>JAZKJV010010243.1:0-442262 GCA_037367405.1 Ottelia alismoides
TCTTCTCCCTATGATTTTGCTCACATAGGCAAAGCAAATAATTGATAAAACCACCCAGCCTCTTTTATGAAAAATACTAAAAAATTGAAAATTATAAAAACTAAAAAAGAGATTTCTCATAAAACCATAACCTAATTAAAATCATGTAATCAGACTTCATTGTATTAGGTGCATAAAGTCATTGTTGTTCTCATGTACCATCCATACCGAGTAAGGCATGAAGCATAAGGATTGAAGCCAAAAACCCAGGCTAGATTCTTCCTTGTGTATCACATGGGCCTGCAAAGTATTGGCGCTTCTATCGGTACGTGGACGAGTAGGGATAGGTTCTCTTGCAAACTTAATCAGAAGTGTTGAGCAAGGGGGAAGTGCGATGGCGGGTCCCTATATCATCGAAACTTACCTGAGTACCCCACAAGTTGGAAGCATTAGTTTTGCCTATTGACTTCCTTTTCCCCACTTTTTTGGCCAAGTGTGGGCCCAGATCCGATAATAAGGACCTCAAAAAGAACATGCTACAGGGTACAAAGCTGGTGAAAAATACACGACGATTTTTGGGTGAGTATTCACTATCTTATAGGTTTAGCGTAAGGACTAAATTTGATAATATTTCTTGAGAATCGATAAAATTGGCAAGATAATCACTGAACTTTTATGGCTCATTGTGTTGAGTTGGTGAAGCTACCCTTGTTCTATGGTTTGATTGATTAGTTTAAAGCAATTCAAGATCTAAAATACCGCACCTTTGCACCATTCTATCTCACAGTACTTCTCTTTCTACATTGCTCTTTTTTTAGCCTTCTCTTCTCAATACTTCTTGAATTTTTCGTTTCCTTCATCTACACATTGATCATAACTTCTCATATCTCCCAAGATGTCGCATCCAGGATGGCTTTGTTCGGATCTTGCAAATGTCTACAATGATTCTCAGATGATGACATCTTCAATAATACAAGGTGATTCCTGAGAACTTAGTTCGAACCTTGCGAACTTGTTTTTAGACTTCCCGGTCTTCATTCGATTCGAAGATTGAGATGACTCATGTCCTGATCTTTCTTCTTTCACCACTTTTCTCTCACCAATAAATCTGTTGTTCGAGACCGACTCTCATCTATAACTTGCTCCTTCTTTTCTGAGGATTGATCAGGTTCTATTTCCCAATATAGATCCAACACTTGATCAGGACCCTGAGTTATAATTGGATTATGAGATGGCTCCACAAAGGCACGATAAAGGGTCGAGTTTGGATTAGACAATGGACTAGAACAAAGTCACTACACTATTACTATCCTCAATTCAAGTCATCCAACAACAGTTGATAGATCAAGCTCTCTCCCAATTAGCTTTCAGAAAAATGCTCAATGATATGAGGAGGGATAGAGAAAGTTGAGGAGGACCGGATGAAGAACACTATGGTGAGAATGAAAATGAGCAACCTGCAGGAAACCATGGGAGAGGAGACGAGAGTGGAAGCCAACCCAAGCCAACATTGAAGGAGACTTACAACCCTAGTATTAGCCAGGTCATTGAGTGGAACATAATAGTTACAATCCCAAGGACACTTTGAGTTGAAACCATCATTGCTTCATCTCTCACCGATCTTCCATGGCAACACCAATGAGGAGCCCTACACACACCTGCAGCAGTTCAATAGGATTATGCATTACCCCAACATCTGTTGGAGGTACTAAACATGACCACCTTCCCATTCAACATTTAGGATAAGGCACTATACTGGATCAATCACTTGGGAAGGGTGGTGATGACCTGGGAGGAGCTCAACTCAACCTTCCTTTACAAGTACTATCCCTTGGGACATCTGAACCAAATACGAGTGTTGATCTCCAACTTCTCCCTAATGTCCCCTGAACTGTTTTCATGAGGCATGCGAAAGATTCAATGATCTCATGGAGAAGTGCCCCATCAAATCTATCGAAGACCATCTTGGTCTAGAATATCTTTGCGTTCTTGCACCAATAAAGCCAACAACTCGTGGATGTCACATGTCGTGGATCACACTTTAACCAAGATGAAGAATTACTATGGCAGATCTTCGAAGATATGGCCAAAGGCTCGGCCATTCTATCGTCATCCTAGTTGGTTCAGAAAGTCTTGTCTTTCCCGCACAAGCATGTGAATGTGGCATCATATCATGAAGATGAGAGAGACGTGAGTTACAACTTCAACATCATCGAGAACCATCTCTCTAAAGTAGATATAATCGATAAGCATCATAAGACCTTGAGAGATTAAATGTGATCAAACAAGGAACCAAGTTACTGGACAAGCTCGACCAAATTTCAAAGCAGCTTGAGCATTTGGTGAGCATTATCCATGCATGTCGGTCTATAAAGGAACCAGCCGATATTTCTAGAAAACTAAATGAGGAACCCTGTCCACAGAATCAAGGGCCACGCTAGTAAGTTCAAAACATATATTACGTGTAGACACCTAAACATGGATCATCGCCATAGCAACAGATGGTTGTGTACCATCTAGAACTCCAAGCTTATGTTGAGCCATTCTATTCACCACTTCCACATATTTAAGAGGTGAATGTTGCGTGGGGAAATGAACAAGCACTGACCCATTCTGGAGATGTTCAACCGATCGAACGAGATTTCCTAGCATCCAATTTTGGAGGGCATGGGGTGCCCGCCAAGTCAAATCCAGCAATGGTTGTATCGATGCCTCTCTCGTCTCTCGGATCCCAAACAACTAATTAAGACAACAATTATCCCACAATGTATGCTAATGCAATGCAAATGTGTGAGTGAAAATTTATTTTTATTTTAACTCTACAAAATATGTGTATAGTGTATAAGTGTAGAGTGTCGAACCACAGAGAGTAATGGGGATAGGATATATTATTGTCTAAAAATAAACAACAACTATTTTTGTACTTTTTGGTTTTTTTGTGGGTTTCAATTATATTTAAATTTTATGGATTTTTAGTATTCTATATTGTCCTTTATATCTTTAATTTTATTTTTTTTATATTTTTTTCTGATTTTTAATTTCTTTTTGTTTTTTAAGATATAATATATAGTAGTAATATAAATAAATAGAATAATATAATATATATATAAATACATAAAACAAATAAGAACAATACTTTTTATTTTTTTAAGGTTTTAAACATAATTATATATTTTTAAAATTAGGAATACTAATAATAAGTATACATATGTATATATAAATATATAGAGTAGGTATCTGTTTTATGTTTTTAAATATAGCCATATATATTAAAATTTACAATAAATTGTTTTCATGTTTTTTTATAACATTGCTCTGTTTTTGTATTTTTTCTTATAATTTTTTCTAAATTTAGGTATTTTTAATTGATTTAAAATGTCAAAATAATTATTTATAATAATAGGTTGGATTGTTTTAGGTTATAAATATAGATAAATATTCTAAAAACTCCCAAAGCATATTTTAATATATATATACTATATAATATAAATAATAATAAGAAACATTAAAAATATTTTTAGATTTTTATAGATTTTTTTCTGATTTTTATAAGTTTTTTAGGTTTTTTAATTTTTTTCTTTTTATATTTCTGTGATTTTTGGTATGGATCTAGTTTATATAGTAATATATATATATAATATACATTTTTTGGAATGCTTAAGAGTGGTTTTATAATTTTTGTATTTTTATATCTAATCAGGGAATAAATAGCTCATCTATGATTTTTAATGAAAGGAAAAATGCAGCAAAATGCTAAAATGAAAATATGGCATGAGCAAACATAATATCAAGCACTCGGTATGATTTTTCCAAGATTTTACAAGCATGGGAGCTATTTTAACAAAATAGATAAGCAGAAATGACTTAGAATGCATGGTAGGGTATTTTTACAATAAAATAAAATACAAGAGTTGTCGTGCAAAATACCCAAGGCTTTACACTAATATAAAAAATTTAAATACTAAATATAAATTACAAAACTTGAGACGGTACGGTTGTAGTTTTCATACCTCATGTGGGATGCTACATTAGGTGAGCTATCATGGACCTTTATATCAATACGTTAACATTGGAGGATTTGCTGCGCAAATATCATATTTATTTTATAGTGCAATAAAAAACTTTAAATATTTACTACTAAATATAAAAGAACGGGGGGCTAGATGTGCAATTTTACCCCCAACAGACGCTGATCTCGGTGGAAGATTCTTCGCTAATCCACATGGATGGTTGAGATTACGCGATATCAATTCGTTGTCGAATGCCTACGATTAGATCACGTGAGAGATTAGATGGTTGAAGCGAGCCTTGATCTGATGGATGATGCTACTCCTGGAGAAATTCCCCTCATCGGATGATGTAGGGGTGACCTGGACGAACTGAGAGAACACCCAAATTGAGTGGATTTAATCTCTAAAATCGTGCATCCCCAGCCACCTAGAGAGCTCTCGAGGGTTGCAAAATGGAGCCGCAACTCCTCCATGGCTGATGGCGTAGTCAAGAAGGTCCAAGAGCCATCGATGGGATCCTAGAAGTCAAAGAAGTCGGACGACAACTGGGAGCTTCATATAAATCCAAACCACACCCAAATGGGCACTTGAAAGCATAAACCTACATGGAAATGGTTAGAGGTCGAGGGAAAACTGCCTCAGCCTCGTTTGAAGTCAAATAGAGGCGAGGTAGAGCAAAGCAGAGCACTCATGCGTAAGGGGGAAGAAGAGGGATTGATAGCTCGATCTGGATAGAATCAAGGGGACCTGAGTAGCTCGATGGGTGGAGAAGAGAGAGGGGATGAAGATGGGACGATCAAGTGGTCGAAACAAGGCTTCACAGTAGAGAGATAGTGATCGAAGCCTAGTACTCCATCAAACGAAAAATCTATATTCTAACTGGAAACAATAGTGAAGGAAAGGAGTAAAGGCAGGAAATAAAACTACAATTAAATTCTACCTAGAAAGCAAAGAAAAGAACATATACCTTGTTGGAAACTGATGAATGTGTATTTCACCTCTTTAAAATCTACAATTAGTAGATGAAAGGCGATCGATCAAAAACCACAAACTTTGAATGTTGTGGAATATTTTAACTTAACAAGATAACAAAGTTGAATACAGGGACACGAGCCTCTTCATCTATTTATCGAAATTTATTGATTAATTATTAAGCAATTATATTCCCAAATCTAGGTCTTCATATGCATAGACAAAATGATGTAGAAATGCAGTCAAAATTAAAGAAATGATGCATGTATTTTTGTTTGGTTTTTAATGCAATTAACAATGAGATGAATTAAAATAAAATATGATGAGATGCAGAAGATAAACATGCAAGACAAATATGCCCTTAACGAATCATATCAATGAGCAAAAAAATCAAGGATTGAATTTAGAATCAAAGTGTGCAATAAGGGCGATTAATGCCATTGAAATAGTGAGTAGGAGACACTATATACCATCAAGAATTAACAACTATTATTCAGTGTCAACTCATGAATTAAACTATACCATTAAATAGAGAATGAAATATGCAACACAATGAAACTGAAATCATTCAAATTCATTTTAAAATGCTCAAGATATGCTAAAATAATGCAAGGGGCATAAATGGAATAAAAATGCATGAAAAACAAAGATAAATATCACAAATAGGCCCTTGGTGGGACCTATTTGCAATTAGTAAAATCTGAAGGGGCTCTTATGTAATTTTTCCATTATACGTAACCACATTTATGCAATTTCTCACAACTGGCAGGACCTCCCTGTAATTTATCCAGGCACACACGTGATTGATGCATGCTCGGACCTATCTGTAAATCTAGAAGACTTGGAGGCTTTAGTGCAATTTTTCCAGCCCGCATGTCCCAGACATGTGTGCGGGCTAGGCTCGGTCAACGGGGATGTGGCTCGAGCCACGTGGCGACTGTTGAAGGATCAGGGAGGTAGCTTGATCAATCCAAGCCTTTAGGGTAGGCATAGAGGCTCTAGCCATCATCTGGGCCGTCCGATCAAATCGACAATTGTACGTCGGGTTCATCAGCTCCACTTCCTCTTGAGGTAGACTTGGTGGGGCTCCTTTGAGTTCTATGATGCTCATCCATGCTCCATTTACTTCCCTAATGGTCGAAGAGTATCCCAGAAGCCATGGCAATGAAGCTCGGATGGCGGAGGAGATGCAAGGAGGGTTGGAAGCTGTTTTCGATGAAGATGTGCCGGAGAAGAATTCCTAGAACGGAGACACCTTGGAACTTCTAGACATTGAGGAAATTTGGGCCTGCAGAAGTTAGTAATAGCCGAGGCAGTGATGTGCGTGCGTAAGTGAGGTGGACGGAGGCCTGTTGAGGGCGTTGAGGGTGGAGACCTTAGGCTTCCTCCACCTTGACGACGGAGGAGATGGATCGGAGTGGGGAGTGGTTTTGGAGAAAAGAGGAGGTGGCGCGAAGGTCAGCAATGGGTGGTGAGGCTTCAGAGATGGTCGGAGAGAGAAATGGATGTGAGTTTGAGTGGAAATAATTCGAAGAAAAGTGATGGGAATAAGGACGAGAAAGGTACCTGATCGGAGAAGGGTAATTGGAGGAGGAATCGACCTATGCTGAGGTCCTGGGGACCTGGGGTCTTCGCTCAACATGCTCGGCTAGAGCATGGGGCTCGACGGTGGCAGAGAGCTACCGTGGCTTTATCGATCGGCCAACGATCACACCTGGAGCTGTCAGCCATCTTGGCCCCTTGATTCCTCCTCTTGTTAAGAGGAGAGGAAGAGGATTTAGGAGGAGCTCCATTAAGTGGTGGATGGGTTGATTAGATGGTGAAGCAGAGGGATTTCTAGGTGGAGGATAGGCATTACAAGCGAGGTTTTAGGTGAAGTTTCAACAGCTGAAGTAAGGGTGTGGAGTGATGGAGTGGTGTAGTGAAGGTCGTGCATTGATGGCGTATCATGGGACGACATGGAGGTGGCGAGAAGAGGGAGAGAAGTGGTCGGCCATGGATTCTAAAAAAGGAAGGGGTCGACGAGGTCAAACGGGAGGAGCGGGGTTTCAGGAGGAAGACGATGTAGTTTTGGCTGTTGGATCTTACGATCCAATGATCAGGATGGGAGCGCAAGTGAAACACCTAGATCAGATCAACAGATCTGATTTAAGGGATGATAGTGTGGTGCGGGTGGAGGGCAAATATGGGTCTTGGCATCTGATCCTACAATGATGGATGGAGCGATTGACATAGAGGTCTGAGGGCCAATGGATATGCGGTGATCCTAGGGTCAAGATGAGGGCGGGCAGGAGCGATTGATATTAATTTAAAGGGTATATCTGATCGTTGGGAGGAGATGGAAGATGGGTGTCTGTGATTGAGGTGGGGAGAAGACGATCCAAGGGTACAGAACAAGGTCGAGTGGCGGAGAGAGGTGCAACCACGTGGGCGGTCCACGTGGTTCCACCAGAGTATTCAAAAAATAAGAAAAAAAGGAAATTCAAAAAGAAATAGTTAGAGGCTTAATTAGCAAAAAGACAAAACATGAAAGTTGTAGATCTCATTGAGATCTACAAGTTTCATGCTGTTTAAAAAGTCAAAAGAGTCAATTTTTCGAAGATGAGCTTTTGCAAGCATTTTTAATAAATAAAAAAACATGTTTTGTTAGTTTTGTGATTTCTTTGTATTTTTAATTTCTTTTTAAAATCGAAACAAATATTTTCAATAATTAACCTAATTTTCAGGGATTTCTAATAAAGAAAATAAAGAAAAGTGTTAGTGATTAAATACAATAATTAGGGTTAGATATTTAGTATCAATTATACACAGATTATTTGCATTATAATACAAGTTCTTATTAGTGAATATGGTGGTTTTTTATTGAATTGTTTAAGTTAAGAGGATAATAAATACATTTTATAATGATGTATCTGGGATTCATCATCCCCCTATACTTAAACTATGCTCGCCCTCGACTATCTAATGAATGAAGGAGCTGGATTAATTCTTGACAGTGCATGTGATTTTTCAAGGCTTAATTCATCGAGAACCCTAAATTTAAGTTATCCTAAAATTCTGAGCTCAATCGTGCTTTAGTCAAAAGGAATCCAACTTCTCTATTTATCAGACTCTCTGTTTACACATAAAATATAAGTATATGATTATTAGTGTACTGAAATCATGAGAATCGAGTCGAGATGTCACCCAAAGTTCCAGTCCAGGAGACTCTCCTCTAGACCTAATCCTCAACACTAGGGAATAAGTCGGTTCTTGCATCCTATCAACCATCTCATTAGTTTGTTTGACTTAAAAGTGTAGATGGATGGCCAGATGATGGAGGGCATAGGATTGTGCATATTTTTCTCTCCCTCACATTGGAACAAGGGGCCTCTCAAGTGCCTTATTACTCAACACATGTATATTTTTGTTTTTTAATCAATGTGTCCATCAAGAGAATTGTGGAGTCGCCTGCACTTGTTTTCCTGGGAGTACACCGGGTTGTGTCTTTTTTGATTATCTATGATACCTTCGACACCCAGACTTGTATCACTATGCGATGCAAAGCTCTTTTTGGGTGCTAGCCTGGCTCTTAGGTCCTAATAGCATTTGGTCTAGTGGACACTTTGTAACGGTTGGGAGCGCTTGCCTTTGGTGGAAGCCCATAGAATTTGTATTTATAATGATAAAGCATTTCTCTCAAATTTTATTTCATTGTTTGGCTAGCACCACTACATTTAACAAAAATTTGTGCACACTGATCAACAATTTATTTAGATTTCATCACACCCTGGCATATAGCTAAATATCAAACCATAGCATGCGAACTTGTTCACATACTAGATAGGGATTCGCTGACACTCAGGTTTCTTGAAGCCTTCATTGACTTTATATCATCCTCGAACATCATTAAATCGGTTCTAAACTCAAATTACCAGCCTAGTTCCTAAAGTGATAACTCAACTCATATCATCAATCATGCAATTGTGAAAGTGATGTGCTGATCATATTCTTTACAAGGTAGAGATGAAGAGTGCAATATAGCGCTCAAATCATAAAACTAGGGATGTGTGGATTATTGAGTTCAAAAACCCTAATGACTAAGGGTGTTAACTCAGACTCTCAAGATCTAAGAAATCAAGTGTCTTCTAATCCTTAATCCTCGAGTGATAGTGAATGTTTCATAAATAAACCAACTCCAAAGTTAATGAATTTTTGGAATCTTTGTGCTTTGAATTTTTTTAATTATTTAGAGAGATAATTACTGGCCCAATATGAATAGTTGTATCTACTTCCAACAAGTAAGGGTGTAAGTACGGACCGTAAAAATACGACTACAAGTTACTTGAGGACGGAGCCTTACATAGTGTCCTCTAAACCGCCCACTCTGCTAAGGGAGACCGTAGTTCTCTCACTGAAGAGTAGCTGCTCATTTTTTAGACTAGTCGTCAGAGTCTCTACTAAAGTTGTTTTTAATATTTCAGATTTTGTGAAATTTGAATAAGGTTATCTTTTATTTACAAAAAGTTAATCCCTTAATTTTTAAAAGATTTTTACAGAAAGTTTTACAAAAATTAGTTCACCAACATACCTAAACTCTAGCCCCCAAAAAAATCAAAAATTTTAAAATACTGGCTAAAGTATATATACAGTATATATGGTATATCCCCCTACACTTAACTTTTTCTATGTCCTCATAGCACAAGTGATATGAAGCCATAGCTCCGGTTAAATGCAAGTTGATATATCATGACTGACTTAGAGGTCCTCCTATACTTAGGTCAAAAATGACATAAGTATAAGGAGACAAGTAAAGGGAAGATGGGCTAGTCGGGTCCCTCTATACTTGGGCTACAAATATCCTAAGTATTGGATGTGAATTTTTGAGCCGGGGGACCCGTTATTGGTTAGGTTTAGAGGGCAGGGCGTGTGAATTTTTACAGAAGAATAGATGGATGCTTAGAGGGGGAGTGAATACACAAAGTTGCCTGTGTATGGGGGGGAGTGTAGATCATCGAGTGATCTACTTCTTTTTCTTTTTCTCTTTCATTCTTTTTTACATACGCGAGCCCTCGAACAATGACCGCTAGAAATACACATGATATACACACATTTTTTTGACAAGAGATGCTTGAACAAAAATGTTGACTCAATTCCTTGCATTCTTCTGGATTTCTTCTACGGCTCCTCACAACGAGAACTCTCAAATCAACGCCTCCATGGGTCTCAAGCATCCTCGATCTCCATGGGCATTTCCACAAAAGAAGAATGTCAGGAAAATATCAAGAAAAATAGTCATGAAATGAAGACATAAAATTCTTAAAATATTTACATCAAATACAATAAAAATCAACAAGAAGATAAAGATGAGCAGTGCACCCGGTGATAGTGCCATTTGATGAACGCATATTTTACCTCCTTAAAAATCGACAATTGTGGTATAAGAGATGAAAAGCGATTGATAAAAAACTACAAACTTTAAATGTTGTGAAATATTTTAACTTGGCAAGATATCAAGGTCGAACACAGGGACACGAGCCTCTTCATCTATTTATCCGAAATTATTGATTAATTCTTGAGCAATTACATTCTCAGATTTAGTTCTACATATGCACAGACAAAATTATGTAGAAATGCAGGCAGAATCAATAAGAAATGATGCATGTATTTTTATTTACTTTTTAATGCAATTGTCAATGAGATGAATGAGTACAATATATGATGAGATGCAAAAGATAAACATGTAAGACAAATATGCCCTTAACTAATCATATAAATGAGCAATAAAATTAAGGATTCAATTCAGAATCAAAATGCGCAATAAGGGTGATTAATGCCAATGAAATAGTGAGAAAGAGACTATATACCATCCAATAATTAGCAACTATTATTCAGTGTCAACCCGTGAATTAAACTATGACATTAAATCGAGAATAAATATGCAACACAATAAAACTGAAATCATTCAATTTGGAATTAAAATGCTCAGATATGCTAAAAACAAAGCAAGGGAATAAATGTAAGAAAAATGCATGAAAAATAAAGATAAATATCACAAATAGGCCCTTGAGGGACCTGTTTGCAATTAGCAAAAGTTGGAGAGGCCCCTGTGTAATTTTTCATTATGCACAAGGGCATTTATGCAATTTCTCACAACCGGTAGGACATCCATGTAATTTATCAAGGAACGCACGTGATGTACAAGCGTTCGGACCTATCTATAAATCTAGAGAACTTGGAGGGCGTCGGTCTAATTTTTTCAGCCTGCACACACCATGCACATGTGTAGGTAAGGCTCAGCGAGCAAGGTTGTGGTTCGGGCCATGTGGTGGCTGTTGGAGGATCGGGAGGCGGCTTGATCCACCCGAGCCTGTAAGGTAGGCTTGGAGCTTGGGCCATCATCTGGGCCGTCCGATTGATTCAATCAGATGACACATGTACATCAGGTTCATCAGCTCCACTGCCTCATGTGGCAAACTTGGAGGGGGCTCCGGTGAGCCCTATGGCTCTCCTCTGTTCTCCATTTGCTTCTATGATGGCTGAAGAGAATCCCATATGCCTTGGCGATGAAGCTCAGACAACGGAGGAGACGCGGGGAGGGTCGAAAGCTGTTGTCTATGAAGCTATGCCGGAGAAGAAGTCCTAGAACGGAGCCACCTCAAAACGTCTGGCCATTGAGGAAATTTAGACCTACCAAAGTTAGTAATAGTTGTGTTGGTGGCGTGTGTGCGTAAGTGAGGTGGACGGAGGCCTATAGAGGGTGTAAAGGGTGGAGGCCTTAGGCTTCCTTCGCTTTGACAACAGAGGAGATGGGTCAGAGCGGGGAGTGGTTCTGGAGGAAAGATGAGGTGGTGCGAAGGTCAGCAATGGGTGACGAGGCTTCGGAGATGGTCGAATAACATAATGGATGTGAGTATGAGTGGAATTAATTCAAATAAAAATTATGGGAATAAGGGTGAGAAAGGTACCTGATCGAAGAAGGGGAATTGATGGAGGAATCTGCCTATGTTGTGGTCCAAGGGATCTCGGGTCTTCGCTCAACATGCTCGGCCTGAGCATGAGGCTTGACAGAGGTGAAGAGCTACCGTGGCTCGATCGATTGGCCAAGGTGCACACCTGGAGCTGTCAACCATCTTGGCCCCTCAATTCTTCCACCTCCAGTCGCGAAGATAGGAAGAGGGGCTAGGCGGAGCTCCATGAAGTGGTGGATGGGGTGATTAGGTGGTGGAGCGGAGGGATTTACAGATGGAGGATAATCATTACAGGTGAGGTTTTAGGTGGAGTTTCAATGACTGAAGTGAGGGCATGGAGTGATGGAGGGGTGTAGTGATGGTTGCACGTTGATGGTGGATCTTGGGACGATGTGGAGGTGGTGAGAAGAGGCAGAGAGGTTCTCGATTGTGGGTTCTAAAAAAGGAAGGGGGAGGCGAGGTGAAACGGCTGGAGCGAGGGTTTTTGGAGGAAGTTGACGTAGTCATGGCCGTTGGATCCTACGATCCAACAGTCAGGATGGGAGCGCATGTGAGCCGCCCAAATCAGATCAAGAGATATGATCTAAGGGATGATAGTGTGGCACGGGTGGAGAGCCCAGATGGCTTTTGGCTTCTAATCCTATGGTTGTGGATGGAGTGGGTAACGTGGAAGCCTGAGGGCCAATGGATCTGTGGTGATCCTAGGGTCAAGATGAGGGTGGGCATGAATGGCTAAGATTAATTTAAAGGATAGATCTAAAGGCGGGGAGAAGGCGATCCAAGGGTAGAGAACAAGGCCGGGTGGTAGAGAGAGGTGCTGCCATGTGGGCAGCACAGAGGGTGCCATGTGGTTGCATCAGATTAGTCAGAAAATATGAAAATAAAGGAAATTCAAAAATATATAGTTAGAGTCTTAATTAGCAAAAAAGTCAAAACATGAAAGTTGTAGATCTCATTGAGATCTACGAGTTTCCTGTTGATTGAAAAGTCAAAAGAGGTTCGTTATTCAAAGAAGAATTTTTGCAAGCATTTTTAATGAATAAAAACATATGCTTTAGTGGTTTTGTGATTTCTTCATATTTTTAATTTCTTTTTAAAATCAAACCAAATATGTACAATAATTAACCTAATTTTTAGGGATTTTTAATAAAGAAAATAAAGAGAAGTGTTTGTGATTAAATACAATAATAAGGGTTAGATATTTCGTGTCTATTATACACAGATTATTTACAATATAATACAAGTTAATTTTGGTGAATTAATGGTGGTTTTTTATTGAATTGTTTAAGTTCAGAGGATAATAAATAGATTTTATAATGATGTATTTGAGATTCGTTAGAAACCAAGGAGTAGAACCTCCACTGGCTGATCTTTGACGGCGGAGTGTGGATTACCTCGTTGATGCCCTTAGCTCACTACAAACCTGATAGAGAGCAAGATGTCACCAATCTCCACCTCTCTATGAGAGGATCTGTAGGTTCAAAGCACAAGGAAGCAAAAAAAATAAAAGTGGCGAAGTGTTTGCTTTTGTACAGGCGAAGGTTGATCGAGGGATTTCTCTTGAATCGAAGCTCGACTTACACAACATAGGGTAGGGTGTGATGGAGCATTGTGTCGACATGATTTTTCATGAATAAGGCTAGTTAAATTGGGTAATGTGCAAAGCCTGAAAATATGGTGAAATCGGGTGTCTAGAGGCTGATAGAGAGCAGACCTAGGAAGGGAGGATAGTTGACTAAAGGTCAACAGTCCCCTGCCTCCCATTGGTCCACGCCATTCAGATGAAGGCAAAACATGGAGTAATTCCCTTAGTAAATACATTTAAACTAATAGATTATTTAATATAATATTTTATTATGATTTTTATTTATTTTACAAGGTGATTTATTAGTTATTAGTTTTTACGTGTATAATTATAGGTATAAATACCTATATACGATGTATTTTAATTTTATTTTACATTTTACATCTTATTCTTTTATTTGTATATTTTCTATAGGGATTTTTACACCTATAGCCCTGAGTACTTTCGTAATAACATTCATAACCCTGCATAATCATGAATTACATGAGAAACCCTGAATAATGCCTAACTCTTACATGACATAACCATGTGTTATGTTCCATCTGGGATGCCCATTATATTTAACAGATTCTGTTGAAAAAGACAAAACTTCCCCTAATGTCATTCTTATTTGCAAAATATTCCATCAACCTCTCTTATTATCTGAGGGCCTGGGAGGCGGCGGAGAGGGCTGCTGGAGAAGGTGTTTCAGGCGTCGGGGGGAATGCGGCTTGAAGGCGGTGGGATGGAACGGAGGTTGCAGGAGCTTCTACAACCAAACATCGATGCTTCCCCCTCTGCATCGATGCACCCCCTTGCCGAGTGCCACCTCCTTCCCCTACAGGCCATGCGTCAAGCCCCCCTCCCGGCCCACCCCGAGCTCTTCCTCTTCTCCCCCTGGCGTCGACCTGTGCAAGCCCCCTGCTCGAAGCCCATCACCGACCAACAACCTCCGCAACACCCCCACCCTTCGATCCCCTGCAAAAATAGGTCCATCGTCCATGCATCATGGAACTCTCAGTTCGTTGCTATATCCTGCTCTCTCATTTATCATTGCCCATCATCCCACACATTACCGGAATTTGTATCCGTAGCAATTGCATTTCCTGCAAAAAAATTGCTATAGTTTCCGTGTATTTGGACTTCAAACTTAAGGATGAAATCCATGCCTAGAAGAGGTCAGCGAGACAAGGATGGGGAAAAGAGGTGGAGTCGAGCGAGAGCGATAGGTCACAACAGAGATGTGGGAGTCGTCGGTGAGGGGGCGAAGGTCATCATCGACCTCTCTTCATGTTCATAAAAGCATAACAAAAAAGAAATTGAATTCCCTAGTAGATGCAGAACAACCCATCAACATGCAAATCAACATTTCATGGAAGGATCTCCAATCAGAATATCAGCAAGAGGGAGTGGGAGCAGCGGAACCCTAACCACTGGGAGGTCAACAGTGTTGAGGGGATGAAGACCATGAGGGGAATGGCTCCCGACACATCACGGCATGGAGAAAGAAGATGGGGTCGAGGATCTGTTGACAGGTGAGGCGGGAGGGGTAGTGGTTGGAGGGGTTGGGGCGGTGGTTGGTGGAGGAGGGTGAGTGGGGGTTTGGGGTAGGTGGTCGATGGTGACGGGAAGGGGCCGGGGGGTCAGCATCTGGAGGAAAAAGAGAGAGGGGTTAAATGTTTTTCATTTTTTTGCTTTAGGTTAACTCAATCATATGGTTGAGTTAATGAAGTAAAATAACAGAAGGTTATAGGTGTAAGACGGTGCACTTATTCAAGGTTCTGAGTGTACAATTCACGATTATGCAAGGTTATGCATGTTATTACAAACTTATTCAGGGTTATGGGTGTAAAAATCCCTTTTATATTTTACAAGTTATTTAATTACATATTTATATATTTTTATTGTATTTTTTATTATATTTATTTATTTACTTCGAAAAATAATTATAGATATTCTATATGTATATTTTACCTATATGTTTTAGTACATTATTTATTTTAATGTAGTTTTTGTGCTTTTAATTTATTTTTATCATTCACATGTATTTTGAATAATGTTTACAAATGTATAAAAATATAATAAAGTGAAAAATATCAAGAATAAATACATTGAATATTATATACTAGTATACAGTACAATAGGCCCCCAAAGCCAACTTTTGCATATCAACACCAAATAAATGAAACCACCTTCATTAAATATATAATTAAATTTTATGTACAATAAAGGTAAGTTGGTCAATTTTGAATATGTAAAGATGAGATACATGTCTAGAAATTTTCTTTGCAGGTTTTCATTTTGTTGTCCCAGGTGCATTGTGTATTATTTTTGAATGAAATCAATTTTGTATTTTTCTTTGTATTTTATGTACAAGTTTCATGGTGTGTGTTTTATTATTTGGGGTATACAAAAAAGGAAATAAAATAGGTCCTAAAAGACTACTATTAATGAAAAAGAATTAGGGTTTTATGTGTATTTTTCGTACAATTTCTCTGCCCTATCCACCGTACATTATTCCTTGCCGACTAAGTCGTCATGATGACTAGGTCTCGGGGTCTAGGGTCACTCAGTGTCTTTGACACTTCATTCATTCTCTTTTCTTTCCTTTATTCTTTTATTTTTGTATTATAAACAATATTTTATACATTATTTATAGATCAATTATTAGGTGTTATTTTACACAAATTAATGTTATATACACACATTTCGCTAGATATTTAAGGCCAAAATGAAAGAATAAAGGTGATGAAGTGGAGATTCATCAGGAGGACAACCTTTGGGTCACAGTACATGTGTTTGATTCAACCCACAGTGGGGTGGACAGAGTTTCCAGCCATACCAAGCCCACCAGTCTTCATACCAATGCCACACTATGAGATCGCAGTACCAGCAGCAGCATTCAACACACCGACAACCGTATCATCGACAACATCCAGCTGCTCCATATCATAACTAATTCCTTCCTCCTCGATATAAATACCAACATTATCCTCCTCATCCCTATCAGCATTATCAACAACATCAACAGTACCAACAGCCTTAGCTCCCATGGATTCTTGAATCTTCAAAGGTTGCTTAAGTGAACCCAGCTCTGGACTACTTAGCTCAATTGATCAAAATAATGAATGAGATGAGCCAGACGATAGATGACCTCACAGCTACAAAAATAATCATACTCACACAGGTTAAGGCAAACCCTAATAATATGTCGTAAGGAGGAGATAGTCAGTAGTGCCCCACCACCAAATGAGTTAGGAATAAATTCTTTTATGTTATATAATGTTGTGAATCTCAAAAGTGGTAGGCCACGACAATCGACTGCTACAGCCAAGGAGAAAAATAAAGCTTCCATGAGCAAGTCTTCATCACCATTAGTTGATCTTGTACATAACATTGGGACCGATGAAGAAGGAGGAGCAGCAACATCTCAGAAAAAATAAAGAAATGAAGAAAATAAAAAAGAATTCAACAATAACAACCAAGGCCAAGTTGATGCAGCCAAGGAGATGCACGCACCAGCATATAATTATGTGCCAGCCGACACGACAGAATTTCTTGTTTTTACTTTCCCACATGTATTGCATGATTGTACCATTTCTAATCGTCCAATTATACAAGATGAAACTTTTAGTAATGAAAATGTTGTTTTTGATGACACACACATCCCATAAAATGATTCAATAAAATAAAAAACAGTAAAAAATAAAAACAACTTTGTTTGATCATTGCATTGTGGAGATCTTACAGAACATTACGCTCAAAATGCCTTTGCTAAATGCCATGGAGTACAAGCCCGTCATGAATAAAGGATTAAAAGAAGCATGTACAACTAAGTGTCAGAAAAGAGGATGCGAGAAACGAGTCAAACACATTCCGACCAAGGCGACTGTCAATGCTATCAACAACCTCCCGAGCAAAAAGGACACATGAGCTCCTTTCTTTAGATGCGATATGTTAATCCAAGAGTTTGAACGGATACTCCTTGATAGTGGATCATCAATTAATCCAATGTCCACATCACAACTCAAAGAATTTGAGTTAGGATTGTTTAAGTCAACATGAATGATTATGCAATTTGCAGACACATCAGTGAAGTGGCCAAGGGGCATTTTGGAGGATGTCATTGTCACCATCCAAAGGATGAAGATTCTCGTGGACTACATTGTTCTAGATATGGACACTTCGATGCCCTTACTCCATACCCCCATCATATTGGGACGTTCGTTCCTTCGAACAACCAAAGCAGTGGTTGACTACGCTACCGGAAAGATCACCTTTTTTCTCAAGCAGCAATAAGGTCCTGATTGAGACAATTCAAGTGCCCATACTCGTAGAGTCTTTATAAGATGAGAGTGAGCATATGTAGAAAGAGAGAGAAGATTGTGATTTTCTAGCAGAGATTGGAGTCACGTCGTTATTCTTAGATAATGTAGAAATCCAAGAGTTCCTCTTCAAGGAAGAGTGCTGATGGATATGCATTTCATCATCTTTATTCATTTATTTTAGCTTTAAATCCCTTATAAAACACATGAAAATAGCACTAATTTCATTATGTTACTAACTATAATCACTATGTAAATATAATATATTTATCACTATTTTAACCTAAAATAAATAAAGAAAGAAATAAAGAAAATAGAAACTGTATATATGCAATAGATACTTGCTAAATCTGACGCCAAGAGAAGGTCAAGACTTGACATGATCGACAAGGAAGAAAGTAGGAGGGGATAAGGCTTAACTACTAGAGAAATCCAGAAAATTAACTTATCACTAGTATATATTCATAACCTGTACAAAATTGTCTATATTACACATTATTTCATTAATTACCAAATCCTTTGTAAAATAACAAATTATTTCTTCTTGAAATTTGTGAATATTTTTTTGTAAATAATAAAAATAATTTCAATAAAAAATTTTATAAATATTGTGTAAATAACAACACTCTCCAAAAGCCACAAAGTACAAACATTCAAGATCAATATCCGCTCCACCTGAATTTCAAATTCATCAAACTCACTTTCATTTACTCCAAATTAAATTATCTTTAATGTGGAGGTGATTTCAAAAAAACATAGTTAAGGTGTGAAATGTGGCCAATTGGGGTACTATTGTATATTATACCTATGCACACTATGCATAGTATGTAATTATTTATTTTCTTGTGCATAATTGTAAAATTTATATTTTTAATTAATTTTAAATATGGTGTTCAACTCATATAAAATACAAATAAAAATCACAAAATAAAAAATCAACAAAAATAAAATCATGTATATATTGTACATGTATCAATATGTATATATTGTACTTCTGCTTATTTAATTGACCTAATAAACTAATTCTTAAAAATCAAATAAAAATACCCTCAAGACACTTGTAAAATATTTTAAATAAGTAAAATATTAAATTATTCATATATTTCTATATAAAAAATTAATTAAATATCAAAATCCTGTATATATAGGTATACATACGTACAATTAATACTTATATTTATTTAACCCTTGTATATACATTATTTATTTAACTAAAAATCACTAAAATTAACTTTGATATATTATTAACCTTTTTTGTTTACATGACTTATTAAAAAAACATTTTCTATTTTTATTGATTTATTTAACTTTTTCTCCCTATTTTGTCATTTAGCCTATTTTTGTTGTATTCCACGCGCTTTGTATGGCGAGCTCAGGTCTGTTGACCTGGGTAAACTGGCTAGTCCTCACCTACCTGCCTGCTGATCTCGCTTCACTGATTACATCACCCTTTTTTTCATCCACCCTACTCACTAACTGCTCCTGCTTCCTTCCCCATTATCTTCGCTCATTGAATCCTCTCGCTCACAATCCTAATTGTTCCTCCATCCTCACCTTGATCTCCATGCAATTCGAATTCAATCCTAAGCCAAACCTCAACCTATAAATATTAATCTCCCACCTCCGGTGAGGTTTTGATCCATCTTTTGGTCATCTTCATCCTCGAGAGTGTGTTCTGGAGAGAGTTGTAGGTGACAGCTACCATTCCCCACGATGAGGAGTGTGAGAGAAGCGTATGTAGGACGCGATCCAACTATGTCACCGGAGCCTTCCGTTGTGTCTCCGCCTCTTTGCCATCAGTCGCAGATCGAGGCGATTCCACCCCCTCTATCTTCTTTATTTGTAACCTAGGTCATTTGTCTTCAATTTTTTCGTTATTGTTTTCTTTGATTTTGTCTGAATCACCTAGATTAGCTCTTTATATTCAACCTCTGATTTGTACGATCAGAGGAGCTCAGATAATCCCAATCAGTCCATGAACTTGCCTAAACATCTACCTTGAATTTTTTCAACCCTTCCACCTCTGACCATATCCAGTTCTTCACAGATCTGGAGTTCAACTCCTTGTCTGACTATCTTCGCTGGAGTCCCCTTCCAGTAATCTCCATTCATGTTTTTGACCTAACATTTGGTCAGAGACTCTCTCTCCGAGCACAAGCTTCCACTTGCAGGTTTCAATTACACATTCGAGCAAGGAGCGAGATCTAGGGGATTCACTTGCAACCGAACCTTCTTCAACCCCCCGATCCATGTTTGCAGATTGTTGAGCTCCATTGCTTCATCCTATCGACAGAGGAGGATCTCGGGAAGCTGTAGTGACCGTAAGAAGACGACTCTGGCGAAGGACGACTGAGATTCTCTTGATCAAAGTTCGTCGGAGCTTGCCTTTCAACCAGTTCTTCCAGAGCAGTCCTACATAAAACGATCGAGGCCCTCCTCTCCATTTCAGATCTCAGCCATCCATTCTGCCCCAATTATCTGCCGTATATCGAAGCACCAGATCTGATCAACGTCCTTCATTCTATATTCATTCTCCACCATTGGATCAGAGTAACAGCGCATCAGAGTCATCCAAGGTGCCACGTATTTAAAGGGTACATTTACGCCTTTGTCCCTATCTTTTATTTCATTTAGAAATAAGTCCTTTTGAGGATGCGTATCGACTTATATTTATTTATTTGAAAATTTGCACTTTTATCCTTTGCTCTTATTTTAATTACATTTAAGTCCTGCTTAAACTGTGAGGCATGTGTATCATGTGATATGTGGATTATTTGCAATAAAAGTATTCCATTCGTATGTTGTTATTCAGCCCCTAGAAATATATAAAATGCATATTGGTCCTGTCCAGCGAGGTGCACGTGCCCATATGCGTGTTTTGTTGGGATTTTTGCATATTTATCCATATTACTTTTTTATTTGTTATTATTTAATCTATTAATTTTAAATAATTGCATTTATGTCCATGTTCATCTACATTTGTTAAAAAACAAATAAAAGTTATAAAAATCAATTTAAAAATTCCACAAAAATTCATGTAAGTTCCTGTTACATTCATCTTGCATCCATATTTTGCATTTTGTATTTTTATCATTTTTATTTAAAAAAACAAAAACCTCATAAACATTCCTTGTTTGCATTTAAAAATCAATAAAAAATACAAAAATTGCATTAAAAATTCTTAAAATCCATGTTTGATTCTTTTGATTTATTTTGATTTCTATATAAATTTCACATTTTTATTCATCATAAAAACCATAAAAATCACAAAACTCCTAAAAAATATTAAAAATTCATAGAGATTCAATCAAAATTCCAAAAAATCACAAAATGGTTTCTGGAAAATATAAAAAATAGCTTTCATACTATGTATAATTCAACCATTTTTATTTCATTTGGTATTTTAAAAATCCAAAACATTTGTTTTATTTTCTATTTATTTTATTCCTTATTTTAATTTTTTTAAAGGCTTTAAAAATTATATAAAAATAGGAAAAATAACAAAAACATTAAAAAAATATCAAAAACCTAAAAATAAGTTAGTTTACTTTTATGGCTATTTTTTATATAACTGAAAAAATACAAAAAGATTGGTTGAGTGGTTGCTTTAATTTTTCTTTAATTATCTCATTATTTTAAGAAATTTATAAAGTAAAAAATATTTTACAAAAAAAACCAGAAAACCAAATAGAAAATAGAAAATTAAAATTTCGAAAAATTACAAAATTCAAAAACACCAAAAATACATGTGTAGTATGCATAAAGATTCCTTCATTCTTTCATTGGTTTTTCAGTGCATAAAATAACCCTTGCGATTTTTGCAGCCTCCCTGAGTTCGATCCTGTTAGATATACAAGTAAACTAAGTAGCAATTTTCTCTTGCTACAATTTTATTATTGATTTTTTCTTGAGATTTAAATAAAATTTTTGTTGAGGTGTTTTTAGGGATGCAATGACATTGCACATTAATTCCATTAATTTTAAAAACCCCGAATTCCCTGCTTAACAAAATGGCACCGTTGTCGGGGAGGCACGATGAGGGTAGTTAGGTTTTTCTTTTGACCTAATATTTTGGGTTGTTTATACTTGTTTTTCTTCCTTATTCTTTGTCTATATTTTCATTCATTCATCTCATTGTTCGTATCCATTGTATTTATTCCTATTATTTTTGCTCATATTTATATAAATGTGTCTCTTACATTATTTTGTGTTTCCTTTTTCATATGAGGGTCCAACGAGCGAGGTCGACATTCTTAGGAGCGCTGGCACACCCAAGCGAAGCAGAGGCAGCTTGATTCTTCACCGAGCCGTAGGAGAGCATATGAGGAGAAGAAGAAGATTTGAAGGAGACCAATTATTTGGAGCATTTGACATTTATTGATTTTAGCATTTTATTCATTCAAAACTATTGTAAAAGGACACTATATACCTTGTGTGCGGGGTTTGTTTCGCCAAGTGCTAGTGCACTTGGGGGACCTCACCAGTTTTGTTTCTTTTTCTTTGATTTCATGTGATTTTATGTGCTTGAAAACTTAGTGATATGCTTTATTAACTTGCTTGAGCCAGGTAAATTAATTAGGTCCAAAGCCCTAAACCGGAATTTTTGCACCTATAGAGTAGAGCATAATTTGGACTTAGTCAAATTAACATGTTCTTGCCCGCTAATAGAAGTTATTTCTAGGACGATTCACGTCCATCATTTAGGTTAATTTATTTTCTATATTTAAATTATGTGTGGATCACCCTACATGTAGAGTGTTGACGACGAGGTGCGCATCTCTTATTCCCTACAAGCATCACTGAATTTAATCGTGAAGTGGCAATTTCAACTTCTTCCCTTGTTTTCACTCACATGATCTAATGAGGAAATTGGACATTCGTTAGTCAATTCATTGAAAAAATCCAAAAAAAGTGATAACTTTATAATACCGGTACTGCTAAAGAAAACTAGACCCTAAAACTAATTGGAAGGATGATCATACTTATTTTGGGGAGAGTAACTGATGAATCTCATATTCATCACACTAAAAGATAATAATTAAGTTGAGTTCCCCAAAATTTATTCGCATTTTATCCATTATTATGCATAATTAGCCTTCATGCATGTATTGCATTTTATCATACATTATTGCATAAAATAAGAATCCAAAAATCACATCCCAATTGACATGTAAAATAAGCTAAATTCCCCAATTTTTAACTAATTCATGCTAATCCCAAATGACTTGAAAACACCTCCATTGTGTACATATTAATAACAAAAATAAATGAAAAATAAAAAAATCACTAATATAAATAAGTGGACCAGAAACTCAAAACCTAATTCCAGGATTTTCGGACTAAAACATTGATATCTTCCTCATACAGTGTCTGATTTGATCCTACTCACATTTGAACTAATGTACATTCAATTACCTTCAAAACAAGACCAAGTTCAAGTGAATCGAAGCTCATATGTGAAAGTTGGGTTTTGGCCTCTTTTGTACATTTTGTATTTTAGCGGTTTTTGACCTATTATTTTATATACAAAATTAACTCCTTGTACTTTATTTATTTCTCATTTATTTCCTTTGACAAAAGTTTTTTTAAAATGCGTAAAAATTCAAATCTAAAATGAGATTGAAATCAAAGAAATTGATGGAGTTTGAGTGTTCACTAACAATCTGTACAAAAGTCGTCTTTATCGTACTTTATTTTATTTCTCAGTTTTCTTAATCATTGAAAGTCCTAAAAATAGATTAATGTGTAAATATTTATACTTGATTAAAATGTATTTTTTTGATTTTTTATCTTAATTAAAATCACACAAAAAACAAAACCTCGAAAATTTGTTTTCTATGTACAAAGAGAACCACCAAAAATATCACTTTTTGCAATTGGCCGATTTTGGTTCCTTTGTGAAACTATAGATCAAATCAAGACGAGAAACGTTTGTGAAGAAAATTTTTTGATCCGAAGTCATTTGCTATTTCTTTGCTATTTATCTTTATCTTGTAATTTTTGAATTTTCTAGGGCTGACACGTGGCAGCTCCTGGAGCCGCCATGTATCACATTTGGGCACATATATATATATACATATATGTTCACTTTAAATAATTTTTTTAAAAAATAATAATAAAATAATAAATATAATAAAAAAACAAATAAATAAATGTTAATAAAAGCCGCATGTGGTGGTCACGTGCCTTCAATGCACATGCCCAGCACGTGCATCTTTCCCTCTTCCTTTCCCAAATCAGGTGTCGTTGCCTCCCCACGATTTTGCGGCCACCGCCACCCTCCGTCGCCTGCCTTCTTGGGCTACCGTCGCACCTTCCTAATCAATCTTCACCTCCAATCCCAGACCCAATCTCATTAGCCTCGCCATCCCTCAATTATCGCCGTCCTCCTTCCTCTCTGAGCCACCTCCCTCGATTCTGTGATTCTCTTCATCTCTGATCTGCCTCTCTCTCAAATCTCCTCTCATCCGATCCCCTTGATTTTGTCAAATCTCCAGTAAATCGATCGTCGCCCCGTAATTCCCATTCCCCTTCCAATCAAATCCTTATCTACGACAACCTTCCTAATCACCACCTCCGAGCGGACCCTCCCTCCTCTACTATAAGAACCTTACCATTGTCCCTCGTCTATCTCATCCACCGATAGAGCAAGACACACGGAGGTAACAGCTCTGACGGCACTCCCTGCGGTGATATCCAGCCTCCTTGGCTGTTGCAGTCGTACTCCTCTACGTATCTGCCCCAGCTCCAGACTCTCTGCGTCATAGAGCCACCTATTATCCACTTCACTGCTTCTTCGCACACCTGTGTTCCTCCACGACGATCAGTAGCAATCAAACCCCTCCGCCTTCCAGCACTCCTCCGCCTCGTGATTCTGCTTCAACGGCTCCTACGTCAAGCCACCTCTGATCCTCTGTTGAGCTGCATCACTTCAACATTCAAACTAAAGCCTCATCCTTCGAGCCTTCAATGCCCCTGGGAGTGCAGCCTCCTCTGCTCTACATCTGAAGGATGGACTTCCACCATAGATCATCAGCAGCTTCCATGACTATAGGAGCCACCGATCGACACCACTCCTTCATCGAGCAAGCCTCCTCCTTCGTTGGGGATCACTCGGTCGTGCTCCATCGTCCACGCCATATCCTCGCGCAAGAGCATCCAGCAGGTCCTTCCATCAGATTGCCTCGCTCGCTCCCGAAGGATCTGCCATCATCATTTCCCTCCACTGGCGATTCTTCTAAGGTGAAAGCACGTAACTCATACCCACCCACCCCCCTTCCTAGGGGATTTTGCAAGAAACGCCCACAAGCTCGCCTAATTCTCAAAAGAATAAGCTGCCCAGAGGGCACGTGCTATGCACGTACCTCTTTGGCATTTCGTTGAAACCACCTGGAGTTCCCCTTATTTCCAGCAATTTTGCAGGTACACCTCTCGAGGTTTAGGTAATTTCGGGTATGCCCTTCCACTGCTTTTTCTATTTTATTTAATTATTGTAATAAATGCAAATAGACACATGTATTTCTTCTATTATTTGAACAATTTTCTTCCATATTTTTATCATCCAAAAATAGCATTTTGTTTTTCAATTAATTCTCTATGTTGTAGCATGATTGTTATATTTTTATGCTATGTGGTTAATTAAAAATAATTACTTTTGTGATTAATTACATAATTTACCCAGTCTGTGCTTAGAAATTCATAATTAATTAACAATTGCTAGAACAATTACCAAAAATTCGTCGGATAGTAGAATTAGTTGTGCTTTACATTGTTCCCCAAAAGAATTGCATTTGCTTCCATAGTTTGCTCTATAAAATCATTTTATGCATTTCAGTAAATATTTTTTAATAGGTATTAAATTTCATACTTTTAGGGTTTAGGATTTTTCTATGATAGTTTAATTATTGCTATATCTTGGATATTTTTATTCCTTGAAAATAAATAAATTAAATATTTATCATAACTAATTATTGAAATTTACTCTGTTTGCATTCATAAATTCATTAAATATTCATCTTGCATCCAAAAATTCCAAATATTTACTGTGCATATTTTTCACCATTGTTTACATCTTGGCAAAGTTTCATAATTTTTTATCACTGATTTACTGAAAATTGCATTTTGGTCCTTAAAATCGACTATGTTTGCATTTGCATTGCAAAATTGCATAAAAATACCAAAAATAGTCTGCGTCGAAAATCATGCATGAAATTTTATAAACATTAATCTAGGTTGTTCCTTTGTCTCCTGAGTTCAACCTTGGGACCTGCCAAAGTAAAATAAACATAAAGCCACTCAAATTAAATTGAATATATTAATTGTGGTTATTTTCTTGATTGATTCTGATTACCCGCCTATAACAAAATGATAAAAACATCATCATATTTGAAAATGATAATTTACACATCGATTAAAATAGGGTAATCCGTGAACCATCAGATGGTGGCCTTGTCGTAGAGGCAAACAACTTAGATTTTTGTTTAGAAAATTTAAGTGATCGGTTTTCCACATTTTCGGGTAGACTGACCCCCGAACCTCATCACCGAAAATTTTCCATATTTTTTCTTGCAGTTATTTCATTTTATTTTATTTTCAACATTTATTTTCTATCTTTTATTTTTGATTATTTATGTCACTCCCTTACTCTCTCTCTCTTTACTCTCTCTCTCTCTCTCTCTTATTTTTCTTGTGAGGTACCATGCTCGTGGAGCTGTTCTTTCAAAACCAACGCATCTTCACTGACTCCCGAAAAGCAGCAAAATAAATTAAGATTGGGTCGAATCGTGAGATAGCGTAGAGTCTAGGAAATTATTTTTTGCAATTTTAATTTTTTAATAAATTTCTCATTTACAGTGGTGTTTGTTTGGACTCTCGTGCATGTAAACAAGACTCAAACTTTTTCTGTGGTGTGTCATGTTTGTTTCACTCTCCGGTGAGGGTGGGGCCTGACTTAAGTAGTTTGTAGGTTAGACCTGTACTACATTTATTAGAGCTACTAGGATTATTTTCCGTGCTCATAGAACCTACGACCACACTTCACTTTAACTGAGACGTGCATTAGATCGTTCAACATAGTCAAAATTTAACTCAATTCTTCACGGCTAATAGAAGTTTCTGCTAGGTGCGGTTTTTTTCCGCTTGCATTCATATGGAATAATTTTCAATTCTTGTATTCCATCCCACATGGGGATTGTGATGAATCACTCTAAGTCTTCTGATTGAGCATACATCGTCATTCTTACGTGCATTGGTTTTTCCCGAATATCTCGCTCTTATTTTATCACGTAAATTTTAAAGGAAATTGGGGTTGGACGATAGACGTGTATTTGTGCTCACCTAATTTTTTAGTGATTGCCTAATTAAAATTGGGACTGCTAAACAAGGCTGACCAAATTAACTCATAAAATCAAGAAATTTTTGCGGGAGAGAAACCCCATCCTTTGATTGATTTATTATTTTAAGTAAGAGAAATAAGACACTTAAGGCTAGAGCCCGGCTCCAGATTTTCATATCGACTACTGATTCTACAAAACGATTAGCTACTCCTTAGTGAGGAAATAAGAGTAGCAAGTAAATGATCCAGATTTCCTTAGCAAAGTGGATGGTTTAAAGGACACTATGTAAGGATGCATCCTTAAGTAATGGGTAGTCATTTTACGGTCCGTACTTACACTCATATTGGCCGAAAGTAGGTGCAACTAGTCGTAAGAATTCAGGTCAGTCTCTAAGAAACATTTCAGGCACCTAACATCTCACTAATAATTTCCAAGATTGATTTTTTCACTAACTAAAATTGAAAAGATCATTTGTCGAACTCTTGCAGTTTCATTATGTGAGTTGGTGAAACAAGAGTTTGATTTGTGTTTGCATCGGTGTGCGTGAACCAATCTCGAATAGCAAAATCAGCACACTTGTGCCAACGCTCCCCTTAATTTAGAAATTAGGATTTCTTCTGTTGAGTATCCCATGCGCTTAAACATCTTCAACCAAGATACATTATGACAACTCATCCACCTCCTTTAAAAATGACAAGACAGTGGTCCAAGTACCCATCAGATCTGTACTATAAAAAGGAATTTGTCTCGGTCGGACCCAAATCCTAAAAACCCCCTTCGGCCAAGCATACTCCAATATTTGCAGGAGACCTCTCCCATGAATAAATCTGGTCCACTCTGCAAATCCGATCTACTCCATGAAAGACAATCCTTTATATTCGGATTATACAGACGTTCAACCAATAGAAGTCACCATTTCTTCATATGACAATCCTTTATTCAATCATCTGACCAAAATCTCTACTTCTTCATATTGGCCACCTCTTCAGCTCGATTCTACACATGATCAGATTTCATCCTGGACTAATCCATCTTATTCATGAGTTCTCTCCAAACCATTTGAAGATCAAACAACTTATGAGACCAATGACCGATCGAGACAGCAATTCCACCTGACTACATTCTCTCCTCATCACAATGTTGGGATAGGTCAACACTTCATAGATTCATATCCAGACTAGACCTTAGGGAATAACACAATGAAGAGATCTGCACATCCTACATACTGGTTTGAACCTCATGATCATACTCTTTTATGACAATCCTGCATATCATGCCTTCGGATAGGACACTCATACAGGAGACTGGACTAATGATATCAACACCAATGAACCCTGTATGACGACTTCAATATTTGAGGGACCGATCGACTACCATGGAAACATGCTCTACTCTAACCAAGTGCACATGCCTGAATCACACCATGTTGAGTATGAGACCTATAGTTTCCTTCCTATCGAGCAGACTCCTTCCATAATTTCTCAGGAGAAATTTTCAGAAGATAACAGTCATATATTAGATATTCCAAGAGAACCTTCTCCAAACTCATACAGGAAAATGGAAGATGAAACTATTGTATCTCAAGTTGAAAAATGATAAAATATTCAGGAACCCACACAAACTGCTCCCATGATTGATCAAAAAAAGTCTTTGGAGGATGACATTTCGAGGATAAGTAAGAGATATGAATTAATGGAGGATAAATTTAGAAATTTCACTGACCGACTAATTTCATTTTATGGTATCTAGGGTATGGAAGCGGAAGATAAAAGAATTGGATCTAATGTTGAAAACCTCGAGAATACTCAGAAACCCATAGACTCTACACACCTTAAGGATGATTCTGACAGCGACAACTTTTCATACTACTCGCTTAGGGATGACTTTGACTTTGATCAAAACCCCTCCACTGTTATGGAAAACACCTCCTCTATGCACCACAACAAAAAGACCAAAAAATTGAAAATTTCAAAAATACCCAAAAATTTGAAAGAGGAGAAGATTTGAAAATTTTGGATCCTACTCTGAGGGAAGCACTTGATAAAAGATCATTTTTTGAACTTCCCTTAAATCAGGCCATTGAACACTTCCCAGACCTGGAAAGATTTATAAAAGTAAATTAATGCTGAAAAAGTCAGGCAGGATAAGAACAAAGACTGAAAGACATATATTGTCAATGGCCACCTCTTTGATAATAAGGAGAACGACCAAGAGCCGCATAGTGAAGTAATTTCCCAAATTTGACTGTGAAAACAAAGACACAACATTTACCCATGCTCGAATCGATGACGACTCGTCAATCAATATCCTCGCGACCTTTATATTTGACAAGCTCAAAATTGGACCTATAAGGAAAATAAGAGAGATCGTTCAACTGGATGATCGATCGATAAAGCGGCTGAGAGGAACCATTTCAGTCATCGTTACATTCCAAGGTGCTCCGCTCAAGGTGGAATTCACGATCATTGATATTGAGCATCAAGGACAATTCACCCAGTCTCCAATCATTCTCGGAAAGCCATTCTTAGCCTTAGCTCAGGAAATTATACAGTGTGAAACTCGGGAAATCAATTTTACAGCATTGGGAGCCCTTCGATCCCATCCAATCTTTGAGGAACTACGATATTCGGAGGTGACCCACGAAGCCGTCAACAGTTGTAACCACCAAGCTATAGAAGTGCCCTAACCTGCTACTACACCTGAGATAGCGGTTGTTGAAATTACCATTGGTTTAGAGACTCTCCCCACTCTTCCATTTCCCGCTGCTATGATAGATCCTACAGAGGAACACAGAATACATGACTTCTTATATGATCCTGAAACATATGCATGGGCTTACCCTGAGTCGGAAAAGATCCTCTCTGACCGCCTTGACCAAATCAATATGACATAAAATGCACAAATGTCAAATCAATTGAGATCAAATGTGTGGGACGTGCACTGACAGTGAGGAATATTTCAATGGTTATTAATCTGGAGACTCGATTGTCAACACCTCACTCCCAAGACTAGCACCTTTACAAACAACGTGAACTAAAATGCCCATTCTGGTTGCTCCTTCATCAGGAAAGAAAGTCACCTTTGACATGCCAGAAAAGGAATCATCAGATGATTCCTCATCTGGAACGAACAAGGTGATTCTTCTGAGTGAGGTCAGTTTAGTGGCTCTGAAGCCCTATCTGAGAAAGAAACCGAATATCGACCCTCATTGGACTACTCCTACCCCTCACTATTATGAGTCTAGAGCCGATTCTCCTAGTCTCATCAGATAAACTAGAATTATTTCTTATGAGCTGACTGAGACTGGTACTTCAGAATATTCCTCATCCGAGGACGAATCGCTTGACCCCAAGACTAAGTGTAAATTGACAAAGCATCTTAAGAATAATAATATGTGGAATACCTCCACCTTCAAGTACTATTCTTTTGAGGATAGCACCAATGATGGTTTGCTTTCATCATATTCATACGCTTTATCTACTCTCCAGCATGATTATTCTGAGAATAACACTAATGATAGTTGGGAATCTTCTGCTTCTTCCTATCATTACGATCTCCCACCACAAGCTCACAAAAAGATTTGTTGAAAACTTTCCTAATCATCGGCAACCCTCCCTCCTTCCTGACCCCATCAGTTCCCATGTACATCTTCTTCCTCTACTTAGGCAAAGGCCTAAGTATGGGGGGACCGATGCCATCTGTATATACCACTCTCCGCATCCAATCCTTCTCTGGATCGCCCTATTCTCACCCTTTTTCCATACTTAGGCTGACTAGAGACTAAGTATAGGGGGGCCTGATGCCCACTATATATACTCTCCTCATTCAATTTCCACATCCTCTCCCACCTCATTTTTCGCCCTTCTTCTATACTTAAACTGTTCTCATACTAAGTATCAGGGGTGAGCCATTTTTTGTTTTTCTTTTTCACTCTCTTATGCTTAGCTCGAGCTATGTTTTCTCTACGCTTCTTGTGCTGTGAGGACATAGCACTCGATAAGTATAGGGGGTTGTGCATATATATTGTGCATATGTTTTACCCATAGCTCGTACTTTCACGTAAGTCTATATGTATTTACGGGATGGGTAACTAACTTTACAAGAAAGAGTTTTGCAGCTAATATGATTGTCTCCAATTGTGTGCAACCATTTTTGTTTTGAAAATCGAGTTATTATTTATTTTTGCATACAAAAAACCTTCTTGAAAAAAATCACAAAATTCAGAAAAAAAAGTGTTTGCATTTCATGCATCTGCTCTTCATCCAGTATTACATGCATCTGTGAAAAGCGCTTGGCTTTTGAACCGAGTTATGAGCAGAAACTGAGAGTGGTCTGGACTTGACCATAATCCACCTAAGTTTCAGAGGAACTTCACCGAGAAATGGGATTTTAGAAGCTTCAAGTCTTTGACTTAATTCTTCAAGTTTTACATGACAATGTACAGCGTTTGACTCTTAGTGTATAACCTAGTTTCCTCGTTCTAGGTACGACTCTGGAATAGGGCATTAATTTGTACTCTTGCATTATGCACTTAGCTCAACTCAGACGAGGTGTTGAAGACTGTGTGAGTTTCTTTTCTAGTAGCATGGACATCTAAAGACCAGAGTACGGGTTGAAATAAAGATTCGGAAAAGGGATGGATGAATGGGCACAATTTTTTCTAGGACCCCAAAACATGTACGAAAAAAAAGATTCCATATGCGTAGGGGCATAATAAGATCCATGAAGAGCTAACAAATATCCTAACAAAAAAAGCAAACTACCAAATAAATATTTGACCAAAAAGGTCCAAGCTTCAAGAAAACCTGCAGGTCTTGGTGGAGACTTGGCTAAACTAGCCGGCTTCACAAGGAGAGGTGACTACACAGGTCACCCTCCAGTTCTTTTCCCCTTCTTCTAGATTCTCCCTCTTTTCGACTAAACACAACGTGACAGACCTTAGCAGGAAATACCTGACACCCCGAGGACGAGTTACTGGAGGAGTGGTTTGCATGGTAGTCCGACACTCTGGATGGCAAGAGATAAAACCATTCACACACATGAGTCGATTGTTAAACGTTCATGGGATAAGATTTGGAAGGAGGATTTATCTAAGATGAGTTCTGATATGTAGAACTTGGAGGCTTTTGATTTAAAAACCCTGATTTTCACAGAAGTTCCGCCAAACTAAAAATCCAAAGGTAAGGTCTAGCTCCATTTTCACCTTCTGCTTATGGTCTTGGTATAGAACCCAATCTCATTTCACATCATTGCATTTCTTTAGATGCCCGGGGACGAGCATGGTTTAAGTATAGGAGGATGATGAATCTCAGATTCATCACTCTAAAAGATAATAATTAAGCTCAGTTCCCCAAAATTTATCAGTGTTTTATCAATTATTCTGTATAATTAGCATTCATGCATGTATAAATAATAGTTGCATTTTATCATACATTATTGCATACAATAAGAAGCCAAAAATTACAACTCAATTGACCTGTAAAATAAGCCAACTTCCATGATTTTTAGCTAATTCATGCTAACTCCAAATGACCTGAAACCACTCCATTGTGTACATATTACTAACAAGAATAAATGAAAAATAAAAAAATCACTAACATAAATAAGTGGACCAGAAACTCAAAACCTAATTCCATGATTTTCAGACTAAAACGTTGATATCTTCCTAATACAGTGTTTGATTTGATCTTACTCACTTTTTAAATAATGTGCATTCAGTTACCTACAAAACAATACCATGTTCAAGTGAATCGGAGTTCATTTGTGAAAGTTGGATTTTGGGCCTCTTTTGTACATTTTGTATTTTAGCGATTTTTGACCTTTTATTTTATGTGCATAATTAACTCCTTGTATTTTATTTCTTTCTCATTTATTTTCTTTGACAAAATTTTTATTAAAATGTACAAATCCAAATCCAAAATGAGCTGGAAATCAAAGAAACTAATTGAGTCTAGGTGTCCACTAACAGTTTGTACAAAAGTCATCTTTATCGTACTTTATTTTATTTCTTGGTTTTATTAATAATTTAAAATACCAAAAATAGATTAATGTGATATTTTTCCTTGATTTTATCGTATTTTTTCTGATTTTTTATCTTAAATAAAATCATACAAAAGGTACAAAACTCCAAAAATGTGATTTTCTTCGTACATAGAGAACCACCAAAAATATTACTTTTTGCAATTGGCCGATTTTGATTTTGATTCCTTCATAAAGTTGTACATATCACTGAGGCGAGCAACTTTTATGAAGAAAATTTTTCGATCCGAGGCCATTTGCTATTTCTTTCCAATTTATCTTTATCTTTTAATTTTCTAATTTTTTGGGGCTAACACATGACAGCTCTTGGAACCGCCATGTATCACCCATTTTGGCACAAATATATATTCATTTTAATTAAATTTTTTTAAAAAATAATAAAAAATATTAATAAAAGACACATGTGCTAGTCATGTGCCTCCAATGCACGCACCCAGCACGTGCATTCTTCCCTCTTCCTTTCCTAAATCGGGTGCCGCCACCTCCCATGATTTTGTGGTCGTCGCCACCCGTTGTTGCCTTCCTTCTTGGGCCACTGTCACACCTTCCTAACCAAACTCCACCGCCAATCCCAGACCCAATCTCATTAGCCTCACTATCCCTCAATTCTCAATGTCCTCCTTCCTCTTTGAGCCACCTCCCTCAATTATGGTATTCTCTTCATCTCCGATCTGCCTCTCTCTGAAATCTCTTCTCGTCTGATCCCCTCGATTTCGCCAAATCGCCAGTCAATCGATCACCGCCTCGTGATTCCCATTCCCCTTTCAATCAAATCCTCATCTATAACAACCATTCCTCCTATACTATAAGAACCTCATCGTTGCCCCACGTCTATCTCATCCACCGACAGAGCACCGGACACGGGGAGGTGGCAGCTTCGACGACACTCCCTGCGACGAGATTTGGCCTCCTCGATTGTTGCAGTCACGCTCCTCCATGCATCTGCCCCAGCTCCGGCCTCTCCACATCGTAGAGCCACCGATCACCCACTTCACTGCTTCTTCACACCACCTGCGTTCCTTCATGACGACCAGCAGCGATCAAACCCCTCTGCCTTTCAGCACTCCTTCGCCTCGTGATTTTGCTTCGACGACTTCTGCATCAGGCCACCTCTGATGATCTGTTGAGCTGCATCACTTCGACAGGCCTGCACCACCAACTAAAGCCTCTTCCTTCGATCCTTCAATGCCCTTGGGAGCGCAGCCTCCTCCGCTCTGCATCTGAAGGTCGGACTTCCACCGAAGATCATCAGCAGCTCCCACGACTACATGAGCCACCGACCGACACCACTCCTCCGTCAAGCCAGCCCTCCTCCTCTACTAGGGCTCACTAAACCGTGTTCCATCATCCACGCCATAATCTCAAGCAGGAGCATCAGCAAGTCCATCCATCAGATCGCCTTGCATGCTCCCGAAGGCTCCGCCATCATCATTCCCCTCCGTCGGGCGATTCTTCCAAGGAGGAAGCACGTGACTCGAACCCCCCCCCCCCCCTCCTGGGGGATTTTGCAAGAAACGCCCTCAAGTTCGCCTAATTCTCAGAAGGAGCTGTCGCCCAGAGGGCACGTGCCTCTCTGGCATTTTGCTAAAAGGTCCCTGGAGCTCCCCTTATTTCTAGATAAGTCCTCTCAACCCAGAAGTCACGTTCTTAGCACGTGACTATTGGGAATTTTGCGGATACACTTCTTGAGGTTTAGGTAGTTTCTATTAGACCCTTTCACTGCTTTTTTGTTTTATTTAATAATTTTAAGAATTGCAAACATACCCCTATATTTCTTCTTTTATTTGAACAATATTATTGCATAATTTTATCATCCAAAAATAGTATTTTGTTTCTCAATTAATTCTCTATGATGTGTCATGATTGTTATATTTTTATGCTCTGTGGTTAATTATTAATAATTGCTTTTGTGATTAGTTACATAATTTACCTAATCTGTGCTTAGAAATTCATAGGAAATTAACCATTGCTCGAAAAATGCCAAAAATTCATCAGATAGTAGAATTAGTTGTGTTTTACATTGTGCCCAAAAAGAATTGCATTTGCTTGTATATTTTGCTCCATAAAAATTATTTTGTGCATTTCAATAATTAATGGTTTATCAGTATTAAACGTTACATTTTTAGGGTTTTAGGATTTTTCTATGATAGTTCAATTATTGCTCTATCTTAAATAACTTTATTCCTTGAAAATAAATAGGTTTAATATTTATTATAAGTAATTACTTAAATTCACTCTAATTGCATTCATAAATTCATTAAATGTTCATCTTGCATCCGGAAATTCCAAAAAATTACCGTGCATATTTTTCACCATTGTTTACATCTGGCCAATTTTCATAATTTTTGGACTCTGATTTACTGAAAATTGCCTTTTAGCCCTTAAAATCAGCTGCATTCACATTTGCATTCAAAAATTGCATTAAAAATACCAAAAATAGTCCACCTCGAAATCCGCACATGAAATTTGGTAAACATTAATCTAGGTTGTTTCTTTGCCTTCTTGAGTTTGACCTTGAGACTTGCCCAAGTAAAATAAACATAAAGCCACTCGAATAAAATTGAATTGATTAATTTTGGTTGTTTTCTTGATTGATTCTGATTACCTGCCTACAACAAAAAGACAAAAATATCATCATATTTGAAATGATAATTTACGTACTGATTAAGTGGGGTAATCCTCGAACCATCAATAACCCACTCATTGTTTAAATTTACTTGCAGAGTGAGTGAGAGATGAACACTAGGATAGAGACAAGCTCCGGATTTTCATTTAGACTACCGATTTAACAAAATGATTAGCTACTTCTCAGTGAGGGAACAAGGGTAGTCATTTCACGGTCCATGCTTCCCATAATAGAGTGGGTGGTTTAAAGGACAATGTGTAGGCACCGTCCTTAAGTAACGCGGGTAGACATTTAATGGTCTGTACTTACACCCATATTGCTGAAAGTGGAAGCAACTAGTCGTAAGAATTCGAGCCGGTCTTTAGGAAAACCACATGCATCTAATAAACTGCTAACTCTTGTTTAAGATTGCATATATCACCAATTAAAATTGAAAAGATAAGAGACCAAACTCTTACAGTCCCCACTTGTGTCAGTTGATGAATTGAGTGTTTGTTTTTTGTTTGATTACTAGTGTTAGATATCCTTCCGTGCCCTTCATGACTTCTACTCATTCTCTTCTTGTTTTACTTTCGTGTTCTCGCATCTCTCTTCTTCAGATCGAAGATGTTGGTTTGGAGCATTTCTAGTTCAGACTTTGTGGACTCATTCCACACTCCAAACATGTCGTCTTCTAATCGGGGAGACCTACTTCTCAAGTATTCCTCTTTCTCCACTTCACCCTTCTCCTCATTAATCAATCCATTGTTCAAGAGTGGCTCTAATCTTGAATTATCATTTGGGACTCCATCATTCTCGAAGACTAATCCAGTGCAGTTCACACTTGCAGAAATCGAGATAATGCACTTTATGACTCCTAAGGGAAAAGGTTCCATGGTTGAGCATACCGAGATCAGTAGTACCATGTTAGCCTCCATTCAATCCATTCAAGCTCAGTTGACTGAACATGTTGACTTTCAAGCTACAATGAGAGATATGATTCTCGAGCTGAGGTAAGACAGGAGAGAGGATGATAGAGACCATGGAGGAGATGGGAATGGGGGAGAGGAGCCTATAGAGATAGTGGCAAAGCTCTCACTTAGAGAATCCTATAGTCCAAGATCAGGACAGACAAATACTCGGATTCAAATTCCTTCGATTCATGGGCATTTTGAGCTAAGGCCCACTATCTTACCTTTACTCCCCATATTCCATAGAAATATCAATGAAGAACCTTATGTACACCTCCAACAATTCGATCGCATCTACAACACAATCCATTACCCTAACATCCTGTTAGAGGTAGTGAAGATGATGGTGTTTCCTTTCAGTTTGATGGAAAAGGCCCTATATTGGCTAAATCATTTAGGAAAAGTTGTCACTACATGGGAAGAGTTGAGGTCTACATTTCTAAACAAATATTACCCACTTGGATGCCTCAACAAAATGTGATAACTGATAGAAAACTTCTCCTAAATGTCCCACAAGCCTATTCACGAGGCATGGGAAAGATTCAAAGATTTAATGGAGAAGTACCCCCATCATGATATTCCAAAGATAAGACTTGTGTGAAACTTCTTTGGGCGCTTGAGTCACGAGAACCAGAAGCTAGTATATGCCGCTTGTGGGGGAGTCATTTTAATAAGGACGAGGATGTCCTATATCAGATTTTTGAGGAGATGCCAAAGAGCCCTGTAGCTCTTTCTTCTTCACGTGCATTCTAGAAGCATCACGTTCCTTCTTCTTCATCAACACTCCACAAGGCCGTCAACATGACGGCATCACATGAAGAGGATAGGGTGGACAGTTCTGATCTGACCATCATAGGAAATGACCTATCCAAAGTAGATATAATTTGAAAAACGATCCAAGGAGTTGAATAAGCTCCAAGTGATCGAATAGAGGACGAAGAACCTGGATAAGTTGGATGAGATAATGAAGCATCTGGAGCTTCTTGTAAGTACGATGAACACATGCCAGAGTGTGTGTGTGCGAGTGCAACAATTGACACTTCTACTAAGGAGCAGACTTCTTCCACTTCCACCCAATAGAGTATCGAAGGTCCTTCCATAGTTCAGCACATTTACTATATGCAGAACCCTGATGAGGTCAAGAAGCATTCTCACCAGATAGTAGCGTACCAACAAGAAGGCCCATATATTCCTGATCAGCCGTCTCCACCTTCATCTAGCATTCAATAGTTGAACGGTATCTGGTTCAACTGAGAGCACAACCAGCTCTGTTCTTCAGGGAAAGGCCAGTTGGGTTCCCAGCAGGGTTAGAGACCCGCCCACCATATTCAAGGGGGCAGACCACAACAGTAGCAACACCAGCAGTTCCAACCTCACTTTTAGTCTCCACCTAAGTTCCAGAACTGGAGACATGGCCAGTAGCAGATGCAGTCTGCGTATTTTCCACAGCCTTACAAGCAGCAACAGCATGCATCGTACAGACAATATTTACATCCTCATCCTCCTCATTATCAACAATATGGATACCAACAACCTCCTTACTACCAGTCTCACCGACAACCTATAGTTGAGCATCCCGAGAACCTTCGATGAATCCAGCACTTGATCAGTTATCATTGTTGATGAAGAACATGAATGACCTTACTCAATGGCTTGACGACCTGACCATTACCAAGAAACTGATCCCAGTGTTGTTCGAAGACAATCCCAACAACATCAGATGCAAGGAGCAGGTATCCCATGATCCATCCACATCCGAGACAGGTATGTCCTGTGATTTTACATGTTTATCTGACACCATTCATCTCAGGAGCGGTAAAAGATTGTAGTTGCCTTTACAACCGTTGGGTTTGGGAGATCAAGCCAGGGAGAGAGCTTCACCTTCCATCTTCACCATCAGTGTAGAGACCTAGTGTAGAACACCCGAGCACGGAGTTTCACCATCTTCTTATTTACCACCACCACCTTCACCTTTACTAGTCATATGCAGTTCACCGTCAACAGAGAGGGAGAAGACACCAGTCATGGATTCTTCTTCTACACCAGTAGTAGAAACCCATCCTGTTTTTGATTTTGTTTCTTCTACCCCTATTTTGGACAACATTGTACAGATTGATTCTAGTTGTCTTATTGTACATGAGGATTCTATTTTGAGTAATCATTTTAATGTTTCTTCAGATTCTATGCCATTTCCTTCTACATTGAATAAAACAAAGAAAATCCAAAAATTAAAAATAACCCTATCTAATATTGGAGTGGTTGAGATTTTACAGAATATCTTCTTAGAGGTGCCACTCCATAAGGCCATGGAGTACATGCCGATAGTGAAAAAGGGAATGAAAGAAGCATGTACTCAAAAGCGTCAAACCAAGTAGAACAGATGAAAAAAGATAGAGAAACATATCTTGACCATGGAGACAGTTCATGCCATCAGCAACCTCCCACCCAAAAAGAAAGATAAGGGAGCACCTCACATCCGTTGCCATATTTTTTAATCAAGAATTTGATCGCACTCTTCTCGATAGCGGATCCTCCATTAATCTCATGCCATACTCTCTATTCACTGAGTTTGGGTTAGGACCTTGATGAATCCTTGATTCTCACTCTTTATTCTTTTATTTTAGCTATTTTTCTTGGCAAAGCATCATGAAAATATTTGTAAATACAATAAGTTAGCAAATGAAATGCATGTGTTACTGTTGCATATCTAGCATGCTTCTTTTTGGAAAAAATAAAAGAATAAAGAAAAATAAAAAGAATGATGTATTTAGAATAAATACAGAGTGACCCAAACTCCAAGAGAGGGTCAAGCCTTGACCTGATCGCAAAATAAAATAAGTAGAGAGAGATAGGGCTCATTATGTACTGTATATATCTTACCAATATTTGTACATACCTATTTTTGACAAATAAAACTCATCCATTTTTTACAACCTTGTAGATATTCCTAACAATAAATAGAAATAAAAGAAAATAAGAAAAATAAAAAAAATCCCCATTCATTGTATAAAATACACTTGTGCATAGCACATTCCCTATTTATTAGATATATGTAAATAATTTGTAAAAAAATAAAATTTTATTTATACTCCTAAAAATATGTTGTAAATAAATAAAATATAAAATATTGGTATTTATGTAAAAATAAAATAATAAAATTAATTGTTATAATCCATAGGTATATTATACATGTATATAATACTATATACTGTATACGCATTAATTCATTTTTCATAAAAATAATTAAAAATCATAGAAAAATACTTTGAAAAATAATAAACATTTTTTATTTTATACACTTCTTATTTAATTAATTTATTATTTTTTATTGAATTTAGAATTATTTTGTATATTCCTATTTTCTGATTGGTCTAGAAGGGTTTATTGACTCCGGTCAATGCCCCCTCCTAGCTCGGGTCGGGTCACCACCCCTTCGCCAAAGCTCCCTCTCCGATTTTTCCTGCCTGATTTTGAGCTCCTCTTGCCTCGAGATTCAGACCCAAGATTCCTCATAAATCTGTCAGTCTCACAGGTTCTTCAGTTGATCCAAATCGCTTTAGGGTTTCATGTGCCATGCCGATCTTTCTGGACCCCCGAGCTTCCTATAAAACCTTTTGCTTCACCTCTTGGCACCGCAACTCGTCCCTCACATCACGTTTCCACCCTAGCTATCCTCGTTGAAGTGACAACCATCGAGTAAGCAGATTAGGACCTTCAGGGAATCGCCAAGAGGCTTTTAGCTCGACGTGGCCGGACCTCTCCGTCGTGTGTAGCCTCCCCGCCTGTCGCAGCGTGGTCGATGCCATTACCCCGACAACCATCTTCTCCTAAAGAGTCAGAGCACCTCTGAATCATATCCTCCCCACTTTCACTTTCGATCCAATCTTTCCATCTTTCTCCATCGCTATCTTATTGCAACCCACAACTCTTGTCTTTAGACCTCAATGCTACTAAACCAAGTTGAGACGCACATCCCTCCCTAAAGGAAGATGAGAGGTTCTGCCTAGAAGTTCTACCCTCATATGCTACCCCAATCCGAAGAAAACTGCCTCCTCATCACCTCATCCGTGTGGAGCTATGTGTAAGGTGCTGGTCCAAGTAAAACCATCGTCTATGAGAGTCATGCATGTGTTGTTAAGTGTTCTACTTAGGCTCATCAAGATGACATGTGAACATAGATTAGTGGACTCAAAGAATTAAGTCACTAATGGACCTGAAAAGTTTTAACCCCAAATCCTATAAGGCTCCTCTGAGAGTTAGGTGGATTAAGGTCTCAGCCAAGCTCTATTTTCCAATTTAATTCCAGACTAGTTTAAATTTAAATTACGATTCATAAGGAAATGCAAATATGTACAAACCTCTTTTTGATGGAATTTTCAAAACATGCAAAATGTTATGAAAAATGTTTGAATGCAAAGAAGGACTGCCAGTTTTTGCAAAATATTTACAAACATTTACGAACAGATTTTTGCAAGCTTTTCTTTTTCAAACAATTTTCACAAATCTTGTATTATATACATAATTTTTATACAAGAACTAATTTATAAAAGTTTTACACATAAACCATTTTTACAAACATTTGTACAAAAATAATTTTTATGAAAAACTTTTTACAAACATGTGTAAGGAAGAATGCAAGAATTATTTTTTATTTTTTTTTTATTTTTAGGTATAAGGTTTTAGCCATTTTATCTATTAACATACTCACACAAAGTACAAGTTATGGATAAAGTATATATACAATATATACGATACCCCCTATACTTAGCTCGAATGATGTCCTCGGAGTGATATAAGAGCGATGAAAGGAAGACATAACTCGTGTTGAGTATTGGGAAGTGAAAAGGAAGGGTATACTACAAAGATGAATGGATAGAAGTTGGCGATCCCCCTATACTTAGGATCAAAGAGTCCTAAGTATAGAAGTCTGTACACAAAGGGAAAACCGAAGGATAGAACGTACAAGGTCTACTTCCCCTATACTTAGGGTAAAATATCCCTAAGTATAGGCAACAAAACAAAGGCAGAAATAATCAAAAGAATAATCAAAAGTCTGACATCCCCCCATACTTTGGGTAAAGTGCACCCTAAGTAAGTATAGTCAGAAGATGAAGATGGGGTCTTAGACCAAAGAATGTATGATATGGACAACTGGATCTATACTGCTGCGGGGGAAAGTGATAATCAGGCATGACATGCAAATGATGTGAGTCAAAGACCACATCTCACGCAAAATGAATAGGGGCAACATCAACGATCAACGGGTCATGATCTAGATAAGGCTTCAGTCGTTGACCGTTAGCTCATAAGGTTTATTTGGATGACATCTTGGATAAATCAATGCTTCCATTGTCGTGCACCTTTCGGACCAAGTATGATCCCTTCCATTTGCTCTGCAACTTCCCTGGAAATTATCTCAACTTGGCATTGAATAAACATACTCTCTGGTTCAGCTCAAACTACTTATGGCTGATATGAGAATTATGCCATATCTTCACTCTTTCCTTATACTGTAAGCTACTCAAAAAGGTTGTGTCTCTAAGCTCCTCCAGGGCTGCCAACTCTGCTTTCCTCTGATCTCCTATACTCTCTGGATCTAATAATAACTAAGTGACTGCCCATAGTGACATTCTTGATTTCCATAAGTAAATGGCATGGCTTGCCATAACCGAGATGAAAGGGAGATGTACCCAAAGGTGTCTTGAAAGAAGTCCGATATGCCCACAAGACCAAGTCCAAAAGCTGTGACCAATCCTTTCAGTCTGGGCGGACGACCTTCTGCAAAATAGTCTTGATCTCCCTGTTCGATACTTCAACAAGACCATTGATCTGAGGGTGATATGGAGTGGCAACTCGATGGTCTATGCTGAAATCGTTAGCAAGGGCCTTTACCTTATCGTTGATAAAGTGAATCACCTCATCTGACATCAACACTCTAGGAACCCCGAACTGTGAAATGATATTCTTCCTCAAAATCGATAAACTGTCTTAGCATCTGCGGTTCAGGCGGGGATGGTCTCAACCCAACGACTCACATAATCCACATCTAATAAAATGTACTCGAATCCCTGACTCTTAGGGAATGGACCCATGAAATCAATGTCCCATGCGTCAAAAACCTCACAGAAGTGAATGGGCTGCATCGGCATCATATCATGCTATCCGTAGGTGCCCATCCTTTATCAGTCGGTACACCTCTTCATGAATTCATCAGAATCCTTGAAGAGGGTAGGCCACCATAGGCCGGATTGGAGCACTTTCTGTGTTGTCCTTCTCCTAGAATGATGTCCTCCTGCCTCAAGCTTGTGATAGTATGTGAGGACGCTGTGGTGCTCCTCTTGAGGAACGCACTGACGCCAGTTGCTATCCCCTCCCTCATTATAAAGGATGGGATCCTCCCAATGGTACGACTTGGCCTTCTCAAGGAAGGTCTCAAGTCGCTGCCTGGGCCAACATTGTGGAACTTTCTTGGAGACAAGATAGTTCACAATGTTGACATACCATGGAAGCGAGGCGATAACAAGGATCATCTCATCTGGGATGGTCTCCACAATAGGTGCCATCCGCTCTGATTCCTCAAGGTTCTCTAATCGGGAGAGGTGATCCACCACCACATTCTTGACTCCAGGCTTATCCTTAATCTCTACGTCAAACTCCTAGAGTAGAAGGATCCATCTAGTCAATCTGGCCATGGCATCCTTCTTTACCATGAGGTACCTGATGGCGAGGTGATCTGTAAAAATTGTCACTCTGGATCCAGAATATAAGATCTGAACTTATCTAAAGAAAAGACTATGGCTAGCACCTCCTTTTCTGTGATAGTGTAGTTCCGCTGGGCGGCATCTAGAGTACGACTAGCATAGTGAATGGCATAAGGCAATCCATCCATCCTCTATCCTAGCATAGACCCTATGGTAAAATCAGAAGCATCCGTCATGATCTCAAATGGAAGAGACCAATCAGGCTGTTGAAGGACATGAGCCTCAACAACTAATCTTTTGAGAGTCTCGAATGATGTTAGACACTTATCATGTACAATGAACTTAGTGTCTTTCATCAGTAGATCAGTAAGCAATATGGAAATACGACTAAAATCCTAAATGAATTGTCGGTAGAAACTGACACGCCCTAAAAAGGACCGTAATTGTCGCAAATTGGATGGTGGATTGAGTTTCCTGATGATATCTACCTTGGTCGGACTGACCTCCATGCTCTTGTTGGAGATGACATGACCAAGCACTGTCCCATGAGTCACCATGAAGTGACTCTTCTCCCAAGATAAGACAAGATGGACCTCGATACAACACTGAAGTATACGGTCTAGGCTGTCAAGACAAGCATCAAACCCGTCACCGGAGACCGAGAAATCATCCATGAAGACCTCTAAGTAATCACCCACCATATCCAAAAAGATGGAAAATATGCACCTTTGGAATGTCGCTGGGGCGATACATAGACCAAAGGGCATTCGTCTGAAAGCATATGTCTCAAATGGACAGGTGAATGTCATTTTCTCCTGGTCTTCGGGCGCTATGGCCACCTAGTTATATCCGGAGTACCCATCAAGGAAGCAATATTGACTCTTCCTAGCTAGCCTCTCGATGATCTGATCAATAAATGGCAGTGGGAAATGATCCTTCTTGGTGTCTTGATTCCATCGTATGTAGTCCACACAGACCCTCCAAGAAGTGAGTACTCGGGTAGCTATCTCCTCTCCAGACTCGCTCACAACTGTGTTGATGCCCGTCTTCTTGGGAATCACATGCAATGGACTAACCCACTTGGAGTCAGAGATGGGGTAGATAAAATTGGTGCTCCACCAATTCGATATCTCTTTCATAACCACATCTCGAAGGTTCAGGTTCAACCGTCGTTGGAACTCATGCGAGGGCTTAGAGTCCTCTTCGAGATAAATATGGTAGGAGCACATGGACAAACTTATTCCCTGGAGATCAGATACACTCCATCCAATCACCTTGCGGTTCCTTTCAAGAACCTTCATCAAACAAGATTCTTGCTCTCCAATCAAATCCACTGAGATAATGACTGGGTACATCTCATGCTTACCCGCAAGGAATCTGTACTTCATCGACTGTGGCAAGGCCTTCAACTCTGGGAAACTTGGAGCTGACAAATCTGGCTTCTGAAAAGTATGAGTGAAAGCAATCAAATCTGCGTGGGAGAACTCTCACTGATCGTAAAAATCTAGTGAAGACGACCCTACTAGTATGTTTGTAATCTGTGTTGGCTCAGTCTCCACACTAGTTGTCAGCTCTGTGGGAATAAAACATGAAAAATAATTATCAAACTCAGCCCAATCAATGTCTGAATGCGAGGGATCTAAATTAGAATCACATGAAATAAAATCTGCCTCGCTATCCTGTCCGTGATCATCAACCTCAAATGTATTCTCTGCCAAGAGTGTTCTATCCGAACTCTCATCTGCCATAATACGTAAATATTCAGCATCTGTAAGCGTGACAAGGGCTCGTGATACCGGATCAGACCAAATGTCTTCATCATCAGTGATCACAAAGCTCCTGGTGGACATCTCGCTCTGCATCTGCCACCTGCTCTGTATCGTTGGACTGCTCAGAGCAGGCTGAATCTCTAGCTCTGGTCTCCTTGATTGTCTCTATTTGTACACTCTCGCCCTCGATGCGAAAGTATACCTTCCCACTATCATGGTCGGACACCGCCTTGGTTCTGGCCTAGAATGGTTGTCCTAGTATGATGGGGGTATCCGTCACGGACTAAGGGAATTCCATGTCCAGTACAACAAAGTCCACGGAGAATTTTAGGCCCTGAATTGTGATGACCATGTCCTTCAACAACCCCTTCGGCCTCTTGACAGATCTATCAGTAAACTGAAGGACTTTCCTTCTCTGTTGAAGAGGGCCAAACTCGAATCGGTCTAGTAAGACTGTCGGAAGAAGGTTGATAGAAGAGCCGATGTCTAATAGAGTCCGATTGAACTGCTACTCATGAATATGACATCTGACATATGGAGCTCCTGCATCTGGCCTCTTGAATGGCAATCAGTTCTGGATGGAGAAACATATGGCACGAGTGAGTACATGGATCTTGGCATTGTGATTTCTTCTCTTCTTGAGGATGGTGGTCTTCTCTTTGAAATTCTTCTGGAAGAGAGGGATATGCTCAAGTGCTTCCTGTAGAGTCAGCTGGATCAGGAATCTGTCAATCATCTACTGATTGAACTCTAGTTGGTGTTTCTTTTTGGGATTTTATGTTTTATTCCCCTTCGCTAAGTGGAGTGCTTGAGGGAAGGGGATGGCTGGTGCCTCTCAGATAGAGGGCTAGGAATAGGCTCATGTGTAGGTGGAGTGGAATTCATACCAGTATCATCATGCAACACATATGGACTCGAAGAAGAAGATGCAAGAACCTTTCCTTTATTCATATTTTTGGTCTTTTCTGTTTTTCTATTTTTTTGGGTTTTTCCAAAACTGTCCTGAGATACAATAGAAGGAAACACAATTGAAATAGAAATGGTGGCATCATCACCACCCATGATGTCAATCTTCGCGGCATCAACACTGCGCTTTAGCTCAACATATGTAAGATCGGTGGCATCAGTACAACCGACTGCCTCTGGAGATATGACATCCTGAATACTGTCAGCTAGATCACCATCCTTGGTCGCTTTAGCACCACTATCATCAACATCATGAGCGGCATTAGCACCACTATCCTCCTCGTCTGGTGCTCCTCGATTTCCATGTGGTCATCGCTCAAATGAGGCTCCGTCGGCTGGCATCCTACCGCTCCTAAGTGTCACAAAATCAACATCTAATATGTAGGAAGAAATATCACCCAAAGAATCACTAGGAGTGGTAGTCTCTGTAAACTGTACCTGCTTGGACTTCCTCTTCAGTTTGTTTGGGTTCAGATCAATCTGAGCGCGTATGACAGCCTTGCCTTTGATTATTTCCCTCATCTCTTGCCGGAACTCGTCCATTTCTAACCGAAAGGATGCCTGCTGATCTGATAGTAGGTGGGAGAGATTATCAAGGGCTGGGTTCTCATAGACTGGTTCATGAGAACCATACGGGTTGCCTCGTTGGAAATGAGGCTGGCTCTGCTGATACTAGTGAGAATACTGCTGAGGCTGAGAATACTGCTGAGGCTGCTGCTGCTACCTCCACTGTTGTCCCTGATGGTAGGGATGAGAACCCTACCGGTAGTGCTATGACGGCTGGGAGTATAGGGGTTGCTGTTGCTGCTGGCTTTTCTGGCCGCCCTGAGCACGAGGCTGCTGCTGCTGGGATGAAGTACCTCCGATAGACCATTTGAATCCGGGATGATCACGACGGATCCCGGGCTGCTGCCGGTCATACCAAATCCCGTTGACTTCCATCAACGGCTCCTGCTCGTAAGGGGGGAGAATTGCCAAGGGCTGATCTGACTGATACACCACTACCTGAGTGTCCTGAGGTGATGGTGGTTGAGAGTAGTGTTGTTGCGGCTGGATCAGGTATGCCTAAATGTGATGCACCTAGCGGTACTGGGCAGATGGATGGGTGGAGTCGCTGCTGCTAGGATCAACCCGTGACCTGAGATGGGGCTGAGGAGCGGTCTGTGCCTCTTGGAGACATATGATCTGGGTATTTAGGTCACTAAGGGTATGTGCCAACTCATCTATCTGTGTAAGTCCCTGGCACTGCTTCTTTTTTATAATCTCGATGCGGTCCAGCTTCTCACTGATAATCCCCATGTCAGCTGCTGATGAATCTGCCTGTGCTGTTGCTGTTGACGAAGTAGAAGGTCCTGCATCGACCCATGCTATCCTCTGATAGGACACAACCTGTGGAAGGGGCTTCCCCTATGTGTAAACCTGAGTCTGGGACATTACTGTATAGTTCTCAGCCATCTCCTCGTAGATTGCCCAGACTTGGTCCTCATCCTTGGAGAAATAGGACCCCCCACATGATGCTTTCGCAATCCCATGCAGCTCCGTGTCAACCCACAAAGGAATCTATGTATTAGGTTGGGCTTGGAAATCTCGTGATGTAGACACCGGTCAATGAGCTCTCTGAAACGATCCCAAGCCTCATGAAACTGCTCATTCAGGATCATGGTCAAATTGTTGATCATCACTCTAGCTGCATTGGTCCAGCCGAGTGGATAGTACTTGTTCAAGTACTCGGTCCGGAGCTACTCTCAGGTGGTGACATACCTCTCCAAATGCTTCAACCAATAGGTTGCTCTATCAGCTAATGAAAAAGGGAAGACGATCATCTTGATCATGTCCTCATCCATGAATCTGTCGTGGATATTGTCGTAGATCATCTCGAATTCCTGGAGATGGAGGTACGGCTCCTCGGTGGCAAGCCCATGGAGCCTGGGCAAAAGTTGAATGGTCTGGGGGTGAACCTCAAAATTGCGCAGGATCTCTGGGAGTTGAATCCATCGATGAGTAAGAGTTACACCAGGATTGTGCAACTGCCTCATCGTGCGTGATGGTCTCTGCTCTGGATGATCGTCTAGTCGTTCGTCTCCTCCTCCAGTTGCAGATATCTCTCCACTGACTAGTCTCTGCGCTCTCCTCTACCGTCTCTCATCTCTGTGAGATCTCGTCGCACCTCTACCATAAATAATCCCTGGTCACGAATCTGTCTCTGCATGGTCTCCAGGGATGCTAGAAGTGTGTTGTTGATAGTGTCTTGATCAAGAATGTATGTAAAACCCGGGGGCTGCTCATTAGTGCATCCCTCACTATTGGCCATCTCTCGGGTCTCTGTAAATGCAAAAGACCCCAACTCAGGTGGCGTCAAATGAACATAAATCTGTGCATGGCCTCTTCTCGGGCACCTTAGGACTAGTGGAAAAAGGGTGGTCAAGAGGGAACAGGGTGGTAGCGAACTCAGGTTCAGAGAGCAGGTCTGGGCTCTCCGAAACTGCCCTAGATGAGTAGAAAGGAGTGCTCTAGAGCGGTGCTATCAAAGGCAGCCTAAGGGACCTCCTTACCATCATCATGATGTAGGGATGAATGCAGATGAGATCTGGAACGCAAACAAGATTAGCAATCAAACCCTCAGTTCACCTACGCAACACTGAGCTGATGACTGTGAAAGCTCGGTCGTTAATCTTGTCAATTTTATTTAGGTGATCAATCACTCTATCAGGGCGATTAAGCGAGTTATTGGGGACCCGATGCTCCCAGGAGACTGGCCCAATCCTACAGCTAGTTTTTCCCAGCCAGTATGGATTGCGGACCGTTTACCGGCTACCCAATCTATCCACTCTGCTAAGGAAGTCCCAAACCGGTTACCGGCTACCCGGTGAAATCCTCACTAGAGAACAACCAACCGCAAAATCAGCAGTCTGAAAGGAGTTCATGTATGGATCTAGCCTGGTGTGCGGGTCACTCTCTCGCCACAGACAAACCATCCAATTAGGGGGTGACTCTCCCCAAAACAAGAGATTTTATAATGAAGTGTATTTTAGGGTCCAATTTGCATTAACAGCCCCGATTTTATTATTTTCCCTTTTTAGGTATTTTTCAAATAAAAATAATGCCTAAAATTTTTCGATTTCCTTTGGTTATTTTGAGTCCAAAAACAGGGGGAGGAAGTCGAAAAAGGCGATGCGCGATCAAACATGATGATGCATGCAGAGATAGAAATGCGTACCTATCAACATCACTCTAATGTAGGGTGATCCGCACAAAAATTATAGATAGAAAATAAACTAACTATATGATGCATGAAGAAATCGGCCTTAGACGAGCAATTTCTAATAATCGTGAAGAAAAATAGCTAACTAATAAAAGAGAGGTGTCCGCCACAACGGATCCTGCATATGTTGTATACGACCTCTAGTGGCACGCGACCTCTCAATCGATCAAGTTACCTTTTTATTATTTTTTTTTAGCTAGGTCCAATTACGATCTATAGGAACAAGCAAACAATTTGGTGTTAGGCCTTAGCTAGTGTTGACATGATGTCTTCGGGTTTCTAAAATTAAGATGTGAAATAAGTACAATGTCGTTGCAACCAAAATATCCCGCAATAAACAAACAATTTTTTTCTTCTCAAGCTATAAAATTAATTACAAGAGAATAATGAACCGGGAGAAAATTTTGCTACTTATCTACCTGTATAGTAATAGGATCAAACTCAAGGAGGCTCAGGAGGCTCAATTCCCGAGGGTTATTATGTCAATGAAGAAAATCAATGAAAAAATGAAGGGATCTCAAATGCAAACTATCTTGGTTTTTTGTGATTTTTTTATATATTTATTTTTTCTAATTTTTTAATTCTAATTTTTTTTATTTCTGAATTTCAATTTTTTTTAATGATTTTGATTTTTGCAATTTTTATTTTAAAAAATAAGGAACAATATGCATAAGGGAAGAAATAAGCACACTGCACTGTTTTTGTATTTTTCTATTATATCAAAAATGCTCAGAAAAATGCAGAGAAAATATTTACGGGTTTTAAAGGCTTTGAATTGTTTTTGGGAACTTTTGTAGAATTTTCAGATGTTTTTGTATTTTTCTAAAAATCAAACAGTGATAAAAATGATAAACAGTGCACACCCTAGAGTAATTTGCAATTTAAAAATATTTTAAATACCCAAAACTCCTGGAGACTATTTTTATGCTAATTTATAGACAAATATCTACAATCAGGAAGTGAAATCACGATTTTTGGATTTTTGTAGAATTTTCTGTGATTTTTCTAATGTTTTTGATATTTTTTAATTTTTTTGGTTTTAAAAAGAATTAATGCACGAAAATTGGACAGGAATTAAAAGATGATGAAATAAAATAATCTATTTTTTTTGGAATTTTTAGATCAATATTCAAATTTTTATGAATTTTTGAATTTCAGGAAGAGAAAATGACAGTGTTTTTGCCTTTTTAATAATAACAAATGTAAATAAAGTGCAATGAAAAAATTATGCTAGAAATATAACACATCAGGAGCATAGCATGATTTTTGCATAATTTATTGAGCAAGAAAAATATTTGTTTCAAAAAGATAAAGCGTGCAAATCAAGTCTTGATAAGCAGAGACTTAATGGTAAATACTTAATGTTTTAGCATCAGAAAATAACGAGAAATAAATATGGGGAGATTTTCACAATTTACCCAGGAATTAATGTGCAATACATGCGACTTGATGCTCTGGTAAGGGCTTTACGCAATTTCTGAAATGTCTAGGGGTATAAATGTAATTTTGCCCAAATATAATGCTTGAACTGACAATGGCTCTTTTGTAATTTCAGAAACCTCTAGGGAACTTTACGAATTAGCCCAAATAAAAGAATATCCCTAGGGTTAAAACTTGTTTCTTGTTCTTTCTTCTTCTTCAAGTAAAGGGAGACCAAGGGGGTGCCGCCTCCGTGTGTCCTTCTCTCTCAAGCTGTGGGAGGCGGCTGCGGCTTTGAGCGATGGTGATCCAACGGAGGAGCTTCAAGGTGGAGGTCAGCTCCAAGCTATTCAAGATGGTAGGAGATCAGTATCTGCTGCAGGAAGATGCAGATGGTTCACGACGGTCCTCCTCTCCAGATGGAGGAGCAGGAAGGCGATAGAGCTCTCGCGTTGGGGCCGTGCTCATGGCACGCTGGTGTTCGAGGCGATGCAGTCGGCCTGGCTGTAGGTGGACATGGTGCAGATCTGGGCGATGGTGGATGAGGGCTTTGGAGATGGGAACGGCAGGCGAAGGTGGGTGCTCACCCACGGCGGAGAGGGTCGACGCCTTCGCAAGCTGTTCGGACTGAGCGGTGGGCAGTGCGGTGCTCGACGGCGGGGAGGCGGAGCTGGTGCGGATCTGGGCGATGGCAGAAGAGGGCGGTGTATTGCCGCGCACTCGCGTGCGGGTGGTGAGAGGACTCGTTCTGGCGTCGAGCGCTCCAAACGATAAGGCAGGGGTGGCACGGCCTCACACGTGGACATGGGAGGAGGAAGGCTGGTGGTCGTGCACGATCGAGGAGGAGGGGCTCCAGGCAGAGATGGCGGCCAACGTTTAGGGGGAGAGGGCACGGCTACTGGGTTGTGCTAATTTTTTTATTTTTTTAATGTTTTTGAAAACTGTAACATAAGAATTTTTCTATAATTCTATTTATTTAATTTTTGTGTTTTTTATTTATCCTGTTAAACAAATGTTAGAAAGAATGAAAAAAAATATTTTTTTCTTTTTATTTTTTATTTATAAACAATTAGGATGCGAGCACAATGGCTCGGTTCCAAAATCAAAACGGAAGATATGAACGAGTGCGGTTCAGAGGAAAATGGCGGATGGAACCGGATCTCCGACCATTGTGCGTAGTTGGAGGTGAGAGATCGTGCGAGGTAGAACGAGAACGTGTAGAGATTGAGATGTGAGATAAAAAATCAAGATCGATGGCGAATCAAATCGTTAAGGATTCTAAGATCTAGAGGAAAGAAAATGACAAGGAAATAAAAAAATGAAAATTTATATACGATTTACCTAGGTTAAAAATAAGAGAAAATGGATCTCACCTTAGAAGTAGAAAAGACCGTAATCGCCTGGACGAAGTCCGAGTCGCTGTCACAAGACGGCTCGGAGGCTAGGCACCCTTTTACGACAAGATTTGCTCTCGAAGATTAGGCTTCTCTCACCAAAGATTGATCCCATTGAAAATGAGGGAGGAAGAGCCATATTAATAGAAAAAGATGGAGTTTGATTTTCGAAAATGAAGGTAAGATATAAGAGAAAATTTTGAAATGAGAGAAAGATAAGAAAGGATTAGTGTTAAAATTATCTACAAAAAAATATTTTTTGTATTTTTGTCACTTAATCAAATTGAATAAAATGTTAATTTTTTATTTTTTTATGGTGGTTATTTAAGAATAGCAACTATATACATATATTATGTATATATGGTACATTATATACATATTTAAATAAGGAAATTAGTTAGTTTTTTTAGTTTTTTGTTTTAAATTTTAAATTTTTTTTATTTTATTTCAAATAATCAGTAAAAATATTTACAAATATAATATGTACAAATAAGTGGTAAAATTGCACAAACCACCCCAGAAAACTGACTTTTCAACCGTAGCTCCAAAAATATGAAATCACAACCATTTTAAAGGTAATTTAATTTATAATACAATGAAAGTGAGTTTGCTTCGATTTGAGTTCATATGGAGCCAGAATAGGTCTTTCAATTATCACTTAATGGCTTTTTCCGGATGTGGTTACTTTTATTCTGTACATGATTTTATTTTGCAAACATTTGTTATTATTTAGGACACATTTTATTTACAACTTTTGTTTTGAACATTATTTAATTTGAAGTCAATTTATGTACAAATAAAATAGTATAAGTATACAAATATACATAGCACATTTTTTGGATTTTTTGATTAAGGACCCTATCTCTGCCTACTTTATTCCTGGTTGATCAGGTCAAGTCTTGACCTTCTCTCAGGGTTCGGGTCAGCCTGTATCTATTACATATATACAATCTTCTCTTCTTTTTTTCTTTTTTTTATTTTTCCATTATTTATTTATTTATTTTAAGTTAAAATGGTAATAAGTGTACAATACATACACACATATGCAAGTTAGTAAAAATACGGAGTTAGTATTATATACATGTGTTATATAAGAGATTTTAAGCTAAAATAAATGAATAAAGATGATGAAATGCAGAGTAAAAGTTCAACAGCTAGTTACGTCACAATCACCAAAAATCCTAAGTTTAAGGTCCTAAACTTCGAGAATCAAATAGAAAGTGAAGCCATAAAATCAAAACTTGACAAAAGTCGTGGTGAGGTCTCCCGAGCACACTGGTGCTCGACGAAACAAACCCCAAAAATATCTAAGTGTCCTAAATAGAGTCCAGGTCCACAATTATTACAATAAGAATAATCTGCTGAAAATAAACTATCTATCTAATGAAACTAAGTCCTCCTACTCTTCTTCTACTCCTTAGGTGTTGTCTCCTCCTATAGAAAGCCGAAGCGTCCCTCGGGCGGTTCCTCACATGAAAAGAGAAACAAAGAAAATGTCGGAAACAATTTTACCAGATAGATACCAAAATAAGCAAAAATTGAAAAATGACTACGAAGCCGTGCTCTCCGACAACGACGCCATTCTGAAGAGCTAGCCACCAACTAGGGTTAAGTATTAAGATAAATCAATGGTCATTGCGACCCCAGTCAGTAGGCAGACTCAACAAGAAAAAGAAAACTGCTCGATAAAGATTAATTAATCACATAATATGTAAGTGGTCTCGCTATTATTTTTACCTGATATAGCACCCATGGTCGATCACAAGTAGCACAGAACTGTATGAAGTAACCAAAATTTTGAATAAAAAACATATTTTTGGTGGTTTTAATTTTGCAAATTTTTATAATTTTCAATAAGGTAACAAAATCAAGCAATTAAGAAATCAAGGCACACAACAAGCTTTTTGAATTTTTATTTAAGACTAAAAATGCTAAAAAATTAAGATAAAATTTATTTTTGGGATTTTTAAATTTTAAAGTTTTGGCATTTTCTGGGATTTTTTTGAGATTTTTTGTGATTTTATGAAAATCAAACAAAGACTAAAAATGTAAACAATACACAACCAGGACTATATTGCAAGTTAAAAAAAATTAAAATGGCCTAAAGTCTTGGTTATGAATTTTACAGAAAATACAGGCAAAAACCTATAAATATGAAATGTAAGGATATTTTTCTGATTTTTCTTGAGTTTTATATGATTTTTATAAGTTTTTTGGAATTTTTGTGATTTTTAGGGTTTTTATGATGAGTTTTAAAGCAAAATTGCTACAGGAGATACAACACACAAGGAAGAATTTTTGTGGAATTTTTAATGTAATTTCTGAGTTTTTATGGATTTTCTAAAAAAGATAGGATACTTTTTTATTGTTTTTGATTTTTCAAAAATAGTAAATGCAGCGAAATCAATCCACAAAAATCACCAAAAATACCACGTGTCAACAGGAGTTAACAATAAATTTTAGAGAATGTTTGGGACTAATTTGGTATTTATTAAACAATATAAGAGGCATACAGTTTACAGGGACCTGTATGCAATTAAAACAAACTTCTGGACCAAAGAATAACACAGATGAAAAGTGTAGGGCCTAACTTGCAAAATATCCAGGCAAACACGTGCACAATACGTGAACTAGGCTCGTAGGGGTATAAATGCAAATCTCAAAAACTTACCAATTAAATCATAACATCCGTAAAGTACAGGGCAAATAATGCAAATAACTAGAAAGGCACGTGGGACTACCTGTGAGTTCAAATAAAGAGGATCTAAATGCAAACATGTAAAAGTAAGGGGTCCAAACTGCAAATTATCCAAAATAAAATGAACCGCGACAAATATTTAAAGGACTCGATAGTAAATGCAAAACACAAAGAGCGTAAAAGATAAATATACCCTTGCAAGGCACGTGCGGGCACGTGAGAACACGTGGCGAGCTTTGGTGGAGGCGCGGACGTGCGGACCTGATCAACTAGCAGCCTCAGATCTGACGCTCCAGGGAATGTCGGTATGTGTGGTCGTGATGCACTGCTACAATACGGATTTGACGGTTCTAGAAAAGGCATGGATGTACGGCACATATTTGGTCCCCAATCTTGATCGATTGTTATGAATAGGGCGTAGATGTATGACCTGGATCAAAAATGGGGAAAAGCTCCTGCTCGACGGCGGAAAGAGGTCCTCGAAGAACTCGTCGGGAATGAACATCACGAAGTGAGGATGAAGATCCAGCACTCCGATGAAGGCTCGGAAGAGTACAACAAGGTCGTGAGCGCACTCCGTGTCTGGTGAGAGTGGTCGATGGAGGAATTAGCAATCGGATGGGAGGGATGAGGCAGCTCCGCCTGAGCAGCTGAGGCCTCAGATGGATCTCCCCGCACGCACGAGTACCTACAAACGGTAGGGTGACAACGGGTGTGGCTCCGGCCGAGGTTATTGCATAAGTAATAGGAGAAGCGATTGAGGAATGCTGATTGGGTCTCTGACGTACGTTGATAAAAGAGATCGAGCCTAATCTCGCTTTGAGGAGAAAGGTTTCAAGATGATCAGGTTACGAGGGGAGGTGAAGTGCAAGAGGGATAGTCTACTGGCTCAAGATGAAAACTCCTTATGTATATGCTGCACCATGTAGATATGTGTACATTTTCACATCAAAAAAAGTGCAAAATCAGGAAAAACTCCAAAAAAGTGGACAAGCCTGATTGAAAATAAATTACCTTCCGAAATGTTAGTGAATGAAGCGAAGCTTATGTATCCCAACTTCTCATCTCATGAAGCTTCCAGCAAGAGACTTAGTTATACTCGTTGAGCTCCCAGGGATACATGACTACACTGGTCACAGTCCATTCTCTTCTTTCCCCCTCTTCTTGAGCTGGTTGAACTTGAACTTTGAAGGGAATACCCGCTCCTCGAGGAAAGAGCTGTTGGACTAGGGAATTAGAGTTACCTTGGGGAGGGAGGCTATTGCCTTGTAATTTCTGAGGTGGGGAGCTACATATCACTTACCTCGTACAAGGAAAGATGCATAGACATAAGAGTTTGTGTATGTAGACTTGTTCTGATCTGGATTATTGTGGCGTCTTGACCATAGAATGGTGGAACTTAGAGGCTATTAAGTTTTAAACCTATTTCCCAATAAGGCTCCGACAAACTAATAATCTAAAGGGTTGACTGATCTACATACTTCAATTTAATGAAAGGTAAAATATGGGGGTGATGAAACCATGATTCTCACACTTTATTCTTTTATTTTAGCTATTTTTATTAGTAAAGCATCATGTAAATATTTATAAATACAATAAGTTTGCATATTTACATGCATGTGTTAATGTTGCATATCTAACATACATCTTGTGCAAAAATAAAAGAATAAAGGAAAAGAAAATGAATGATGTATTTAGAATAAATACAGAGTGACCCAAACCCCAAGAGAGTGTCAAGCCTTGACCTGATCACAAAATAAAATAAGTAGAGAGAGATAGGGCTCACTATGTATTGTATATATCTTACTTATATCTGTACATACCTATTTTTGACAACTAAACTCATCCATTATTTTACAACCTTGTAGATATTCCTAAACATAAATATAAAATAAAAGAAAAATAAAAAAATCACATTCATTATATAAAATACACTTGTATATAGCGCATTCCCTATTTATTAGATATATGTACATAATTTGTATAAAAAATAAAAAAGTATTTATAGTCCTAAAAATATGATGTAAATAAATGAAATATAAAATAAGGGTATTTATGTAAAAATAATATAATAAAAATAATTGTATATAATACATAGGTATATTATACCTATACATAATACTATATATTGTACATGTATTAAGTCATTTTTCATAAAAATATTTAAAAATCACAGAAAAATACTTTGAAAATAATAAACATTTTTTATTTCATATACTTCTTAATTTGAATTTATTTATTATTTTTTATTAAATTTAGAGTTATTTTGTATATTCCTTTTTCCTTATTGGTCCAGGAGGGTTTGGTGACCCCGGTCAACGCCCCCTCCTAGCTCGGTTGGGTCACCATCCCTTCGCCGGAGCTCCTTCTCCAATTTTTCCTACCCGAATCCGAGCTCCTCTTACCTCAAGATCCGGACCCAAGATTCTTCATACATCCGACATTCTTGCGGGTCCTTCGGTTGATCCAAATCGCTTTAGGGTTTCGTACGCCATGCCGATCTTTTAGACCCTCGAGCGGCCTATAAAACCTTTTGCTTCGCCTTCTAGCACCTAGCTCGTCCCTCGCGTCTCGTTTCCACCCTAGACATCCTCGTTGAAGTGACAGCCATTGAGTGATGGATTAGGACCTTCAGGGAGTCACCAGGAGGCTCGTAGCTCGACGTGGTCAAACCTCTCCGCCATGTGCAGCCTCCTCGTCTGCCGCAGCGTAATCGAAGCCATTACTCCGACGACCAACTTTGCCTGAAGCGTAGGGGCACCTCTGAACCTTCATGTACCTATCCTATCCTCCCCACTTTCACTTTAGATCCAATCGTTCCATCTTTCTCCACCGCACACACCTTGGATCCTTCCTCCGGTTTGGAGCTTCGACATTCGTCCCCAGCGCACAAATCGATTCCTCGGCTCATGCTTCACCTCCCCCCGCAACCTGATCATCCTGAACCTTGCTCCTCAGAGCAAGATTAGGCTCGGTCTCTTTCCTCCACATACGCCAGAGACCTAATCAGCATTCCCCAATCACTTCTCATGCTACTTATGCAATAACCTCGGCCAGAGCCATGCCCCCGAGTCACCCTACCGTTTATAGGTATTCGTGCACGTGGGGAGATCCATCTGAGGCCTCAACTGCTTAGGCGGAGCAGTTGCAGGCGGAGCTGCCTCGTCCCTCCCATCTGACCGCTAATTCCTCCATCGGACACTCTCATCAGACGCGGAGTGCGCTCACGACCTTGTTGGACTCTTCCGAGCCTTCATCCGAGTACTGGATCTTCATCCTCACTAAGTTGATGTTCATCCCCGATGGGTTCTTCTAGGACCTCTTTCTGCCGTCGATCAGGAGCTTTGACCCTAGTTTTGATCCAGGTCGTACATCCACGCCCTATTCGTAACGATCGATCAAGACTGGGGATAAATCTGTGCCATACATCCATGCCTTTTCCAGAACCGTCTGATACATACTATAGCAGTGCATCACAACCACACGTAGCCAACATTCTCTGGAGCGTCAGATCAGAGGCCGCAAGTTGATCAGGTATGCACGTCTGCGCCTCCACCAGAGCTCGCCACGTGTTCCCATGTGCCCCGCACGCATCCTTCAAGGGTATATTTTGCTTTTACCCTCTTTGTGTTTTGCATTTACTATCGAGTCCTGTAAATATTTGTTGTAGTTCATTTTATTTTGGATAATTTGCAGTTTGGACCCCTTATTTTTACATATTTGCATTTAGATCATGTTTGTTTGAACTCACGTGTAGTCCCACGTGCCTTTCCGGGTTATTTGCATTCTATGCCCTGTACTTTATGGATGTTATGATTTGAATGTAAAGTTTTTGAGATTTGCATTTATACCCCTACGAGCCTGGTTCACGTGTTGCGCACGTGTTTGCGTGGATACTTTGCAAGTTAGGTCCTGCACTTTTCATCTGTGTTATTATTTGGTCCGGAACTTTATTTTAATTGCATACATGTCCCTATAAACTGTTTGTCTCTTATTCAGTTTAATAAATACCAAATTACTCTCAAAAAATCCCTAAAAATAATTGTTAACTCATGTTGACACGTAGTATTTTTAGTTATTTTTGTGGATCGATTTCGTTGCATTTATTATTTTTAAAAAATCAAAAACCCATAAGAAGTGTCATGTCTATTTTAGAAAATCCATAAAAACTCAGAAAATTGCTTTAAGAATTCCACAAAAATTCTTCATTATGTGTTTTATCTTCTGTAGCAATTTTGTTTCAAAAACCCTTCATAAAAACCCCAAAAATCACAAAATGTCTAAAAACTTAAAAAAATCATATAAAATTCAAGAAAATCAGAAAAAATATCATTTCAACTCCTGTTTATATGTTTTTGCTTGTATTTTCTCATAAAATTCATAACCAGGACTTTGGTCATTGTAATTATTTTTAACTTGTAATATAGTCCTGGTTGTGTAATGTTTACATTTTTAGCCTTTGTTTGATTTTTACAAAATCACAAAAATATCAGAAAATCCCCAGAAAATTACCAAAAACACATCAAAATTTTAAAATCCAAAAAAAATCATCTAAATTTTTGAGCATTTTTAGTCTTAAATAAAAATTCAAAAAACTTGTTGTGTGCCTTGATATCTTAATTGCTTGATTTTGTTCCCTTATTAAAAATTATAAAAAATTGCAAAATTAAAACCACCAAAAAGTTATTTTATTTTATTCCATAATTTGGCTATTTCATACATTTCTGTGGTCCTTGTGTACGACCCTGGTTGCTATACCAGGTAAAAATAATAGCGAGACCGCTTACATTTTGTGTGATTGTTTGATCTTTATCGAGTGTTTTTCTTTTTCTTGTTGAGTCTGCCTGCTGACTAGGGTCGCAATGACCATTGGTTAATCTTGATACTTAACCCTAGTCGGTGGCCAGCGCTTCAGATCTCTTAGATTGACCAAGATGATCCTTCAGTTTGTTGATAGATCGATCAAGAGGCTGAATGGCATTATAGAGGATGTTATTGTAACGTTGCAGGGAATGAAATTCCATGTTAATTTTGTTGTCACGGATATGGACATACCTGCACCATTACTCCATACCGCAATCATACTAGGTCGACCGTTCCTCCGAACGGTCGAAGTGGTGGATATTATGGTACTGGAGAGATCATCTTTAACTCTAGTAGTGACAAGGTGAAATTGAGACGATTCTCGATCCTCGGCCATCACCGCCACCAGCAGCAGCAGATGAGAGAGAGAGCCAGTTACACTAGATCCTGAGGATAGTGATTTTCTTGAGTGTTTAGAGAGACAGATTTTTCTACTGATTTGATATACCCAAGAGTTCCTTTCCTAGAAGGACCTTCTAAAAAGCACAATCGACATGAGTTCCCTTATTGATCCTACTGATGTGTTTGTTGATGGACAGTTTGAGCTGATTTCTGAGGATTAGTTTGAGAGATTGGAGGTACATTTTGATACATCATTCTGAGATGATACACCTCCCGCTAGGATATATGAGCCACTTGTTGACTTTTCTGAGCTGTGCACTAATGAGAGAGATCTTTCTGAGATTATTGCTGAAATATCTAAGCCCTTTGTTGATAATATAATAAAGATTTGAACATCTGGATGAGCTGATCCTTTCTGAGCAGTGATCATTTGTTGCTGATCTTTTTGAGGTTTTACTTGGTGAGCTAACAGTAGCCACGGTGGATAGTTCACGGAGTATAGATCATATACTTCTACCAATGCAGTTATAGAGGTCGTAACAGAGTTGATTCAGAACCCACCTGAGCTCAGGGATTTACCATCAACATTGAAGTATGCCTTCCTCATGGTCCCCCCCCCCAAATGTTTCCGATCATCTTCAGCTCGCAGTTGACCGATGAACAAGAATCTCGCGTGCTAGAGGTTTTTGAGAGAAGCTGCAAGACCATTGGATTGAATATTTAGGATCTCTGTGGGATTAGTCCAACATTGTGCTCGCATCATATCTACTTAGTGTATGACTGTAAATCCTCCCATGAGTGTCAGCAATGTCTAAATCCGAATCTAAGGGAGGTTGTCATGAAAAAGATCAGGAAATGGTGTGATGTTGGTTTTATCTATCCCATTTCAGATTCCAAGTAGGTCAATCCTTTACATATGGTCTCAAAGAAATCCTAGATTACCATCATAAAGAACAATTGTGGTGAGAATATTTCGACCTGTGTACCTACTTCATGACGTGTCTGTGTAGATTACCGACTCCTATACTCAGCTACCAAGAAGGATCACTTCCACTGCCCTTTATTGATCAGATTATGGAGAGGTTGGCAGGGAAAGAGTTCTTTTGTTTCTTGGATGGATACTCGGGATATGACCATGTTGTTATTGCTCCTGAGGATCATGAGAAAACTACTTTCACTTGTCCGTTTGGCACCTATGCCTTTAGACAAATGCCCTTTAGATTGTGTAACGCCCTCGCTACATTCCAAAGGTGTATGTTGGTTATTTTTTCCGACATGGTGGGTAGTTTTCTAGAGATCTTCATGAATGATTTCTCGATCTACGAGATAGTTTTGACACATGTCTTGCTCATTTAGATGGAGTCCTTCAACATTGCTGCGAGGTAAACCTAGTGCTCTCGTGAGAGAAGAGTCACTTCATGATGACTAATGGGATTGTATTGGGCCACGTCATCTCCAAACATAGTATGGAGGTTGATCCAGCTAAGATTGATGTGATATCCAAGCTAGAGCCACCGTAGAATTTGAAGCAGTTGAGGTCATTTCTGGGACACGTTGGATTCTATAGGAGATTCATTAAGGACTTTAGCAAGATCGCCAGACCTTTGACTGAGCTTCTATGCAAGGAGAGTGAGTTTGTTGTTGATGAGAAAGTCCTCCTTGCATTCCATCAGATGAAAGGCATGGTTACTAGTGCTCCTATCCTACAACCACCTGATTGGTCTCTCCCCTTTGAGATCATGACGGACGTGTCAGATTTTGCACTTGGAGCTATTTTAGGGAAAAGAAGGGATAGGGTAGCATTTGCTATACACTATGCTAGCAAGACTCTGGACAAAGCACAACATAATTACACAGTTACAGAGAAGGAGATGTTAACAGTTGTGTTTAGACTAAAGAAGTTCATATCTTACCTCCTTAGTTTACATGTTATTGTGTACACGAATCACACTGCCATATGTTAGTTACATGCAAAGAAGGATGCCAAACCACGCCTTATCAGATGGATCCTTCTTCTCCAGGAATTTGATTTAGAGATTCAAGATAAACCTGGAGTGAAAAATGTTGTGGAAGATCACCTTTCCTGCATTACAGATGCGGAGACTTCTGAGCAGAGTACCATATGGATAATACACATTCCAGTTGACCAAGACTAATTCTAATTGTTTTGTTCCAAAGCAGAGATATCTATGGGGGTCGGTTCGGTCTATTCAGATATTCACAACCAAGAGATACTGGATTCTCTTTCGGATAGGCCCTGAAAGGGGAAGGAGACCTTTCCAGATGAGACCATTTTGTCTATGGACTCACTCCAATGGTATGCTAATATTGTGGATTATCTTGTATCTATGAATGTTCCACAAGATTGGTCGAACCACAAGGTAGATATATTTCTGTCTAAGATACATTTTTACCAATGGGAGGATCCAAACTTGTTTTGTGAAGGTGCGGATTGTATCTGGAGAAGGCATATTCCTCAGGCGGACACCAGCGCACTTGAGCATTGTCACAAATTAGATTTTGGTGGGCATCATTTAGGGAATATCATGGCAGCAAAGATTTTACATAGAGGCATATGGTGGCCAACATTATTTAAGGATGCTATAGAATATGTTCAAGGTTGTATTGAGTATCATAAGATGGGAGGAACTGTTGGTTCTAAAGATACCATGCCCCTGAGATATATACAAATTTCTGATATTTTTGATGCTTGGGGTATAGACTCCATGGGCCCATTTCCTATCAGTCAGGGACTTCAATACATCTTGCTTGTCATGGATTATGTTAGTCGATGGGTGGAGGCATCCCCACCGGAGCCGTTGATAGTCATACGGTGTGTTTCTTTCTTAAGAACCATATTATTGCGTGGTTTAGGATTCCCAAGATACTCATTTCAGATGGGGGAAGTCATTTCATTAATAAAGTAAGTCAAGAAGCTTATGAAGGAGTACGCCATTGAGCACATAGTAGCATCTCCGTATTACCCACAGACTAATGGCTTGGATGAGATTTCAAATAGAGAGAGTAAGATTATATTGCAAAAACTTGTACGTCCAGATAGGAAGAACTGGTCCCAGATGCTTGACTCACTTCTTTGGGCTTATCGGACAGTTTACAAGTCTCCATTGGGTATGTTGCCCTACAGATTGGTGTATGGAAAGCCTCGCCGCCTGCTAATAGAATTAATTTACAAATCATTATGAGCACTCTATGTGTGCAATTTGGATTATGAGAAATTAGGAAAGACGGGGAAGTTAGATATGAATAAATTGCTGGAATTTCGAGATTTTGCATACGATAACTCGCTCATGTATAAGGAGAAAGTGAAGCGTTGGTGTGATAGACACATGAGAAGGAAGACTTTCTCCCCTGATCAAAAAGTATGGTTGTTTGATGCCAAGTTGAAGTTATTTCTAGGCAAATTGAAAAGCAAATGGTCAAGACTGTTCATTGTGAGAGTTGTGCGTGAGAATGGTAGTATTATCATATATGGGTTGTCATCTGACGCACAACCATTTGTTGTGAATGAACAGCTGCTAAAGCCATATCTAGATCATGATACATTCATGTCCGTGGTTGATTCTATATCTATAGTATCAGACGATGATTTTTTGACATCTTTTGCGTCTGATACATGAACTGACTATCTTTTGTACATATCCTTTCGTTTTATTCCTTCTTATTTTGTTTTTATCATTCACCTCTTTGCTGCATGTGTGTGCTATACTTAGGATGTACTCTAACCTATGTATTTGGTAGGTGAATGATATGAGTTTTTCATATTCGTCTTGTTTCATCACTCTTGTTGTTGCTTATACTTATGGATCATTCACCCTAAGTATAGGGGAAGTAATGTTGTTCAAACAGTCTTTTTTGTGTTTTTATTTTCTTTTATTTATTTTGATCTCTTGCTTGTCCTTCTACTTGTTAATATTCTTTTTCTATACTTAGGTTATTTTACCCAAAGTATAGCGGAGGACGAGTCGAGTCATTGAGTTTGTTCATTCTCTTCATCGATGTTCCCCATTTGTATAGTCTTCTATACTTAGCATTATTTGATCCTAAGTATGGGGGATCACCGACTTCTATTCTATTCATCTATTCTTTGAGTCATTGTTGTATAGGATTCTTTTCACTTTTCTATACTTAGCATGAGTTATGTCTTCCGTTGTAGCTCTTTGTTCACTATGAGGATATAGTCCGAGCTAAGTATAGAAGGTGTCGTATATATTGTATATATACTTTAGCCATAACTCGTACTTTTATTAATAATAAGGCTATTATACTTATAAATTATAAGATGTATATATATTCGTAAAATCCATGTGTGTATAATTCCCTTAATCATTTATCTTTCTGTAAATAAAATTCTTTATTGTATATAAAACTCTTTTATATAACTTGTGTATAAAACTTGTATATAAAATACTCTTATAAAAACTTGCATAAAATTTGTATAATCCTTATATATACCTTTATATATTCAGTTTACTAACCTTTTTCTTTCTTTAAACAACAAGTTTAAATTTGCAAAACTCTATGAAAACTTTTTCCAAAAGATTTTTCCTTTTTTCCTTCTTTCAAAAAATGTGTTTTGTATATACTTCTTGCATTTGCATGTGCATTTTTAAGAATAGTATTGACATTTAAACTAGTCTGGAATAAAATTGAAGAATGGAGCTTTGTTATGACCTTAATCCACTTAATTTCAGAGGAACCTTATAAGAACTGGAGTTGAAACTTTTCAGGTCCTAGCTATTTAATTCTTTGAGTCCAGAAGACTATGTTCACATGTCATCTTAATTGGTCTAAGTAGAATATTTCACGACACATGCATGATTCTTCTAGACGATGGCTTAACTAGGAAAGCACTCTGTACGTAGCTCTTCATGGATGGGGTGCTGAGGGGGCATAATCATTTGGCTTAGGGTAGCACACGGGTGTGTAACAACTAGTGGAATATCCATCTTCCTCTATGGAGGGTAGTGCATCTCAACCTGGTCTAGTAGAATTGAGGTCCAAAGATAAGATGTTGTGGGGTTGAAATAATGCCTCAAAAGAGGGATAGTCTACTGGCTCAAGAAGAAAAACTCCTTACGTACATGTTGCATCCTTGTATATATATTAAAAAAATGCACAACCAAAAACTCCAAAAAAGAGGACATGCCTGATTGAAAATAAAATGCATGGCGAAATGTATAGTCAATACGCAAGGATGATTTTCAAAGTCAAATTCTTGTGAGCTTGCACGTGGATGGCTTGGCTACACTAGTCATGCATCCAATGATAGATAGCTACACTGGCTACCATTCGTTCTTTTCTCCATCTCTTCTTCTTGAGCTGGTTGCACCTGAACTTAGAAGGGAATATCCCCGTTCCTCGAGGAAATATTTGATAGACCAGGGGACTAAAGTTACCTTGTTGAGGGAGGTTGTTTCTTTACCACTTTTGAGGTGGGGAGGTATATTTCACTTACACCATACAAGAAAAGATTCATAGTCATAAGAATTTGTGTATGTAGACTTGTTCTAACCAGACTATCAAGGTGACTTGAATAGGAGTCTCGTGGAACTTGAGGGATGTTAGGTTTTAAATCCATTTCCCAATTAGGTTCCGCCACACTAATAATCCAAAAGTCCGACCGAGCTCCATACTACAATTATATGAAGATAAGTTTAATACTTAATATTGTTCTAAGTTCTTTATTTTTCCTTTATTATTTTCTTTTTCTTTTATTCACTTATTTTTTTTCATATAAGTGTTTGCTAAGGGACTAGCAAAGGTAAAGCACAGGGATGATGAATCTGCATTTCACCATCTTTATTCATTTATCTTAGCTTAAAATCCCTTATAAAATACATGTAAACATAACAAATTTCATTCTTTTACTAACTCTAATCACAGTGTAAATATTGTATATTTATCGCCATTTTAACCTGAAATAAATATATGAATGAAGGAAAGTAAATAAAATAAGAGAATGCATATATGCAATAGATACATGCTAAATCAGACCCTGAGAGAAGGTCAAGACTTGACATAATCGACAAGGAAGAAAGTAGGGGGAGATAAGGCCTAACTACAAGAAAAATCCAAAAAAATAACTTGTCAAATGTATATATTCATAACCTATACAAAACTCTCTACATTACACATTCTTTCATAATTTCATTAATTACCAAATCCTTTGTAAAATAAAAAATTATTTCTTCTTGAAATTTTTGAATAAAATCCTTTTGTAAATAATGAAAATAATTTCAATAAAAAATTTGTGTATATATATATATATTGTAAATAACAACACTCTCCAAAAACCACAAAGTTCGGACTTTAAAGATTAATATCTGCTCCACCTAAAATCTGAATTCATCAAACTAATTTTCATTGTACTCCAAATTAAAACATCCTTAAAATGGAAGCGATTTCATAAAAATAAGAGTTAAGGCGTGAAATGTGGTCAATTGGGGATTATTGTATATTATACCTATATGCACTATGTATAGTTATGTAATTATTTATTTTCTTGTGCATAATTGTAAATTTTGTATTTTTATTAAATTTTATGTAACTCATATAAAATACAAATAAAAATCACAAAATTAAAAATCAACTAAAATAAAATCGTATATATTGTATAAGGATCACCATGTATATAATGTACTTATACTTATTTAGTTGACCTAATAGATTAATTCTTAAAAAACAAATAAAAATATCCTTAACACCCTTGTAAAATATTATAAATAAATAAAATATTAAATTATGTATATATTTGTAAAAATAATCTATTAAAAATCAAAATCTTGTATATATAAGTATACATACCTACAATTGACACCATGTATTTATTTTAACCCTTGTATATACATTATTTAATTAGTTAAACATTACTGAAATTAACTTTGATTTATTATCAACAATTTTGATTTACATAAAAAAAATTAAAAAATCATTTTTCGATTTTTTATTGATTTATTTAACTTTTTCTCCCTGTTTTGTGGTTTAGCCTATTTTGGTTGTATTTCACATGTGCTCTGATTGGCCGGCCCGTGTCTGTTGACCCAGGTCAATTGGTTGGTCCTTGCCTACCCACCCAATAATCTCATTTCTGTCATTACTTCACCCTTTATTTCCATCTGCCCTAATCACTAATTGCTCCTGCTCTCTTCTCTATTATCGTGGCTCATTCAATCCTCTCGCTCGCCAACCTAATTGTTCCTCCACCCTCACCTTGATTTGTGTGCAATTTAAATTCAAACTACATTGAACTTCAACCTATAAATATTACTCTCCCACCTTCGACGAGGTTTTGATCCGTCCTTTGGCCATCTTCCTCCCCTAGATTGTGTTCTGGAGAGAGTTGTAGGTGACAGCTACCATTCTCCACTATCAGGAGTGTAAGAGAAGCGTTTGTAGGATGTGATCCAACTACATCGTCGAAGCCTTGTGTCGCATCTCTGCCTCTCTGCCATCAGCCATAGATCGATGTGATTCCACCCCTTTATCTTCTCCATAGGTAACCTAGGTCATTTGTCTTCAATTTTTTCTTTCTTTTTTGCTTTGATTTCGTCTGAATCAACTAGATCATGTAATCATCTTCAACCTCTGACCTGCACGATCGGAGGAGCTCCGATCATCCCAATCAGTCCCCGACCTCTCCAACACATCCTCCTTTCCTTTCTCCAACCCTTCCACCCTTTGACCATCTCCATTTCCTCACAGATCTGGAGTTCGACTCCTTGTCTGACCATCTTCACTAGAGTCCACATCCATTCACCTCTCTTCGTGTTTTTGACCTAACATTTGGCCGGAGACTCTCCCTCTGAGCACAAGCTTCCAATTGCAGGTCTCAAAACATGCATTCGAGCAAGAAGCGAGATCTGGGGGATTCGTTGTAGCCGAACCTTCTTCTACCCCTAGATTCAAGTTTGCATATCATTGAGTTCCATTGCTTTCTCTGATTGATAGAGGAGGATCCCACGAAGCTGTAGCACCCACCAACAAATGATTCAGGCGAAGGACGACCAAGATTCTCCTGATCAAAGTTCGTCGAAGCTCGCCTTCCAGTCGGTTCTTCCAAAGAAGTCCTACACTACACGATCGAGGCACTCCTCTCTAATTCAGAACTCATTCGTCCATTCTGCCCCCATTATCTATCGTAGATTGAAGTACCATATATGATCGACGCTCTTCATTCCATATTCATTCTCCACCATTGGATCAGAGCAGCAGTGCATCAGAGTCGTCTAAGGCACTACGTATTTAAAGGGTACATTTGCTCCTTTGTCCCTATCTTTTATTTCATTTGCAAATAAGTCCTTGTGAGGACACGTGTCGTCTTGTATTTATATGAACATTTGCGTTTTTATCCATCGCATTTATTTTAATTGCATTAAAGTCCTGCTTAAACTATGAGGCATACGTAACACATGATACGTGGAAAATTAGAAAGTATTTTATTCTTGATTTATTATTCATTCCCTGGAAAAATATTAATTGCTTATTGGTCCTTTCCAACAAGGCGTACGCGCCCGTGCACGTGTTTTGTTGTGATTTTTGCCTATTTAGCCCTGTTACTTTATTATTATTTAATATGATACCATTAAATATTTGTATTTATGTCCCTTTTCATCTGTATTCGTTTCTCTTATTAAAAAACAAATAAAACCTATCAAAATCCTGTTGAAAATTCCAAGAAATTCGTGTAGTTCCTGTTACAATAATCTTGCATCCATATTTTGCATTTTGCATTTTTATTTTTTTTATTATTTTTAAAATTTTAAAAACCTCATAAAAATTCCATGTTTGTGTTTAAAAATCAATAAAAAATACAAAAATTGCATTAAAAAATCTAAAAAAATCATGTTTGCTTCTTTTGATTTATTTTAATTTGTATATAAATTTCGCATTATTATTCATTATAAAAACCAGAAAAATCATAAAACTCTTAAAAACATTTAAAATTCATAGAAATTCAATTAAAATTCCCCAAAAAATTACAAAATGGCTTTCTAGAAAATATAAAAAAATATCATTCATTCTTTGTAGAATTCAACCATTTTTAATTTCATTTGATATTTTAAAAATTAAAAAACATTTGTTTTATTTTCTGTTTATTTTATTCCCTATTTTTTATTTATTTAAAGGCTTAAAAATTGTAAAAAATCAGGAAAAATAATAAAAACATTTTAAAATTATCAAAAACCAAAAATTAATTTTAGTTTAATTTTTTGGATATCTTCGATATAATTAAAAAATACAAAAGACTGGTTGAGTGGTTGCTTTAATTTTTATAATTATCTCATTGTTTAAAAAAAATAAAAAAAACTTTTGCATAATTAGAAATTACAAAAATATCAGAAAACCAAATAAAAATACAAAATTAAAATTCATAAAAATTGCAAAAATTCAAGAAACACAAAAAATCCAAGTGTAGTATGCATAGAAATTCCTTCATTCTTTCATTGATTTTACAGTGCATAAAATAACCCTTGGCATTTTGTAGCCTCCCTAAGTTCGATTATGTTAACTATACAGGTAAATTAAATAAAACGCTTGCTACATTTTCTTTATTGATTTTTGCTTGAGATTTAAACAAAAATTTTGTTGAAGGATTTTTTTGTTTGCAATGACACTGCACATTAATTCCATTAATTTTAAAATCCCTAATTTCCTTGCTCAATATGTGCCTGGAAAGAAAAATCGAATTCCCTCCAGTCCTTGAGGATGATTTCTTTATCGATGAGATAATTGAGTTGTTAGAGATCAATCCATATCTGTCAGAGCAACATGAATTCCTTGTAGATCTTTTTGTTGTCTTGTGTTCAGAGCTTGAGTTAACCAAGGTGGACAGCATGTAGTCGACAGAGCCTACACCAACCACGGTTGCTAAAGTCACCACTGAGCCGATTCAGATCCTGCTAGAGCTCAAACAATTTCCCTCATTGCTAAAGTACATATTCCTTGGGGGTGAGCCAAATATGTTCTCGATCAACATCAATTCCCAGCTAACTAAGGATTGGGAATCTCGCTTGCTCGAGGTTGTATAAAGAAACTGTGAGGCGATTGGCTGGAAAATTATGGATCTCCATGGGTTAAACCCATCATTGTGTTCACACCACATATACTTGGAAGAAGATAGTAGGCCTCTTGTAAATTCCAACGTAGGCTAAACCCTAACCTCTAAGAGGTCGTGATGAAAGAAATCATGAAGTGGTGTGATGCAGGTTTCATCTACCTCATATCAGATTCAAAATGGGTAAGTCTATTACGTGTGGTCCCTAAGATATCTGGAATCACTATTTTAATGAACAACAAAGGAGAGGAGATTTCCACTAGAGTACCTACATCTCGGTGCGTCTATGTGGATTACCGAAGGCTCAGCCGAGAAACCAAGAAGGAACATTTCCCTTTTCCTTTTATTGATCTAATAGTAAAAATACATGCTGCAAAGGAATACCTCTGTTTCTTGGATGGGTACTCTAGATACAATCAGGTTGCAATAGCCCCTAAAGACCAAGAGAAGACTACTTCACCTGTCCATTCGGGAAGTATACTTTCAGATAGATGCCATTCAGATTGTATAACTCCCCTGCTGCATTTCAGAGATGTATGTTGGTCGTATTTAGTGACATGGTGGGCAGTTTCCTTGAGGTATTCATTGATGATTTCTCGGTCTACAGAGTTAAATTCGATCAATGTTTGACATATCTGGACTCAGTACTCCAGCGATGTTGTGAAGTGAAATTGGTGCTCTCATGGGAGAAGAATCACTTTATGGTGATTGAGGGAATCATGTTGGGCCATGTCATCTCCAAGTGAGGCATGGAGGTTGACCCGGTCAAGGTGGAAGTAATCTCGAAACTTGAGCCACATACTACATTGAAGCAAGTCAGGACGTTTCTAGGGCATAGCGGTTTTTACCGAAAATTCATCAAAGATTTTAGCAAGATTGCCCGATCATTGATAGAGCTTCTAGGAAAGGACATCGATTTTATTATATATGGCAAGGTGATACATGCCTTCAATCAAGTAAAAGAAACATTTATTCATGCTCATGTCCTACCACCATCAGATTGGTTTCTTCCATTCGAGATCATGACAGACACTTCTGATTATGCCATTGGGGTTGTTCTGGGATAAATATGGGATAGATGGCCATTTATGATTCATTATGCTAGAAGAACACTAGGTGAAGCTGAGAGAAATTAGACAGTCATAGAGAAAGAGCTGCTAGTAGTCATGTTTACGTTGGAGAAGTTCATATCACGTCTGCTTGGGTCGAAAGTCATCGTATATACTGACCACTCTTCCATCTGATACTTACAAAGCAAGAAGGATTCTAAATCACAATTACTTTGTTGGATCCTTCTACTCCATGAACTTGACTTATAAATACATGTTAAGCCTTGAGTCAAAAATGTAGTGGCAGTTCACCTTTCCATAATCATAGAATCATATACTCCTGAGCAGTCCATTTTGCCAATCACTGAAACTTTCCCACATGAGGAAATTCTTTATGTTGCCTCTCTTACATGGTATGCCAGTATTGTGAACTATCTTATCTCTAAGAAAATACTGCAAGACTAGCCAAAGATGAAAGTGGACAAGTTCTTGTTCGAGATACATTTTTACCAACGGGAGGATTCGTACTTATTTCGTGAGGGTGTGGATTTTATCTGGAGAAGGTGCATTCTTGAGGAGTACGCGTGTCTTGGAGCATTGTCACAAGCTAGAATTTGGTAGACACCATTCTGGGAAGCGCACGACTGCGAAAGTACTTTAATACAGCCTTTAGTGGATGACTCTATTTAAGGATGCTACTACTTACGTCAAACGTTGTACTTACTATCATAATATGGGTGTCACTATCAACTCTAGAGACAGAATGCCTCTCAAGTACATTCAGATATCATATATTTTTGATGCTTGGTGCATTGATTTCATTTGTCTATTTCCTAACAGTCAGGGCTATGAGTACATCCTACTTGTTGTCGATTATGTTAATCAATGAGTGGAGGCTATCCTAACTCGATCTGCAGATAGTCGCACAGTGCGGGGCTTTCTCAAAGACAACATCATTTTGTTGTTCAGGATTCCAAAGATCCTCATATTTGATGGAGGTAAAAGAAGTCAAGTAGCTAAGTAAGGAGTACATCATTGAACACCATGTCGCATCTCCTTATCACCCACAGACTAATGGCTTGGCTGATTGTTCTAATAGGGAGATCAATATGGTTCTACAGAAACTTGTACATCCTGATAGAAAGAATTGGTCCCAATTGCTTAATTCAGTTCTATGGGCTTATCAAACAACGTGCAAGTCTCCTTTGGGAATGTCTCCCAATTAGTTACTATTGTTGGACTTGTAAACCCTTGATAACACATTAATGCAATAAAAGTTATTGTTTTCTCATATCCATCTGAAATGAAATGAATGAATGTGAATGCACTTTATTATTTAGGTCCCTTTGTACAATTGAGATTATGTACCATGGACATATTGAATACCATGCAACTAGGAGGATACAACTGAATTCTAACATGTGATATTCAATACATATATCAAGTCTAAGAAAGAGATGGCAATCTTTCTCTAAGGATTGATTCCCAGTTGACTTCTCGATGCAGGTCCTCTGCATAGGAATGGGGATTTAGAAGTGTTGGAATAATCAAGTCAAAGAATTGACTAGATGAGGATGATATAAATTAAGACTTGAATCGTAATTGTCACGATCAGGCATACATTTTTTGACCTGAGATAGATATGCATCTATATGTCCGAGTTTCCACATTTAGCAGACCACTTGGTTGGTGACCTAGACAAAGTCCATATACCAGTGCATTGGTGTGCATATGAAGTCATATGAGATGTATGATCTCTCGAAGGAATCATACATGCTCATAGTTGATGAACTGGGAGACAGAGCTCACTCATGAGATATTTTGGGGTCAAAATGAATCTATGTTTGGTTGTCTTGTTTATTAAATGAGACATGAATTCGAGATATTAATATATGCTTTTGGAAAGTATATGATTAATATTTTCTCCCAATTATCAAATGAGAAATCTATTGATATATTATGAAGAACATAGTCAAAGCAAGGTTTGAACTTCATATTTATGAAAGTCTTCTAGTGTAAAAGATGAATGAGTATTGGGAATACTTAGGGTTACATCTGTTGTAATGAATCACCTACCAATACACTTCCATTCTGAGGGAGTGATGAAACATGATGGATTTTAGTGGCTCCATTTAGCTAGATGATTTGTGATTTAATTGGATTAAATTACAATTTTTTGAATCCATTTTCCAATTCCAATTCCAATTTCAATGTCCAAATGTTGGAAATAGAAATGGTCATGGAAATAGAAACATACAAGCTCCTTGAGCTCATTTCTTAGCTCCAAATAGTTTGGAATATGATTAGAAATGGTCAACAAAGCTAGATTCAGCTCATCGACACTTACTCCTTGTCCGAGAGAGTGTGATTTGTTTCAGTGAGCTTATTGAGAGTGTAAAGTGTTACAACTCAAGCTCAACATTCATATGTGACAGATTTTTGCAAAAATGGTATAAACCCTGAAATTGAATAATTATCCACATTTCAAGTCACTATATATGGATATTATGATATCTCCAATATTATATCCAAGTATCTGCATTTGTATCTCATGAGTCCTAATTGGATTAGAACTCATACCTACCAATATCAATATTGTACTAATAATAGTTGTTATTGCATTATTTTTGTAAGGGAAAATATATGTCATTAATTAATGTGAATAGTGATTCACAATAATTAAATTTCATGTGGATGTGAATCATATAACTATTATGTAAATATGATTTACATAATATTTCCATGGCTTGAGATTGTGCGAATTTGATTCACACTTTTTGTAGATGTAAATTGGATTTACATTTATGTTTTGGGCTCATGAATATGATTCATAAGCTTTAATGATTAACACCATAATTTATCCAATGTTGATAATATAATTATAAAGTGAATTAATTAATTAATTAAAATTTGCAACAATAACTTCCATATATGGAAGTTGGTGGGCGTGTATACAATGTACACATGGTTCTCCATGTTGTTGCATTCTAACTAAAATTGGGACTATAAAGTTGTTGCTTATTTTAATTAATTAATATTGATTGAAGATAATAATGAGATAATCCTTATTGAATTATGACTTGCTCTTAGCCCTTGATTTAAAATCCAAGGGCTACCATGGTACATGTTGGATGTGTACAACAAGTAGAAAGGAGGGTTATGCCCTCTCTTTTCAACACAGTTCTAAGATCAAATTTTCTTCCAACATTCGTGCCCCCTTGAGATAGAAAGTGACTTAGAGTCCTCAACTCTCACAACTCTCTTCTTGTGGCCTAGTCGACGTCGAGTTTCGTGGGAAGGAACGATCCACTTCTATTTCTTTTTGTTGGATAAATTTTTTATTGTCTTGTTTGTGGGTAACAATGACACATTGATCACATTTATTTTCAATAATTAAAACCCATTAATTCTATGCTACATGATTCAACAATCTCTTATACATTCAATCAGTCATCTATCGTCTCCATTTATCCATCTTCCACGCGTTGACATCTGTCACATTCCTCAGCTTCTCCATGATTGTATCCATGTCGCTCCATTCTTACTCTTGAACAGAGGAATAAACCACATAGGGTTCAGATCTTCCACTCCATTAGAACCCTCCATCTCATCTCATTATGATCCTCGAAGACTCGCATTTGGGTTGTAAATATATTTGACTATTGCAAGAGATCGTGGATGCTGGAATGATCTGAAGTTCAGAAGCTTTCTGATCTCGAGTTTATTCCTCGATTGCACTACACAACAAAGAGTTCCAAGCATATTCAACCCTTGAGCTCATTGTCAGCTCTTCACAGGGGTTGAGGAAGCTTAATCAACCATCAGTTAGGTGGGAAGAGACAGACGACGGCAATGGAGCATCGTCGGAGCCCAGGACTTAGCATTGCCGGATGAAACAAAGCATTCAATAGAAAGATGAGTTGCAGTCATTAAATCTAGCCAACTTGGGTGAGATCCAATGGGCTAGATTCACCTTCAGTTCTGGATCCGAAGAACGAGTTCAAACCATAGGATCGAAGCATCCGAGCCTACACCGAGGTGCCAGGGAACCACCACGTGTCCCGAGCCTCGATCTCCCCCGAGCCTAGCTGCCACATGCGTCAGGTATGTGGGGTGGGTAAATTATAGGCGCATCCTTCTAGATTTCAAATATTATAGATAAGTCCCACCCTTTTTGTGAAATTTACAACTTAATCCATACGCTTCCGTATATTAGCAATTCAGTCCAATTCGGACTTTTTTGTAAATAAACAAAAGAGTTTTTATTACAGTTGTACTCCTATGATTTATTAAATAACTTGTTGATCATTTATCCAAATTGAATGAAATTTGTGTCATTTGAAAGCTCTTTTTATGCTCTTAGTTTAGTGTATTTCATTCACTAGTTTGATATCTATTCATCACTTTAAAATTTATGAGAGCTTAACTTGATCATTGAGCCAAGTAATTAACTTTTGAATAGTTACACCTAATGTTTGATTGGCACAATGATGCCTTAATTCTCTTTATTGAGTCTGAGTTAAGTTCACAGGTCTTTTAATCAATTGATCAAGAGCACTATTATAAGTTCGTGCATTCATTATATTGTATGTGCATCATGATCTATTCACTTAAAATGTTTGCATAAAATGTTTTGAAAATTCATACATTATTTGTGTGTTGCATTCACTTGACCTGGATCCCTATTTCATTACTTAAATAGATACTTAAACCTTAGATTAAATTGGATAATTGCTTGTGTCCTTATGTTTGTCCTTGGACTTGCCCAGGTATAAAATAAAATCGAGTCCTCTTCATAGAGACATTTGATTTGATTATGATCGATAGTTGGCCATGCTACAATAATAATTAAATTAACACTGCCAATTAACGAAACTTATCAATGAGTATGACATCGATCATCGTGTTGCATCTTCTTATCATCTTCAGTCTAATGGCTTGGCTGAATTATCCAATAGAGAGATCAAGATAATTCTGCAGAAATTTATGAGGCTAGATAGGAAGAACTGGTCACAACTTCTAGATTCAGTTCTATTGGCTTATTGGACCGCCTACAAGTCTCCCTTGGGCATGTCACCCTACCGTCTTCTATAAGGAAAGCCATGCCACCTGCCAGTGGAACTAATTCAGCAATCACTTTGGGCAGTAAACATCAGCAACCTCGACTCACAAAAAAGTGGTCAGAATAGGAAAGCAGATCTAAACAAGCTCCTGGAATTTTTAGACTATGCATACAATAACAACTTGATGTACAAGGATAAGGTCAAACGTTGGCATGACCAGCACATCAGATGAAAGACCTTTGAGCCTGGACAGAAAGTGTGGTTATTTGATGTGGAGCTAAAGATATTCCTGGGTAAATTGAAGAGTAAATGGGTAGGGCCATTCAACGTAAGAATTGTGCGTAACAATGGAAGCATTTTAATATTCAAACTGTCATCTGGCGTACAACCATTTATTGTCAATGATCAGTTGCTGAAGATGTATTTAGAGCATGATACATTCTTGGTCATTGTTGATTTTATTCAAGTTGTTCAATGAAGATCTCTCAGCTGCAATGGATCCAGACAGTGCATCCAAAAACATTTGTGATTGGTTTTCTTCTTTTCTTCTTTTCATTTCATTTTTTGATTCTTGCATCTTCTAAATTTCACTAGTCCTGTTCATCTGGATACACTTATGATATGCTACATCCTAAGTATAAGGGAATGAGTATATTCAGGTTATTCTTTATTTATTTACTAGCTTGTCTCTCATCTTGTGATTATTCTATATATACTTAGGAATATTTTACTCTAGGTATAGGGGGGACAAGCTGAACTGATTAATTTCTTAAATTCTGACCCTCGATCATTCTCGTTTTTTATACACTCTACTATAAATAGGATTAGTTGATCCTAAGCATACGGGGGACGACTGACTTCTTATTATTATTTTAGTCATTATAGTATAAACTTTCCCTATATTCAGCACAAGTTATGTCTTCTTTTTTTTTATTTGATCAATATGAGGACATAGTTCGCACTAAGTACAGGGGGGTCATATGTATGCTATATATACTTTAGCCATAACTCGTACTTTTATATTATTAATAATGTAGCTAAAATACACTCTATTGTGCAAGGGAATACAATAAGTCAACTATAAAGAATACATTCTAAATATGTCTAAAAATTTTCAAAATTCTTGTGATAAATAAACCAATTTAAAAATGTTTTGTAAAATGATTTGAAAAATGGTTGGAAGATATCTTGCAAAGCCTTTTGAAAACCGTTTGGAAAATGTTTTGTGAAATGTTTTCAAACCATTGTAAAAACTTTTTTACAAAAAATGTTTCAATTATTTGAATAAAATGCTTTAAAAATTACTTTGCAAATTATTTGGAAAATGGTTGCAGAAATACTTTGAAAAATCTATTATACCTTTGAAAAATCTTTCAATCTTTGTAAATGTTTGTGAATGGTCTGTAAAAAATATTTACAAAAAAAAGACTTCAAAATGTTTGTAAAAATGTTTTCAAATTATTTTGAGAACCTCATAATAATTGTAGTTACTAAAATTCTTTATAAAACATGTATATATAACCTGTGAATAATAACTAACATCTAACTTATGTACATATTCCCGATGAAAAATCTACACCCATTTCTTGTAAATATGCACATACTCTCATGTAAATATTTGACATATACCATGCACTAACCTTTAATAAAACCCTCTAAAAATTTCAAAATTTTCAAACATCTATAAAAATTTGCAAAATGTTTTCAGAAATTGCATAAAATTTTGTAAAACTTTTTTAAAATATTCATAAAATGTTCAAAATCAGAAAATAGTTTCTTAAAAATATTTTTCTTACATTGCATTGCATTTGCATTTTTCGGAATGATAATAACAATTGGACAAGTCTAAATAAAGTCGGAAGATTGGAGCTTGGTCTAGAGCTTAATCCAATTAATTTTAGAGGAACCTATTAAGGACTAGAATTGAGACGCTTATGGTCACTATGACTTAATTCTGTAGGTTCCATGAGACTGTGTTCATGAGTCGACTCATGTGCCTAACTTGAACCTTTCATGTCATCCGTACGACTCTTGAGACAATGGTTTGACTTGAGACCTCACACTTAACACGTAGCTCAACTAAGATTGATTGTTGAAATATCTTGGTCTAAGTCGGGATGATACTAGGCCGCTTCGTCAAGGGTGGCTCAGGAATCATTCTTGGGGACTGCTAGAAGTGGTATTTCAACCCCCTATTCTATAGGTAGCATGGACATCTAGCGATTGGAGAATGGATTACAATAATGCTTCGGATGAGGAATGGTCTGCTAGCACAAATTTTCTAAGACCCCAAAACATGGGCAGAATAAAAGATTCTATATCCGTTGGGGAAAAACAAGAATGCACAATAATGCCAAACAAAGAAATATCCAAAAAGAAGTATAAAAGGCGTGCCTTCTTTGTGGAGATGTGGTCACACTAACCGAGCTTCACAAGGAAATGCGACTACACTAGTCCTTTCCACTTATTTTCCCTTTCTTCTAGATTCTCCCCAATTCATTGTGAAATAGCATGCACTTGAATTCGTAAGGAAATATCCATCTCCCCGAGGACGAGCTACTAGAGGAGGAGACTAGTTTAAAGTTAAGCTATTTGTTTGAGAAGAGTTAACACAATTCACACACATGGTACATGTCATTTCATGGTTAAGAGAGTATATGTCTGAAAGGATGGTTCTGACCAGACTGTTGGATTGAATTGCATAGAGGAGCATGGAACCAAAGTCCTATTGTGTCACGATTCCAAACCTGAATGTTGTTCCGAACAAACTCAAAATCCAAAGTCTTAACTGAGATCCAAACTTTTACTTTATTAAGAAAAGTTTGAGTCAAAATTGTTCCAAGTTCTTTCGTTTTCTTTTCTTTATTTTCTTTTTATGCACTCATTGTCATAAGTGTTTGCTAGGGATTAGCAAAGGCAAGTATAGGCGGTGATGAATCTCCATTTCATCACCTTTATTCTTTCATTTTGGCCTTAAATCCTAGTTAAATGAATATATATATATATATATATCATTCATTTGTATAAAATAACACTCAATAATTTACTCATAAATGTTGTATAAATATAAGTATTTAATCCCAAAAATAAAAGAATAAATGGAAGAAAAGAAAAAGAAATGAAGTATCAAAGATACTGAATGACCTTAAACCCCGAGACCAAGTCAATATTGACTTGGTCGACAATGAATAAAGTAGGCAGAGATAGGGCACCCAACTGTACAGAAAATGTATAAAAAACTAATTTAATTCACCTATAAATGGCCCTTTTTGCACCTATTTTATTTTACATTTTATACGTCTCAAATAAAAAACCCTCAACATGAACATTGTTCATAACAATACATAGAAAAATACAAAAATAATTGCCAAGAAAAATAATGCATAGTGTGACTGGGACACATAGAGGAAAAATCCATAAATAAAACTTTACCGCATGTATCTCCTCCATATGAACTCAAAATTCATTGAACTCGCATTTGTTATTCATAAAATTAAATTATCTATCTAATGAAGTGGTTTCATGATGCAAATCTAGGTTTCCAATGTCCCATATATATGTATATTTTATTCGTTTTATTCATTCTTTATTTTTGTACTTTCTTTATATTTTTATATACTTGCAAATATTATTGTAAATATATTAAAAATATAAATATAAAAAAACATTAAAAAATACATTAAAATAAGAAATATTTAAAATATATAGGCATATTATACCTAAAATATATATACCTTTATTTATATAAGTATATTAATAAAACCAGAAAATTTAAATTAAAATATGTAAATATGTATATAAATGTATTATAAATATATAAAATATGCATATGTAATAATAGAATACCAAATACAAATTAAAAATAAAATACTTGAACTATATTAAATATACTTATGTATATACTTGTAAAAATTGGCATCAAATAAGTAAGATTGTAAAAAATAAAAATATCCATTAAATAGAACATAAAATAAGAAATAATTTTTTTGTTTTGACTTTTTTAATAAATTCATTTACTATTTATTATCAATTTTATAAAGGATTTATTCCCAGCTATTTTCTGGTTGGTCCACGTGGACCAACCAGAATCCAATGATTGTTGACTGCATGGTCAACTGTCCTTTCCCTCCGAATCCTTTGTCAAAAGTCACAAGACCTCTGATTTCTCCCATTTTTGGGGCTAATCTTGGGATCGATGGTCCTTAATTTCTTCATCGAACATCTTCCCCTTCCATCCCCCCATCTCGGTAGCCATCTAGCTTCTACCAACTCCCTCCGCCTCGCACACAATCGATCGCCCCCTTCTGCCCTTCACCTTGTGTAGAAATAAACCTCCATTGTCTCACATGCAATCGATCAGGAGCATCAGAGGATGTCGAAGCGAGGATGAACGATGGATTGAAGGAGCTCTATAACTTGTTCTTGAGATGTTCTTCATGACCCCTCCTGGGTCGTTGGAAGATGAAGGTCACATAGGTCTAGTCCTAGGCGTTGGATCAGCACGAAACGAAGCCTCGCTCCCCGTCAGATCGAGCTTAAGTGGAACACATGGCCCCCCACTATCGTTGGATGAGCACCCTTTAGCAGGTATATTTCACTTTACCCCTATCGTATTTTTGTATTTGATTAATAGACATGTAAATATTTGTTTACGTATACTATTTCCTATAATACTTACAAGTGGATCCTTGAACTTTGCCTATATTACAACTAGGTCCTTTGCTAGGTCACGTCGCGTACCCATGCGCTTAAGGGCCAAGGTATTTTGCATCCATATCCCTTTGGGTTTGGACATTCGTACTTAGTCCTTCAATTTGTCTATATAGTGTAAAGTTTCTGGACATTTTACATGTGAGTCCTCACTTTTAGTTTAATTGTATTTATACCCCTACCAAGTGTTTGTTAAATGTTGATTTAATTTTTAAATTGATATTGTACCCATAGACATTGTTGTGGATGTTATTTGCTGAATTTAAACTTTATTTAAATTGCAAATAGGTCCCTACCAGCTCTGGAATTTTATTTATATATATTATTAAAAATATCTTTTCAATTCTGAAAATTGTAGGAAAATTAACTTGGATGTCTGCTACATAGATTTATCATATACATTTTTCGCCAAGAATTTTTAGTACTTTTCCTATTTATAAAAAAAATCAAAAACATGCATTATTTTCCTTGTCGAAGTATACAAATCTAAAAAATATATATAAACAACCTTTAAAAACTACAAAAAATTAGTATATCTATATTATTACATATTCTACCATCTGACCAAAAATCACAAAAAATACGAAAAAAAAACCTTAAAAATTACAAAACCCTAAAAGGACTATAAAAATAAAAAAATTTCATTTAAAATCTTAAAAAATTGTTTTCTGTTATATATTTTTCTTTATTATATATAATATATATTGAAAAGAGTTTTAGGAATTTTTATGCATATTATCTATTTTTACATCCCTAAAACATTTGTCCTATTTATTTTCTCATCGTTTTGTACATGCTTTAAAATTCATAAAAATTAGCAAAAATCCTTAAAAATTACCAAAAATAGAGAAAATTATTAAAAATGAAAAACATTTTATTTTCTGAATTTTGAGTATATTTATATATTTCTAATTTAAAATCCTATATACATTATATATGTCATATATTATTTAAATAATCTATAATAATATTATTACATATAAATATCTTTTATATTAAAAAAATCAAAAAGAAAATAAAAATTAGAAAATTAAAAAGAAAACAAATAACTATCTACAAATATAAAATATAAACAATTAAAAATTCATAAAAATTAATGAAATTAAAAAACAATAAAAAATAGAAAAGCAAAAAATACACAAAATAATTATTAGTAGTTATCAGTAATTATTAATAATTATACCCAATCCTCAATTTGTTCTCAATGGTTCGACCCCTACATTTATGTGTTGTACGCATTTTTTGTAGGGTATAATAAATTTCACCTCACTTGTTCTTCATTGCATACATATATTGTGGGTTGATTATTGATTTGAGTTGATTGAGATACATGCCGAGAGCTGAGAGCGGGTTGATACAACAATTACCATATCTGACATGTCGGACACCGCAGGCTCCTCCAAGACTGAACGATAGGAATCTCTGCTTGATCCTCAATAATCAATCGCTTAACATCGATCAACAAACTAAAGGATCATCCTTGTCGATTCAACTAGACCTTCCTCAAATTCCTTAAGCAATGATGTGGGCATGAGGTTGATAGAAGAATCGCTATCAAGAAGCATGCAGTCAAAAGTTTGGTCAATGATCTCACACTTGATTACAGGTGCCCACTGTATCCATAGTGAGAATATTTTTTTCAGCTACATTACATCTGTTTTGTGGGGTTGATGCTTAGCAGTACATGCTTCCTTCAGACCTTTCTTAACTTGGGGCATGTATTCCATGGCTTTCATCAATGGAATTTCCAAAAATATATTCTTCAGAATTTCAACAATCCCAAGATAATATAGAATTGTTTTGAATTTTATGATTGTTGTGCTTTTTTATTGCATCTGGGAATCGAATATTTACACCATTCAAAAATTGTTCCTCATAATCAACTTTTACAAATGATTGACTAGAAGGGATATAGTCATTCATTGAGAGGGGGGAACAAAAAGTAGAACTGGCAGCTCTGTCGGTTGACATGGGATCGGTTGTAGGCTTCTCCTTGGTCTGCACTACTCGACTATTGGTGTTATTATATTTTTAGTCTTTTAGTATTTCTAAATTTTTGTATTTTTCATTCATTTGGTGCAGCTTCTGCTCCTGCTTCTTTTGTTCCTTCTCTCCCCGGATTGATTCCAATTACAGCTTGCAAAGATGAAGAAGATTCACCCCCCGAAGCTTTATTCTTGCCTTATACAACAATAGAGGGCTGAATGATCTAATACTATTGAGAGTCGCATTGATAGATAACATAGTGGATTCATTCATACCTCGCTCAATGGGAATAGAGGGCATCTCATAGACTACATGCTCCTTACAAACTGAAGTTGTTGTGATTTACGTCGTCCTGGGTTGGAATAATCGTTTTTATTGTTGTCAGGTCGTCTAGCTTCTGGTTCATCTTATACATTCTCTTCACGAGTTGTGCCAAGCTGTCGAGGGCTGGGTTCACAGGTATTTCCTTAGGTTGCTCGATGGGTAGGGCTCGCTGACTCTAATAACTGTGTGGAGGTTACGATTGATAGTATTGTAGAGGAGGAGAATACTGATATGATTGAGGAGGAGGGTACTGCTGATAATGTTGAGCAGTCAGGTGCTGATAGGTTTGATGGTGGTATGCCAGGTGCTGGAAACTAATTTGTCTCCAGGTTTGTGCGAGATGCGGAGACTTGTTCTGCTAAGAGGGATGGTGGTGGGTTGGTCTTCTACCCTGTTGGTGCTGATGGGACGAGCGTATAACTGATGATTGACCTAGATGATGTCCGTCGGGATGGTCAATGATAAATCCCAGATATATTAGCTTAATCATCATTTATTATCTCTCTTGCTAAGGTTATTGATAAGATTCATCGACAATTAACACTAATTACTAATTACTATTTTGTAAATAATTGATACTAACTATTATTTATTATTATAAACCCATTATAATGTAATATTTTCTTATTAAAAATCAACTAAAAAATAGAATAAAATTGTGCATAAATAAATAAACATAAATTAAAAAAATAAGCAAAAGAAAATCAAAGAAATTTGTTTTATATGGTTTTTATTATTGATTAATTTTTTTCTATGTATAGATGACCTCTGATCTCTTTGACTTCTACATGGAAGTTGTAGATCTCATAGAGATATACAACTTTCATGTTTACAGTTTCTCTATTCTCCCTCTAACTATTTATTATTGAATATATTCATATTTATTCATTTCTGAATTTTCTCAGCGAGCCACGTGGTGCTTCCTCAGCCACCTACGTGGCATGCTTCCTTTGTCGCCACTCGATCTGCTGCTAACCGTTAGATCCCCTTCTGATCAACCAATCCCAGCCATTCATCAGCACTCTCTCCACAGCCCTTTGATCTATCTAATCAGAAGATCATAACGCTACAGCCACGCCGCTTTCTCCTTCGTTTGAATTGATCAACTGATCTGATCTAATCCATTCACTAGTGCCTCATTGGTGGCCATTGGATTATTTGATCCAACGGCTACTGTGCGTCCTCCTCCTCCAGCACCTCTTCTAAGTGTCGCAACCCTTCGTCCCCACGTAACTACTCTGATTTTCGTCAACCTCCACACACACCATCAACCCTCTAAACTGACACCAACTTATTCATCATTCAACCCTTAACTATGCAAACTCCATAAAAACCCTAATCCTAACTTCTATGCTAATTGGTGGTGGATGAAACCATTGCTTGGAGACAACAACCTCCGACTTTTCCCACCTTCAAATAGCCATCATCCGACCACCTGCTCCGGCTATCCGCCTTTACGCGAGCTTAGTCTGTAGCCATCTTGCCCTTTCTTTAGCAGAGATTGTGTCCAAGGTTGAGCGACAACAGGAGGAAGACTCCGACGAGATCCACGAGGATAACCTCATGTTGTAGTTGTTCATTCACGCTGCCTAAGCTTCAATCCTTTGCCTGGATTGTCAAGCAACAACTTGCAAAGCTTTCAAACTTTTGCATCGGGCTTATAAGTCTTCAAAATCTTCATTGATTCATCCGTTCATCCCCAGGTGAAAGTCCTTATTTCTTCTTGCTTTAATTTTCACTAATTTATTTCACCTAATCTTCATCGCTTATCTCTTGATCTAAGTATCTAGACATTTCCATCTTCGATCCATATGCCACGCGTTTATCTCTAGTTAACATGGTCGATTCTCCATCTGTGTGTCCACATCAATCCACTCCAGGAACACTGTCTACTTGGACCTACTGAAGGATCAATCTTACCACACCACCTGATCCTTTCATTTTCCAATTCATCCATTTCAGATGATTCTCAAAGCTTTTGTATGTGGGTTGCACTAACTTTGCAGGATTTATTTCTTCAATGGTCAGATAATGATGCTAAGCTCCGATCTCCATTTTTCTGAACGGACAAGCCTCATTGACGGAGTACTCTGTTGCATCTATCGACATCTTTAGTTATCGACTTCCTTCATTGAGATCACAAGATGATCAACAGACCTTTCTCGTAGGCTGTGGAACTCGAAGGAGTGATGAAATCTTCACCGGAGCACTGCTCATGCAGCAGAAAATAAGAACAAACGAAGTACAGTTGTCGTCGATTGATCTCATATTAGGCTTTATCTGATGGCCTAGATTGGACCACCTCACCATGCTGATTGAAGCCACGTCCTTGTGTTCTTGTGTCCTTGTGTTCGACCCTAAACTTACCAGGTTAAAAATTAAAGCTGAATCCTCCTTGTGGAGATCATTCATTCGATTTTGTATGAACAACTAAGTGCCCGTGCTACAACGGATCATTATTAATACATGTATTTAGCGACTCATCAGATGGAATCATTGCCAAGGATGTGATACATTTTGTGATGATTTTTTTGGTCAAATATTTATTTAGTGATTTTTAGGTTTAATTATTTTTGAGCTTGTTTGATTGATTTTGAATTTCTGTTGTTTTGTCAATTCTTCTTAATTAATGATTTAATCCCTCTAGTATTTTTTATAATAAAATTATTATTTTGTAGAAGGCCCGTGGAGTCGTTGATTATCAAAAGATTGTGTAAGCAAGGAGCTTGGAGTTACTTGCTAGAGACCCATAAAGCAACTCTTTTGTAGAAATTAATTAGATTAATTAACTTCATTTTATTGAGTTGTAATTAATTGCCCTACTAGAGCGGTTCTCATTGAGATCTCGTGTATGTAAACAAGGCATGTTTAACTTTATTATTCATTGTGTGGTAGTGTTGAGAGTGGTTCTCGACTTGAGTGACATTTTAGCTTTACGCCAAAAAGAAAGATCGTATATCATTATTGCTTGATCTATGTCGTAGGTTAAGACACACTACACAAATTTCATAAAATTTACAATTGCAAAAATCTTAGGAGATTCATATACGTACGTAGCATACATTATACTTAGTCAAATTAATTAATTTCTTCACAACTAATAGAACTACTACTTAGGTGCGGCTTTTTCGACTTGCTTTATATAGTTAGATTTAAAAATTCTATTATGCATCCACATGGAGAGTGTTGGGAAGCGGTGTAAGTATTTCTAATGACTGCATGCATCATTGATTTTCTGACTGTGGTCCATTTTTCGCTTTCTCCCTTAGTTTCCACCAACATAAAGATATAGGAAAAAGGGACTGTACATTAGGCGATATTTGTGGTCACTTAAATTCAAGCGATAACCTAAAACTCTTAAAATTGAGACTAAATTGATGCAAATAGACCAAAATAAATTGGAATAAAAGCAACTTTATTTTACGGGTGCATAAAGCCCTCATTTGTTTGTAGGTACTTATGCAAGTGAGAGAGGGACGGCATTAGGATAGAGCCAAGCCATGAATTTTCTTATAAACTAGTGGTTCTAAAAATGATTATCAGCTTCTCAGTGAGGAAATGTAGGTAGCTAGAAAACGGTTTGAATTTCCTTAGAAGAGTGGAAGGTTTAGAGGACACCGATTAAGTCTCAGTCCTCAAGTAACGGGTAGTCGTATTTATACGGTCCATACATACTTCCATATTGGCTAGAAGTGGATGCAACTAGTCATAAGAATCAGGCCAGCTTATAAGAAAATTTAGGTACCTAACAGCTCGTAACTCTGTCAAGATTTGTATTTAATCACCAATTAAAAATTGACAAGATAAAAAGGTCGTCATCTCGGTCTTTAGCATTGAGTTGATGAATTTACAAGGGTTTGTATTGATTAATTTGTGAGTAAATTCGCACATTCAAGTGCCCAGTAGAACTAGATTCTTTTGTGTATCGAGAGTGCTCCAAATTTCCTATCTCTTGAACTTCAAAGATGGATAATTGGTCGGATATTTGCTCAGATTTTACGAGCTTGTCGTTCAACACCCAAATATCACATCTTTACTGGTCTAGTTCCCTTCTTCCATTTCTTTAACTAGACTATCCCAGTATGGAAACAATCCTTATTCTGAACAAGTTTATCACGATTCCCTCCTTGGGATTAGTTACATCTCAACCAATCCTTTCTCTTCTTTACTCAACGAGGAAGACCATTGCCTTGGTGAGATCGATTCAATTTCATTATCATCATTGAGATCTCACTTAGACCCTTTGTTTGATGAAGGTAACATAGACTTATTAGAGATGCCTCTTAAATAGCAAAATTAAGAGGAGGAAGAGCAAAAAGATTCAATGCATGTTGTATTGGCTAGATTGGCAGAATCATAACAGAATCAAGCACTAACGAGAGCACAATTATGCCAATTGCAATTGGGTAGAGATGCACCAATGGACGTGGCTTATAATCCTGGGCAATATCAAATGGCTAATTAGTTAAGCTCAGTTGAACCTGAAGTGGAATATAAATTAAAGCCGCAATTCCTTAGTCTGATGCCACATTTCCATGGGAATGCACATGAGGAACCTTATGCATTCCTGAGGACTTTGAGTTGGTCTGTACTAACCTTAGACATCCAAGGGTTAGCCAAGATTATTGATGAGCATCACACCGACTAGGGTTAAGTATCAGAGTAAAACAAAGGTCGTTGCGACCCCAATCGATAAACAAACTCAATCGATAAAAATAAAACCACTCAACGAAGAATCAAGCAATCAAGAAATGTAAGTCATTCACTATTTTTATTTACCTGGTATAGCCACCAGGGTCGAACACAAGAAGCACGAAAGAAGAACGAAGTAGTCAAATTTTCCAAAATTAAAATAATTTTTATTGGTTTTATTTTTTAGATTTTTTATTTTATAATAAAGCACACAAGCACAAAAATCAAAGAAAGAAAACACAACATTTTTTTGGATTTTCTAAATAAGAAAAAATAGACAGAAAATTAAAGTAAAAATGTTTTTGGGTTTTATGGGTTTTAAAGTATTTTTGGTAATTTTCCTATATTTTTCAAAGGTTTTTATAACTCTCTAAAAATCAAACAAAGTCAAAAACTCAAAATAGTGCACAGTTAGGACTAAATTGCAAATTAAAAATATTCAAAATGCTCTAAAGTCCTAGATAGCAATTTTATGATAAAACTTGAATAAAACCCTACAAACAAGAACTAGAAATAGAACTTTTGGAATTTTCTATGATTTTATTTGATTTTTGTAAGTTTTTGAATGTTTTCTTATTTTTAGGGCTTTTATGAGGGTTTTTCAAAGAATGACATTGGAAGTAAAACACACAAAAAGGCACCCACATGAATTTTTATGAATTTTTAAAACATTTTTCGAATTTTATAATTTTTATAAGGTAAACATAGATATTTTTAGGGTTTTTGAATTTTAAAAATAGAAAGTGCAAATAAATCAATCCAATAAAATCCAGTAAAAGTTACACACTTAATTTTTATGTAATTTTTCGAATTAATATAATATTTATTAAGTCAAAAATACAACATGTAATTAAGCACAGTTAACAGAGACCTCTTTGTAAATATTTTTTGGTTCACAGACCAAATCAATAACACCCTTTAAAAGCTTAGGGTCGACTCTGCAAAATTTCCACTTAATTCACGCACATGCTCAATATGCGACGCACAGAGGTATAAATGCAAATTCTAAAAATATGTCATTCATTCAGTAATAGTAGAAAAGTGTAGAGCAGAAGGTGCAAATATCTCAAAACTCACGTGATCATACACGTGGTACAGACTGAGAGGGACTGGAGTGCAAATATCTAAAAACTTGAGGTCCAAATTGGAAAAGTTTTTAACTACAACATTTATTTAATGGACTATGCCAATATATCGAAACATGCGAGAGCAAAAGGGAAATATACCCTTAGCGAGGACACATAGAACGTGTGGAGGCTGGCGCTGGCGTACGGCCCTGATCTCCTGCTGTAAAGCGATCTGACGATGTAGGATCGGTCAAGGACGTGTGTGTCGGATTTGCTGCGGCAGGTCTAATCCAATGTTCTGCAGGTTGTCACAGTCGGGCAGTTGAGATGAGATCAGGTTCTAATTTGGTCGTTGGAGGATAAGTGTGAACGAACGTCCACGATCAGAACTGGGCGTGAGAGTGCATCGAACGGCTCCAGAAGGTGTTGGACAAACTACTCCCTGGCGAGCTTCAACCGAGCATCGGAGGGGATCCTACGCTCCGATGAAGGACGGGAGAAGTCCAACAGTATCGTGAGTATGCTCCTCATCTCGTGGCGGGCTCCGATGAAGAAGCTAGCGGTCGGATGGTCGTATAGGATAGGCTCCTCCTCGAGCTACTCCGCCTGAGCCGATGAAGGTCTAGAAGATGCTACGCACGTGCGTCTATTCCTACAAAGGGTTCTACACTCGAAGGCAAGGATCCAGCAAAGGTTATTGCATAAATAAATAGACGGAAGCAGTTGGGGATGGTGACTTGGGTCTCCGACGAATGCGGGGGAAGGAGACCCTTCCTAATCTCGATTTGATGGTAGAGATTCAGGGGGAACAGGTTGCATGAGAGGATGCTTGGCAAGTCGAGGGATCGGTCGGAAAGGAAGGGATGGGGTGACGGGTCTCCGACCAGCTGGTCGGAGCAAAGATGACTGTGACGGTGCGAAAGGCCAAAGGTGGATCGAAAATGGCAATATAGTATCGAAGATAGATACCTGAAGGGCCGGAGATGTTCCAGAGCTTCTGGCGAAGGTGGATGGATGGGTCTTGGCCTCGATCAAGTTGTGGCTAGCTGGGAGGCTGCAGGCGGTGGAGCTCCGACCACGTATGGAGCGTCGAGTCTCCAGGCACCTCTGGGCAATCCTAAACCTCGCCTTCGATAGCTGTCACTCTAAGGAAGGTGGCTCAAGAAGAATGGGGGCATGAGGGATGAGCTCTCAGGCCACGGAGGTGGAAGAAGATCTTATATTGGATGCTCAGGGGTTTAGAAGAATCAGGAGAAGGAGCGCAACCCTAAGGCGATCTGATCCTCCCTAGGGATCCGCGAGAATCACAGATCCTAGGGGAGGAATCGGGAGATAAAACCGAGGAGAATGGGGACCTGACCCGATCAGGAAAAATAGGAGAAGAAGCTCCGGCAGGAAGGGAATCGGGTCAGACAACTGCGACGAGACGTTGACCGAGGTCAACGTTCTGACGTGGCCCAATGAGAATTCAAGATTTACAAAATAATTGGAAATTCAAAAAAATAGCAAATGAAGTTAAAATAAAAAGTATATAAAATGAAAATTGTTTATTATTTTCTAAAGTATTTTTCTATGATTTTTAATTATTTTTATGAAAAATAAAATAACATATATACAATATATAGTATTATATACAGGTATATTATACCTATGTATTATGTAGAAGTATTTTTATTTTATTATTTTTATAAAAATACCTTTATTTTATATTTTATTTATTTACAACATAATTTCAAGAGAGTAAAATAATTTTTATTTTATTTTTTAGATTATTTAAGGGTATAGAATAAATAGTGGTTGTGATATGTATATGTGTCTTTTATATAAAGGTTTGATGATTTTATTTTTATTTTTCTTTTACTTTTCTGATTTTTATTTTATTTTTATAATATTATTAGAAGTATATAAAAGGATGTACAAGAATAAAATAATTTGGTTTTATAATAAATAAATAATATGTACAAGTATAAGTGATATGTACAATATATAGTAGATCCTATGTCTCTCTACTTATTTTTTTTTGCGATCGGGTCAAATCTTGACCTTCTCTTGGGTCTTGGTTCGCTCTGTATTTATTCTAAATACATCGTTCTTTTTCTTTTTCATTTATTCTTTTATTTTAGAAAAATACATTCTGAATATGCAATATTAACAATGCCATGCAAACTGTTAAGTTATTGAATTTACAGGTATTTACAGTGTTTTTGCCAAACAAAAAGAGTTAAAATTAAAGAATAAAGAGTGAGAATCATGGATTCATCAATTACATTAGGCTCAAAGCCCACCCTTTTGCCTTAAAGGACAAAGCAGGTTATTGGATGAATAACTTGATGTTAGATGTGACTACTTTTGCAAAATTTAAGGACCTCTTCCTGAAAAAGTTCTACCCATTGAGTAGAACTAACTTGATGCGTTCACGCATCATGAGTTTTTCCCGACTTCCTAATGAAGCCTTCTGTGATACATGGGAAAGATTCAAGGATCTTTTATAGAAGTATCCTTGTCATGTCTTAGAGCCTACTATCCTAGTTCGGTCAGTTTATTGCGGTTTACACCCTGAGGTGCAGGGTTTGGTTAGTGCTGCTTGTGGAGGAAGTTATACATCACATAGTGAGGACACCGTCTGGAAGGTGTTCGAGAGAATGGCCGAGACAATTAGAGCACAAACCGCGAGCAGAGCTCATCTAGAGACCCCCATTCCATTTCACATCTAGCGGGGGAGTGAAGGCTACAATAGATCCTTTTGACATGGGCCCGATGGCAGCTAAACTCACAGTAGTGGAAAGGATCGATAGGCGTATGAATGAGTTGGATGACAACTTATCCAAACTGCCTAAGCAGATGGCGGAGCTTTCTGAGAAGGTATCTAAGATGAGGGTACCTGTCGTGACTGCATCTGTTTCTCATGTTTACCATGTTAATCAAATTCAGGAGCGGCAGATGTCAGGGCCACCACAATCATGGGTAGAGGACCAGCCTTTAGCCCATTCTTGTCAACAGCAGCCACCGTCTGTAGAAAAAGACATCAAGGAGCCTTCCCAAGTATGGGAAATAAATGGTGTGTGGTACACACATGACCCTACTAGACGGGGGAGTTCTGGGGACTGCTTCTCATTCCAATGTCCCCATACTTTCTACAACACATCATTTACTCCTACACCTCTTCCAGCACCATAGAGCTCTAGATCTGCTCCTTATCAGGCACAAAGACAGCAGCGGAAACAGTATGGGCATCAACAGATGTACTAGACGGGCCAATAGAGCCCGCCAGTTCAGCAGCATACCCAACATTCATCTTCAGGTCCAATAGATTTTCAGCGATAGATCTTAGAGGAGTCGCGTTCCTATAGAAATGAAGTACATGATTTGAGGGTTGACTTAAACTATCTATCCCATTTACATGATGAATGAACTGACCCTACTACATCCATTCCAACCCAGGTTCAAGCTAATCCCAATAGCTTGAATAGATCTCAGCAACAATAGTTAGATCATGTATACTATTCATATTCTTACCAATCTGAGCATGAGATCTCTCCATTTGATTGTGTCAATCATATGTCTCTCAGAAGCGGACAAATCGTGGTCGTACCTGATCAGGCTAGGGATATGGAGAGGACGGACTCTAAAGCTCAACCCGAAGAGACTTCAGAGGAGGATGAAGCTAGGCATCTTCAGAGAGATCACCAGAAGATGAAGATTTTCTAGAAGAAATCAAGGAGGAGTACAAGAATGGAGTAGCACACATCATATTCATAATCTATGAAGGACCTTGTACCTTCTGATAAGGAGAATGCACATTCAACAGGCATTCCTTATCCTAAAATAGATAATTCAGTTGTTATTCCAATTATAAAAGATTCAAGTGTGAAAAACTCAATTTCTTTAAAATATAAAAAATGTTTCTGTTTATGAGTCTGAGTCTTCACATCATTCTTTACCTATCCCTTTCCCACGTGCTCTTACGGTAGGAAAGGGCTGCATTAATAAGGTTCAGAAAGACAGTCCTAAAATGACACGATTCTATAGAGAAAATAGCATGGTTAAAGTGCCATTTGATGAATATGTGGCCAGTTATCATGTATTTCAAAAGTACTTGAAGGTGAAATGCACACCTAGAAAAGTTAGAAGGAAGAAACCGAACAGCTACGTCAAGAGTCGTGTTTTATCGGTTGCCACAATATTTTGTCTCAAGAACCAGAAATTTCCATAGAAGAAAAGATATTTAGGTGCACATTATGTGGTGAGTCATATTGATGACATAGTGTTTGCATGCACTATCCTACATAATGGCTCTTCGATCAACTTATTACTCTTTGCTTTATACGAGAAACTGAAGTTGGGACCTTTACATAAATCTAGAGCATTACTTCAGTTTGTAGATAACTCAATGAAAAAGTCTAAGGGTGATGTCAAGAAAGTCATTATCTTGATTGAGGGACAAAACTACAAAGTTGACTTTACTATCCTTGATATGGATATCACTAATCACTAGAGAGATTTACAGATTATCCTTGGGTGATCCTTCCTCAGGACCACTGGAACTTCATTTGATTATCAGACAGGGATGATGAAAGTCTGTTCTCCTGGCAGAGAAGTGGAATTACAGATGAAGCAAATGAAATGGCAGCTACCTGATTCAGAATCCAGCATAGATTTCTCTTCTATTTCAGAGGTAGACTGCGATGGGGTTTACTTAGTTGGGATTTTGGCACAGAACCCAACAGTAAGAGCGAGACCCTCTCATTTGGAGAGAATAGTTTACACAGAGCAGTAGTTGATACATTGCCAGAGTTCTTGAGTTATGCATCTCCCTATTCTCTTGATGACTTAGAAGTACCTTTGGACTTGTCAGTTCCTCTTCCTTTGTAACAATCAAGGGACATAGATGATGAATCGGGCGTTGCTTTGGCAAAATTAACATCCTTCTTTAGTGATCCGACTCACTATTCTTCAGTTCAGTTGGTGGATAGATTTACTGACAAATCATCTCCACTCAGCACCACAAATCTAGATTTAGTGATAGTTCATCCTGATGTAACTGATGATTCATCTTTCCCAGAGTTAAAGCCACTACCTCCTACACTTAAGTATTCCTTCTTACAGGATCAAAGAATAAGTTTCTTGTCATCATTAGTTCTAAGTTGACTGTAGAGTAGGAAGCTAGGTTGTTAGAAGTATTAGAGAAGAACCGTAAGGCAATAGGATGGACGGTGTCAGATCTTGTGGGTATAAACCCCACACTCTGTTCACACCATATTTTTGTTGAGGATAATGCTAGACCTTCCTATGAGTTCCATATAAGACAATCCAAATCTTTGGGAAGTAATTAAGAAAGAGATAGAGAAATGGTGTGGAGCATGATTTATTTATCCAACCTCTAACTCCAAATGGGTGGCACCTTTACATGTTGTCCCGAAGAAGTCGGGAATTCAGAAGGTCACCAATGAAGAGGGAGTTAAGATTACAACATGAGTGCCTACGTCGTGATGCATCTATGTTGATTACAGGCGCCTAAATGTTATGACCAAGAAAGATCACTTTCCCCTACCTTTTATTGATCAGATTTTGGAGAGATCAGTGGGGAAAGAGTTCTTCTATTTTCTTCATGGGAACTCTGGCTACAATCAAGTGTCTATCTCTCCTGACAGTAAAAGACCACTTTTACATGTCCTTTCAGCACTTACGCCTTCAGACGCATGCTTTTTGGGCTATGCAGTGCCCTAGGTACATTTCAGAGATGCATGATTGCGGTATTTGCCTAAATGGTTGGAGATTACCTGGAATTCTTCATCGATAATTTCTCGATCCATGATGATTCATTTGATTCTTGACTAGCTCATTTGGACCATGTTCTTCAAATATGTAGAGAGGTAAATCTGATACTCACCTAGGAAAAAAGTCATTTAATGGTTAAGGAGGGTATTGTGTTGGGGCACGTAATCTCCAAGAAGGGAGTGGAAGTTGACCCTTCCAAGGTGGACGTGATCAAGAAACTTGATCCACCAACCAACATCAAGTCAGTGAGGTCATTTCTGGGGCATGTCGGATTCTATAGAAGATTTATTCAGGATTTTTCTAAAAGTGCCCGACCCCAAGACGAGATCTTAGGAAAGAACACTGAGTTCTTTGTAGATCACAAGTGTCTTGAGGCCTTTGAGCTCCTTAAGAAAAAGATCAACGATTTTTCGATTCTGCAGGCTCTTGATTGGTCTCTTCCCTTTGAGATCATGACTGATGCTTCGGATTTTAGTATAGGAGCTGTATTGGGGCAGCGCAGAGATCGGATTCCGTTTGCTATTCACTAAGCAAGCAAGGTATTGGATCCAGCACAGAAACTATACAGTGACCGAGAAAGAAATGCTTGCTGTAGTTTAGGCTTTAGATAATTTATGTCTGTGATTCTAGGCTCTAAAGTGACAATATATACCAATCATTCGGCCATTAGGTATCTCACGAAAAAGAAGGATGCGAAGACACATATTCTTAGGTGGATATTGTTACTCCAGGAATTTGATTTGGGAATTAAGGATAAACCTGGGTTAAGAATGTAGTTGTTGATCATCTTTCAAGGGTTGAAATAAAGGATTCCCCTGATACTGAACCTCTTCGAGAGACCTTTCCATATGAGTCTATTTGTCTTGTTGACTCACTTCCATGATATGCCAACATGGTGAGATTTCTTGTCTCCAAGCAACTTCCCCATGGTTGGACTAGGAGTAGTATAGACTGACTCAAGTCAGATTCGAGGGAATACCATTGGGACGATCCATTCCTTTTCTTTGAAGGACCAAATGGTATCTGGAGAAGGTGTATTCCTCAGAGGGAATACCAAAGTTCCTCATGTTTTGTCATTCATTTGAAGCTGGAGGACACCATTCGGGAAAAATGATCGCTCACAAGGTGTTACAGTATGGTTTATTTTGGCTGACCTTGTTTAGAAATGCCTTTGATTTTGTTCGACCGTGTCCTGTTTGCTAGAGGATGGGAGGGATTGTTGGTTCTAAAGATGAAATGCCCATGCAGCATGTGATTGTTTGTGATGTTTTTGATGCTTGGGGCATAAATTTCATGGGTCCCTTCCCTAATAGCCAAGGTTTCGAGTATATCTTGTTAGCGTTTGATTACTTATTCAGATGGGTGGAGGCTATCCCAACCTGAAATGCAGATGGTAGGACGGTTTGCAAATTTATTTAGGATTTATTTCATGGTTTGGGGTACCTAAAGTTTTGATATCTGATGGAAATAGCCATTTTGTGAATGGGATGATGAAATCTTTATCAAATGACTATGGTTTGACCATAGAATAACAAGTCCTTACCACCCTCAATCAAACGACATGGCAGAGGTTTTGTATAGGGAGGTGAAGAGCATTCTTCAAAAGTTAGTCTGTCCAGATAGGAAGAATTGGTATCAGTTGTTGGACCAAGTTCTGTGGGCTTACATGACGGCCTACAAGATTCCTCTTGGCACTTCACCTTTCAGGATGATTTATGGCAAGCCATGTCATTTGCCCGCTGAGTTAGTACACAAATCTGAATGGCCAATAAAAAAGATAAACTGGAGTTGTCACCAAGGGAAGTTATATAGAGACCTTAACTTAAATGAACTAGTGGAAATCCGCAACCAAGCATATGGCAATAGCATGATCTACAAGGAAAAAATTAAGAAGTGGCATGATGTGCATATTAGATGCAAGAACTTTATTTTTGTACAAAAGGTAAGGTTGTTTAATGTGATGTTAAAGATTTTCCACGGGAAACTTAAGTCAAAGTGGATAGGTCCTTTCATTGTTAAGGAAGTGCATGAGAATGGTAATGCAGAGATTTCAGATCTTTCAGAGAATGCACCTTCCTTTCTGGTTAACAGGTAGTTACTTAAGCATTTTGTTGAATCCGAGGAAAGGTTAACTCCAGTAGAGCTGAGTGACTTCATGCCTATTGATTCAGTTTCAGATCTCTCAAACAAGGCATGATCATCATGACAACTTCACATTAGCTGGTTCATTTCCAAAAAGATTCATACTACTTTATTCTTGCATATTCCATTTGTCTCTTATTTCATTCTCCTACCTACACTTAGGCTATTTTTAGCCTATGTATAGGGTGATTTCTCTTTATCTTCTCTTTGATTCAGGTCTCTCCTTTGTATTCATTTCTACCTCTTTACTTCAGTTTTTCATACCAATGTATAAGGGGGACCTTTCTTGTAAAATTCATTATGATAAACTCTTTCTCATTCTTACACTCAAATCAATTCTTGTAGATTATTTTATGATTAGTTGAGCTATGGCTTCATATCACTTTGTGCTATGAGGACATAGCAAAAGCTAAGTATAGGGGGGTCTACCGTATATATTACATATGTACTTTAGCCATATCTCATAGTTTAAAAAATATTCCAACCTATTGGGGTTTTTTGTATTATATTACATTATAGAACTGAGTTTTGTATAAATTATTTTGAAATGATTTTTTGAAAACTAGATACATATTTGACATGATTTTCAAGTGTTTTACATGGTTTGTAAAATTCGGATTGTCATTGTTTGGAAAATCATTTGTAAAAATATTTTGAAAACCAGTATCTATGTGACAAGTTTGCAAAAAATTTTCGAAATTCTTTTCAGAAGCTAAGGGTGTAAATGAGACTAACTTTTTATCCATAAAAAAAGAGAAGATATATATATATATTCAAAAGTCATTTTTTTGTGTCTCTTCAGTATCCTATGTAGTTTAAGGGTCCAAGAGGTCGCGACGGTTCACATAATCGTTTCTTCTTTTTCCTTTATAAGGTTTTATTTCCTTAGCATCTTTCAGAGTTATACATGGTGGAAAGTCTGGATTTCAACTCCATATTTTGGAAGATCAAGTTGATAAAGAATTCACTAAAAAGAGTGATGTCGATTGAGGAGGATGATTTATTGATAGAAGAATTAGCTACGGAAGTGCATTTACCATTTCCTGAAGATGTTCAGTCCTTGGATTTTTGACCTTTCTTGTAAGTGGGGTCATCCTTCTGTGTCTAGTTTTTCTCTTCTAAGGAAAACCCACAAGTTTGTTGCAGCAAGGTTTGATTCATCTTCCCATGATTGTAAATGATTTTGAGGCTTCCCATGAAAATATGGATATCACTTTAAGGAAGAATGGCATAATTCTAGGAGGTTGAAAGTCCAAGTTGATGAAGATCTTTCAAATTCAGATTCTGAAGTGTTTTATGTTAGGATGAAACAAATGAAACACAAGGCAGCTTGTGCTTTTAAACCTCGAAGATCCAATCTTGATTTCTAAGGAGATGAAGTTTGTAATGTTGTTAAGGGTATCTTAGTGCATCACTGAGTGTTTCTATATTATTTTGGCAAGGGTGCCCATTCTGTTGTCCTTGTATTAATAAAATTAATAACTCTTTTGTAAATAAATAACACACTGACTTATTAATTGGTGTTGCTCTCTAACACTTTTATTATGCACTCAAGGTTTGAGATGATCTTTAACACTTGGTTTAAAGAGTCCCTAGACTTAGAGTTATCTTGTATGAATAATTAGGGTCTTGAACTTAAAAATTCATACTCTCCTAGTTCAAAAGATATGCATGTTATATTTCATGCTTAATATCCCTTAAAATAATTTAACTATCACTCGCATACACAACCACATGCATGATTGAGTTGAGTCAAGGTATCACTAAGGAGACTGGGATTGGAAGCTTGAGTTTGGACTTGATCTATATGATTCTCGAGGATGGGATAAAATTAATGACATCTTCATGAAACCTGAGTGTTAGCATATTATCCAGTATGAGACGTGTTCTCATGCTATCTCTTGGCTTTAACCTAAAGTTCCAAGGTGTGATGACATTATTTTAATAAGTTAATCGGTGTGCTCCAACTTTTGGTAAAATCAGTGGAGCTAGCCAAAAACAAAGAAAAGAAAGAAAGAAATGTTGAAAGAAAAGCTCTCACCATACAAAGACAAATATCAAAGAGCTTCCACCAAAGGCAAGCGCTCCCAACCATTTCAAAGTGTCCACTTGGGCAATCACTATTAGGACCAGGAGTCGGGCTAGAACCTAAAAAGGGCTCTACATCGTAAATGCTACAAGTCTAGGTGTTGAATATTAGACACTAAAAATAAAGGCACACCCTGGTGTACTCCCAGGAAAACAAGTGCAGGCGACTCCAACTTCTCTTGGCAGACACAATAATTGGCAAAAAAATTAAGCATTGGAAATTGTGTTGAGTATTGGCACTTGAGAGAACCTTGTTCCAATGAGACGAAGAGAAAATAAGTACACAATCCTACATCCTCCATAATCTGGTCTTCCAACCATACATTTGAAGTCTGACAAACTAAAGAGACAGTGGATTGAGGCAAGACTAGATTTATTCCCTGGAGTTGAGGGTTGGGTCCTTAGGACATCTTCTAATATTGGAAATTTTTGATGATATTTCGACTCTATTCTCATGATGTAGTCTACACTAAGTCATACTTCTTATATATTTATATATACATTGAGAGTCTGACAATTAAAGGAGTTGTATTCTTGTTGATTAGTACTTGGATCATCTTAGAGTTTTAGGAAACCTAAAACTTAGTGTTCTAGGTCAAACCAAGCCTTGTATACTCACTTGCACCTGTCAGGGATCTCACTAATTAAAATAACTCTCTAACTAATTCATTAGCTCGAGGACGAGCTTAGCTTAAGTATAGGGTTGATAAATCCCAGATTTATCAGCTTAATCATCATTTATTATCTCTCTTGCTTAGGTTATCAACAAGATTCATCAACAATTAACACTAATTACTAACTACTATGTTGTAAATAATTGACACTAATTATTATATATTATTAGAACCCTATTATGATGCAATATTTTCTTATTGAAAATCGAATAAAAATTAGAATAAATTTATGTATAAATAAGTTAACAAAAATTTAACAAATAATAAGTAAAAGAAAAATCAAAGAAATTTGTTTTATATGGTTTTTATTACTATTTAATTTTTTCTATGTATAGATGACCTATGATCTCTTTGACTTCTGCATGAAATTGTATATCTCATCGAGATATACAATTTCCATGTTTATCACTATCTCTAATTCTCCCTCTAACTATTTAATATTGAATTTATTCATATTTATTTATTTCCGAGTTTTCTCAACAAGCCATGTGGAGCTTCCTTAGCCACCCATGTAACCCGCTTCCTTCTGCTAACCGTAAGATCCCCTTATGATCAGCTGATCCCAGATGTTCATGAACGCTCTTTCCGCAGCCCTTCGATCTATCTAATCAGAAGATCATAATGCTACACCCACACTGTTTTCTCCTCCGTTGGATTTGATCAACTGATCTGATCTAATCTATTCACTAGAGCCTCATTGGTAGCCGTTGGATTATTTGATCCAACGGCTACTGTGTGTCGTCCTCCTCTAACACCTCTTCCAAGCGTCGCAACCCTTTGTCCCCACGTAACTTCTCTGATTTTCTCCAACCTCTACACATACCATCTTCCCTCTAAACTGACACCAACTTCTTCATCATTCAGCCCTTAACTACGTCAACTCCATAAAAACCCCAATCCTAACTTCTCTGCTAAATGGCGGTGGTTGAAACCACCGCCTGGAGACAACAACCTCTGACTTTTTCCACCTTCAAATATCCATCATCCGACCACCTGCTTCGGATATACACCTTTACGTGAGTTTAGTCCCTAGCAATCTTTTACCCTTTTTGTGATAGAGATTGTGTCCAAGGTTGAGCGACGACGAGTGGAAGACTCCGGAGAGATCCTCGAGGATAACCTCGTGTTGCAGCTGTTCATTCACGCTGCCTAAGCTTCAATCCCTTGCCTGGATTGTCAAGCAATGACCTGCAAAGCTTTCAAGCTTTTGCATCTAGCTTATAAGTCTTCAAAATCTTCATTGATTCACTCATTCATCCCCAGGTAAAAGCCCTTATTTCTGCTTTCTTTAATTTTCACTAATTTATTTCACCTGATCTTCATTGTTTATCTCTTAATATGAGTATCTAGACATCTCCATCTTCGATCCATATGCCACGCGTTTATGTCTAGTTAACTTGATCGATTTTCCATCTATGTGTCCATATAAATCCACTCCAAGAACATTGTCTACCTGGACCTACTAAAGGATCAATCCTATCACACCGCCTGATCTTTTTAATTTTCCATTTCATCCATTTCAGAAGATTCGCAAAGCTTTTGTATGTGGGTTGCACTAACTTTGTAGGATTTATTGCTTCAATGGTCGGAAGCTGATGCTAAGCTCCGATCTCCATTTTTCTGAATGGACAAGCCTCATTGATGGAGTACTCTACTGCATCTATCGACGTCTTTAGTTACCGACTTCCATCGTTGAGCTCTAGGCCAATAAACGGACCTTTCTCGTAGGCTACGGAACTCAGAGGAGCGATGACATCTTCACTGGAGCATTGCTCATTTGACATCGTGTGCGGCGGAAAATAAGAACAAATGAAGTATAGTTACCGGCGATTAATCTCATATTAGGAATCATCTAAAAGTCCAGATTGGACCATGTCACCAGCCCGATCCAGCGATTCGCCTCCAAGCCTTCAAATCCAAACCTTCATCCAAACCTCGGGTGGAAAAGCAGACACATGGACCGAACCTCAGCATCCGAGCCAGTACGGTCACGCTGCACATGACTGTGTAATTTACAGCGTCGGCTCTTGATTTATTTTAAAAATTATAGATAAGTCCTACTGCATTGTGACAATTGCATAATACCCCCTGTGGGTTATTTTAATTGCATTGTAATCCCTTTTTTCCTGTTTGTAACAAAATGTGAAGATTTTCTTGCATTTATGTCCCTGGATTACTTTTCGAATAACTTTTTATCCATAAATACAAATGAAGTGATTTTGGTCTCATTTGAAAGTTATTTTGATGATCTATCTTGTCCCATGGTTTATGGTTATTTTTGATATGAAAATCACGCATCATCTATTTCATCTTCTAAATGTTTAATTGGATTTTTAGTGGGAGTTGAAATTGTCCTTGTTTTGAGCAATTAAACTCGATAAATTCCTTACTTCTTGATGGAAAATTATTAATTGATTTAAATCATTGCCATTAAATTAATGATTGATTTAATTGCTTGTTAAAGGGTATTTGAGTAACAAATTAAATTTGAATATCATTCATGCTTTGAAATGCTTTATAGATCAAATCTTGATTTGACCTATCTTCGCATTAGATTTTTGGACTACATTGAATTTTCAATTAATTCAAGAAATTATTGTGATTATCTCCCGTTGTTCGTTGACTTTCTAATTGTACTATGAGTGTTGTTATATCATTGTTCGTGCACTAATGTTTTCACATTATTTAAGAGAGCATAAAAAAGTTTGTTGAAAATTGTCTCTTTGGTGAGTTGTGCATTCACTCAACTTAATTAATCTAAGAATTGCAATTTAGAATATTTGACATCTAAATTTAAATACCGATTTGTTTGCATCCTTGTGCTCGACTCTAGACTTCCCAAGTTAAAAATTAAAGTTGAACCCTCTTCGCGGAAATCATTCATTCAGTTCTGTGTGAAGAACTCAGTGCTCATGCTATAACGGATCATTATTAATACATGCATTTAGCAACTCATCAGCCATTTGTGTTTCATCGGTCCATACATCGTTCACCTCCTTAATGTTGGGTGGAGGTGGGAAGAACAACCAAACATATGATGGATGGGACTCAGGGTGATAAACGACCATATGCATCTATTGCAGTTGTTATTGTGAAGGTGCTTGGTCGGGAACATGCATGTAGTATATGTGTTGAACTAGCGACGGTTGCCCTATACTATGTTGCTCTTGACTTTCGATGGCAGGAGTGTTGGCTGAAGAGCTTATAGACTGACATATGTGGATAGTGCTGACAAAGAGTTCCAGTTGCTTGGCAATATGCTCGAGCTTGTTCAGACCCTTTGTTCTCTGTTTGATCACAAACAATTTCTCCAAGTCCAGTGATCGCTTTTCAATTATATGCACTTTGGGGAGGGGTTGCCAATGATGTTGAGATTCGAGTTCTCACACCTATACTCTTCTTGTGATGTTGCCATGTTGACAAATTTGTGGAAGACCTGCATAGTCTTTTTATACGCACTGGATGAATAGAGGATGACCTTTCCTTCAGACATTTCCACAAATATTTGCCACACTACGTCTTCACCCTTGTTGAAATGTGATCCTCCACAGGTGACGTCCACCAGTCGTTGAATGTTCTCTATCAAGCCCCCAAAAAATGATGGACCAAGTTGGTCTTTGGAATGTCGTGATGGGGGCATTTCTCCAATAAATCTTAAAACTTCTCCCACTCTTCATATATAGATTCATGGGGTCCTTGGGAGAAGCTGGTAATATCGGCCCGCATCTAATTCAGATGACCTATGGGATAATACTTGTGGAAGAATGTAGACTTCAATTCGTCCCATGTTGTAACCACCTTCCCCAAGTGGATGATCTAGTAGAGTGCCTTATCCTGAAGTCTAGATGAGAAGGCGATCATTTTGACTACACCTAATGGGATGTTAAGATAGTGAGTTATTCAACAGATTGCATCCAAATTGTTGTATAAGGATATATGTTTCTTCTTTAGAGTTCTCGTTGAATTTCGGGAGAAGAGATAAGAACTAAGGTTTCAGCTTGAAGTTTCCATGGATTGGTGGGACTTGAATCCACTATGTAATCTGCCAACGCCAGGATTGTACATCTCCTTTTAATGTGGGCTAAGGCACCACTATTCTTTCCTCTACTTCTTCTCTTTGGGGTTCATATGCATGGTGTTCATCACTTCCTCCTCTCTATTCTCTATCCATCCTGATTTCCCATAAGCATGTCTTAGAAGGGTGGCTTGTGCTCCTAGATGGAGGCGAGCATTTGTGTGTTATCTTCATCCTGCTCTACTTGTTGTCCTTTTCTTTTTGTGGAGCCATATCTGCTTCCAAATTTGATGAATGAATAGTCAAGATTAGATTCTTGATTTGGCAAGTGAAAATATGCCTTGATCAGACAGGAAGAATACACCAGATTTACAGAAGAGTTCAAAGTTAGGGTCAATTCTGAATTTTATTAAGCTTCGGGATGTGAATGGATATTAGTTGATCTCCATTTAAAGGAAGACAACTCGGGAAGAGAGTCATATTGAGTTGTTGGGGAAAGAAGCGGGGAGTCCCAAGAGTGATTCGCAAGGTCTGAACCAATCTCACAGGAATCGCCTCAAATCATTGGGAGACATCAGAGAAACGATGTGGGTGTCTGTAGAGTCTGAACTAATCCATTCTGGTCTGATATCTTGAGAGACAAAAAGGAGATAGATAGGAATAAGTAGAATTATAGGAATAAGGAAATAGAAGAAAGGCTCAAAATGAGCAAAATGAAAAGAAGATATCAAAAGAGATAAAAGCAAAAATCCACAAATATGCAAGACATTGATCTTTGACCTAAATCTAATCAAACAAACCCTTGATACAAAATATGGTTCACCAACTCAACACATGAAGCCGTCAAGGTTCAGCTTTTTATCTTGTCATTTATTGGTTGTTTCCAAGCAATCTTTTAGACTTAGCCTAGTGCTACCCCTATGGGAGAGTGAGAACTACCAGACAAGCATCATGTACTTCACACTTCTTTTGTGACCAGTAGCTTGTACTGTTTTAAGGTCTTTAATATCGTATTTGGGCATGCTAGTCAGCCAAATAATAAGAGAGTAAGATGATGTAGCCGGGATCAAATACTCCCCCCGCAGGATACTCGGACGTGGCATAATGTGACAGGGTCCCACCGTCGTAGTACTCCTATGCTCAAGAAATTTAGACTAAACCAACAAGCAGACTCAGCTCTACTCTCCCATGGCGTCGATAGAAGCGCTAACACTTCACATTCTCAAATGATAGTAAAGGCAGTACATAGGCTAGGGTTGAGCTCTAATCCTTAAGGGTCATGCCTCACTCGGTCTGGAAGGTATTGAAGATAATGGGCTTTAGGAACTCAATAAAATGGGGTCCATAACCGATTTTATCAAGATTAAAGTGATACTAATAGTCCCTTTTTTACATTTTTTCTTTTCATTTTTTGACTATTTTTCAATGCAAAATCCTAACGATTTTTTCTGATTTCCTTTTTATCTAAGTCCACGAAAATAGGAGGAAACATGGAAAAACTGATGCATGAGAAATGATGAATGGAAATGCTAGAGATAGGGTTGTGTATCTTATGCCAACACTCTACATGCAAGTGATCTGCACATAAATTAAACCTAATCTATATGCAATGTAATTGATGAAATTTTCCTAAGTATAAGTTGTTATTATCGTAAAGAACTTGTATGATTTGACTAAGTCCAAGCGCAAAGAAATATAGGTGCATGAATTGTATGAGGTTGTGGACCTAGATATCGAGCAAGCAACCTAAAAATCTAAAGTCAATCAGCAAAGACGTAAACGAAAAATAAAACAGAAAACTCAAATCATAGAAAACAAATAAAAACAAAGAAAAAATAGGAAGGAATAAAGACGAAGCGATGAAAGCAACGATAAAATAGATCAGGTCCCCAAGGTGAACAATCACCTGGTGAAATGGAATTGTGAAAGAGTCTAAGTCTGACTCTACTTAATTATCAGAAAGTAATGAGCCTCTCTCTCACAAACAAACCTACTATATTAATCTAAGATACGCTAATGTTCTTTGCGGCTCTTGTCCTCCAGAGTTGCTCTCTCTTGTCAGTGGGTCAAGAATCGCCAACCTCTACCTCACATGGGTGCTTTGAATCTCCAAGTAAATTTTCCCTCTCTTTATGGGACCTCACAACAACGTTGAAACAAGAGATGGTTAGTTAATTAAAACAAATATGAGAAATAAAAGCATATAAAATAAATATTCTATATAAATACAAGTCTACCTTAATTGTTACTTTCTCATTAACGACACCATTTGATGGAGAGATTTTGCACCGGTCTACCAATAAAACAAGATAAGCAATCACTGTAATGACCAAATATCTCTCAATCAGCAATCAACACAATATTCGATAAATCAGTCAAGTATGTGTGAGTCAAAATTTATTATAACTCTACAATAATATGTGTAGCTGTAAGTACAGTAAAGTGTCAAACTCAGAGAAGACAAACGATAATAGATGATGAATCCATAATTAATCATCTTTACTCTTTTATTATAGCCAAATTCATTAGCAAAATATTTGTAAATATGTGTCAAAATCAATAAATTGTCATTAAACATGAGTTTATTAATAATGTATAATTAACATTTATTTATCCAAAACAAAAGAATAAAGAAGAAAAGAAAAGGAAAGGAAACAAAAAGAAGGTTGTAATTATGTAATAAGTACAGACTAACACAAACCCTGAGATCAGGTCAATGATAGACTTGATCGAAAAGGAATAAAGTAGGGAGAGGTATGGTCCTCATTTATCCAAAATTCCCAATGAACATATCATCTACTATTTATTCAATATTTATTTTGTAAATACTCTTCACTATTTTCATGTATATATCTTTATACTATTTATAATAAAATGATCTCAAAGTAAATTATTTTCTCAATAAAACTTGTCAATAATAAGGTTATATAAATAACCAAATTAATTATAAAATCAATGTGTAAATAAAATAAAAGAAAACTAATTATTTATTGTGTAAATATGTCAAAAGTGTGCATAATTTATTTAATACTATATTTATTTAACCAATACAAATAAGTTATAAAAATCAAACAAAAATATATTTATATGCCTTAAATTATTTTGTAAATAAATAAAATATAAATTATAACGTACTTTCGTAAAAATAATAAAATAAAAATATGTAAATATTGTATATAGGTACACTATACCAATACATATTAATATATATTATATATAGTATTTTATATATATTCTTAAATTATTAAAAAGAAAAAAAATAGTTTGTAAAATAACTAACATTTTTTATTTTTGATTGTTTTTTATTTTAAAGTCATTTACTATATGTAATTGATTTTTCTTTTATTTTCAAAATTCCTTTTTCCCTATTGGTCAACCCGGGTCCTTTAACCCGGGTCAACCTTCCCCTCCTAGGTCTGACCCGAGCGAGGCCTTGTTGAATCTTCTTTCTCCATTTTTTCCAGCCTGGATCCGGTCTCCTCTTGTCTCGAAAAACTCGCTCAATTCTTCACCAAGGATCTGCGACCTTCACGGATACCTAGGCAGCACCGAATCTTCCTCAGACTATGGGTTTTATATGGAATCTTCCGGAAACCTGAGAGCCCTATAAGCATCTCCTTTGCTCCACCACGGGAAGTAGTTCGCTCTTGCACCTCTTTCTCTCCACCAGAAGTTTTAGGGCAGTGACATGGTCCTGTAGCACCCCCTTGGAGCTCGAATTGGTGCTTAGTTGAGTCGAATCGCTTCATGGTCGGAGCTCTCCGCCGCGATAAGCCTCCTTAATCTTCCATAGCCGGGTCGAGGCCATTACCCCGCCTTCCATTTTAGTTCATCAGGTGCCTTTTCTTTCTTTTCTTACGTCATTTCTTTTTTATTTTCATATCATCGATGTCGTATGCCATCGCTACTCCGTCCACCATTTCGGAACTCCATCTTCCACATCTCCCCACATCTATACAATCGCTACATCACCATCCATCTTCTAGTGCATCTTGATCATCCTTAGACCTTCAGGTTGGATTTAGGGTCAATCCTCCTTCTTTCATCTTTGTCAGAGGACGAACACCCAAACACATCGCTTCTTTGATGTTTAGCTTTGAATTATCTCGAACGGATCTTCATCCCCATGTCTCGATAAATTCTGATCCTCAAACTAGAGAAGTCTGGATTATTAAGTTCAAAAACCCTAATGACTAGGGGTGGTTAACTCAGACTCTCAAGATCTCAGAAATCAAGTGCCATCTAATCCTTAATCCTCGAGTAATAGTGAATATGTCAGGAATACACCAACTCCAGAGTTAATGAATTTTTGGAATTTTTGAGTTTTGATTTTTTTTTAATTCTTTAGAGATATAATGATTGGACCAAGCTCATATGAATATTTATATCTACTTCCAGCAACTATGGGTGTAAGTATGGGTCGTAAAAATACGACTACATGTTACTTGAGGACAGATCCTTCCATAGTGTCCTCTAAACAACCCACTCTGCTAAGGGAGACCTTCCCTTAATGAAGAGTAGCTACTCATTTTTAAGCCTAGTAGTCATTAATTTTTCAGATTTTTATGAAATTTTGAATAAGGTTATCTTTTATTTACAAAAAGTTAATCCCTTAATTTTTAAAAGATTTTACAAAAAGTTTAAAAAAATTAGTTCACCAACATACCAAAACTCTAGCCCCCAAAAAAATCAAAATTTTTAAAATACGAGCTATGGCTAAAGTATATATACAGTATATATGGTATACCCCCCCACCCCACACAACTTTTTCTATGTCCTCATAGCACAAGTGATATGAAGCATAGCTCCGGCTAAATGCAAGGTGATATAGCGGGACTAACTCAGAGGTCCCCCTATACTTAGGTCAAAAATGACCTAAGTATAAGGAGATAGGTAGAGGGAAGATGGGATGGTCGGGTCCCCCTATACTTGGGCTGCAAATATCCTAAGTATTAATGTGAATTTTTGAGTAGGGGACCCATTAATGGTTAGGTTTAGAGGGGAGGGCCTGTGAATTTTTTTAGAAGAATAGATGGACGCTTGGAGGGGGAGCGAATACATAAAGATGGATGTGTGTGGGAGTGTATATCATCGAGTGATCTACTTCTTTTTCTTTTTCTCTTTCTTTTTTCACATACACGAGCTGTCGAACGAGGACCGCTAGAAATGCACATGATAGACACACATTTTTTTGACAAGAGATGCTTGAACAAAAATGCTGACTCAATTCCTTGAATTCTTCTGGATTTCTTCTGCGGCTCCTTAAGTGAGGGCATGGAGTGATGGAGGGGTGTAGTGATGGTCACAGTTGATGGCGGATCTTGGGATGACATGGAGGTGGTGAGAAGAGGCAGAGAGGTGGTCGGTCGTGGGTTCTAAAAAAAGGAAGGGGGAGGTGAGGTGAAACGGCTGGAGCGGGGGTTTCGGGAGGAAGACGACGCAATCCTAGCCGTTGGATCTTACGATCCAACGGTCGGGATGGGAGCGCATGTGAGCCACCCAAAACAGATCAAGAGATCTAATATAAGGGATGATAGTGTGGTATGTGTGGAGGGCCCATATGGGTTTTGGCTTCTGATCCTATGGTGGTGGATGGAGTGGGTGATGTGGAGGCCTGAGGGCCAATGGATCTGTGGTGATCCTAGGGTCAAGATGAGGGCGAGAATGAACGGCTAAGATTAGTTTAAGGGATAGATCTAAAGGCTAGGAGGAGATGGAAGATGGGCGGTTGTGATTGAGGCGGGGAGAAGGTGATCCAAGGGTAGAGAACAAGGCCGAGTGGCAAAGAGAGGTGCGGCCACGTGGGCAGCCCAGAGGGCACCATGTGGTTGCATCGTATTATTCAGAAAATATAAAAATAAAGGAAATTCAAAAGGAAATAGTTAGAGTCTTAATTAGCAAAAAGCCAAAACATGAAAGTTGTAGATCTCATCGAGATCTATGAGTTCCATGTTGACCGAAAAGTCAAAAGAGGTATGTTATTCAAAAGAAGAATTTTTGTAAGCATTTTTAATGAATAAAAATACATGCTTTAGTGGTTTTGTGATTTCTTTATTTTTTAATTTCTTTTTAAAACCAAACCAAATATTTACAATAATTAACCTAATTTTTAGGGATTTTTAATAAAGAAAATAAAGAGAAGTATTTGTGATTAAATACAATAATAAGGGTGGGATATGTAGTGTCAATTATACATAGATTATTTACAATATAATACAAGTTAATGTTGCTGAATTAATGGTGATTTTTTATTGAATTGTTTAAGTTAAGAGGATAATAAATAGATTTTATAATGATGTATTTGGGATTCGTTAAAACCGAAGGAGTACAACCTCTACCGGCAGATCTTTGATGGTGGAGTGTGATCACCTCGTTGACACCCTTAGCTCGCTACAAACCTGATAGAGAGCGAGATGTCACCAATCTCCACCTCTCTATGAGAGGATCTGTGGGTTGGTTCAAAGCACAAAGAAGGATCAAAAAACAAAAATGGTGGAGTGCTGGCTTTTGTACAGGCGACGGTTGACCGAGGGATTTCTCTTGAATAGAAGCTCGACTTACACAACATAAGGGAAGGGCGTGATGGAGCATTGTGTCGACATGATTTTTCATGAATAAGGCTAGTTGAATTGGGTAATGTGCAAAGCCTGAAAATATGGTGAAATCGGGTGTCTACAGTCAAATAGAGAGCAGACCTAGGAAGGGAGGATAGTTGACCAAAGGTCAACAGTCCCCTACCTCCCATTGGTCCACGAAATTTAGATGAAGACAAAACATGGAGTTATTCCTTTAGTAAATATTTTTAAACTAATAGATTATTTTATTTTATTTTATTGTCAAAACATAAAAACATTTGTTATTTTATGTAAGACTTTATTATGATTTTTTTTTTACAAGGTGATTTATTAGCTATTAGTTTTTACATGTATAATTATTGGTATAATACGTATATACGATGTATTTTAATTTTATTTTACATTTTATATCTTATTCTTTTATTTGTATAGGGATTTTTACATCTATAATCTGGAGTAATTTCGTAATAACATTTATAACCCTACATATTCATAAATTACATGAGAAACCCTGAGTAATGCCTAACTCTTACAAGACATATCATTGTGTTATGTTCCGTCTGGGTTGCCCGTTATATTTAACGAATTCCGTTGAAAAAGACAAAACTACCCCTAATATCATTCTTATTTGCAAAATATGCCATCATCCTCTCTTATTATCTGAGGGGCTGGGAGGCGGCGAGAGGGATGTTGTAGGAGGTGTTTCAAGCATCGGGGGGACTGGGGCTTGTAGGCGGTGGGACGGGATGAGAGGTTGTAGGAGCTTCTATAGCCCAAACATCGACGCTCCCCCCTCCTCATCGACGCACCCCCCTATCGAGCACCACCTCCTTCCCTATAGGCCATGTGTTGAAGCCCCCCCCATCCTCTCCCCCCCACCCCCCCCCCCCCACGTCGAACTCTTCCTCTTCTCGCCCCTGGCTTTGACCTGTGCAAGCCCCTCCCTGCTCGAAGCCCGACGCTGACTGATAATCTCTGCAACACCCCCACCCCCCGATCCCCTACAAAAATAGGTCCATCACCCATGCATCATGGAACTCTCATTCCATTGTTACCATCCTACTCTGTCATTGATTATTGTCCATCATCCCACACATTACCACAATTTGTATCCCTGGCAATCGCATTTCCTGAAAAAAAAATTGTTATATTTTCCGTGGATTAGAACTTCAAACTTAAGGATGAAGTCAGTGCCGATAAGAGGTCAGCGAGACAAGGATGTGGAAAAGAGGTGGAGCCGAGTGAGAGCGATAGGTCACAACAGAGATGTGGGAGGAGAGGTCGTCGGTGGGGGGCGAAGGTCATCACCGACCTCTCTTCATGTTCATAAAAGCATAACAAAAAAGAAATTGAATTCCCTGGTAGATGCAGAACAACCCATCAACTTGCATATCAACATTTCCCATGGAAGGATCTCCAATAAGAATATCAGCGGGAGAGGGAGTGGAAGCAGTGGAACCCTAACCACTGGGAGGTCGGCGGTGCTGGGAGGGACGGAGCTCACGAGGGGAGTGGTTCCGACACATTACGACATGGAGGAAGAAGATGAGGCCGAGGAGCTATTGACGGATGAGGGGGAGGGGTAGTGGTTGGCGGGGGTGGGTGGTGGTTGGCAAAGGAGGGTGAGTGGGGGTTTGGGTAGGTGGTCGGTGGTGACGGGAGGGGGCCGGGGGGGGGGGGGGGGGTCGGCGGAAGGAGGAAGAAGAGGGAGGGGTTAAATTTTTTTCCTTTTTTTGCTTTGGGTTAACTTTGGCCATTATATCGTTGATTTGTTAGATTAAGTCAATCATCTGGTTGAGTTAATGAAGTAAAGTAATGGAAGGTTATAGGTGTAAGACGGTACATATTCAGGGTTCTGAGTGTAATTCATGATAATGCAAGGTTATGGATGTTATTACAAAATTATCCAGGGTTATGGGTGTAAAAATACCTTTTATATAATACAAGTTATTTAGTTACAAATTTATATATTTTTATTGTATTTTTTATTCTATTTATTTATTTACTTCAAAAAATAATTATAGATATTCTATATGTATATTTTACATATGTGTTTTAGTACATTATTTATTTTAATGTAGTTTTCGTGTTTTTATTTTATTTTTATAATTCACAAGTTTTTTGAATAATGTTTACAAATGTATAAAAATATAAGAAAGTGAAAAATATCAAGAATAAATACAGTGAATATTATATACTAGTATACAGTACAATAGGGCCCCAAAAGCCAACTTTTGCATCTCAACTCAAAATAAAATGAAACCACCTTCATTAAATATATAATTAAATTTTGTGTACAATAAAGGGGAGTTTGATCAATTTTGAGTCTGTACAGAGGAGATACATGTCAGGAAAGTTTTCTTTGCAGATTTTTATTTTGTGTGTCTCGGGTGCATTGTGTATTATTTTTGAATGAACTCACTTTTGCACTTTTCTTTGAATTTTTATGTACAAGTTTCATGGTGAGTGTTATATTATTTGGGGTATAAAAATAAGAAAATAAAATAGGTCTCAAAAGACTACTATTAATGAAAAAGAATTAGGGTTTTATGTGTGTTTTCCATACAATTTCTCTGCCCTATCCCCCGAACTTTATTCCTTGTCGACCAAGTCATCATGATGACTGGGTCTAAGGTCACTCAGTGTCTTTGACACTTCATTAATTCTATTTTCTTTCCTTTATTCTTTTATTTTTGTATTAAAAACAATATTTTATACATTATTTATAGATCAATTATTGATTGTTATTTTGCACAAATTAATGTTATATACACACATTTTGCTAGGGATTTAAGGTCAAAATGAAAGAATAAAGGTGATGAAGTGGAGATTCGTCAGGAGGACAACCCTTGGGTCACAGTACATGTGTCTGACCATTCAACCCACGATGGGGTGGACAGAGTTTCCAGCCATACCAAGCCCACCAGTCTTCATCCCAATGCCACACATGGAAATCGTAGTACTAACAGCAGCATTCAGCATACCGACAACCGTATCATCAACAGCAACCGGTTGCTCCATATCATAACTAATTCCTTCCTCCTCGATATCAACACCAACACTATCCTCATCATCCCTATCAGTGTTATCAACAACATCAACAGTACCAATAGTCTTAACTGCCATGGATTATCGAATCTTTAGAGGTTGCTTCAGTGAACCCAGCTCTGGACTACTTAGCTCAGTTGATCATGAAAATGAATGAGATGAGCCAGAAGATAGATGACCTTACAGTTGCAAAAATAATCATACCCACACAGGTTAAGGCAAACCCTAATAATTTCTATCGTAAGGAGGAGATAGACAGTAGTTCCCCACCACCTACTGAGTTAGGAATAAATTCTTTTATGTTATACAATGTTGTGAATCTCAAAAGCGGTAGGCCACTTCAACCAACTGGTGGAGAAAAATAAAGCTTCCATGAGCAAGTCTTCATCACCATTAGTTGATCCTGCACATAGCATTGGGACCGATGAAGAAGGAGGAGCAGCACCATCTCAGAAAAAAAAACAAAAAGAAGAAAATAAAAAAGAATTCAGCAATAACAACCAAGGTCGAGTTGATGTAGCCAAGGAGATGCACGCATGAGCATCTAATTTTGTGTGAGCCGACACGATAAAATTTCTTGTTTTTACTTTCCCACATGTATTGGATGATTGTACCATTTCTAATCGTCCAATTGTACAAGATGAAACTTTTAGTAATGAATTTTGTTTTTGATGACACACACATCCCATTTGCTGATTCAATAAAATTAAAAAAACACCAAAAAATAAAAACAACTTTGTCTGATCCTTGCATTGTGGAGATCCTACAGAACATTATGCTCAAAATGCCTTTGTTAAATGCCATGGAGTACAAGCCCGTCATAAATAAAGGATTAAAAGAAGCATGTACAACTAAGTGTCAGAAAAGAGGATGCGAGAAACGAGTCAAACACATTCCGACCAAGGCAACTGTAAATGCTATCAACAACCTCTCGAGCAAGAAGAAGGACACATGAGCTCCTTTCATTAGATGCGAGATGTTCAGCCAAGAGTTCGAATGGATACTCCTTGATAGTAGATCATCAATTAATCTGATGCCTACATCGTTGCTCAAAGAATTTGGGTTAGGACCGTTGAAGTCAACAAGAATGATTATGCAATTTGCAGACACATCAGTGAAGTGGCCAAGGGGCATTTTGGAGGATGTCATTGTCACAATCCAAAGGATGAAGTTTCTCATGGACTACATTGTTCTAGAAATGGACATCTCGATGCCCTTACTCAATACCCTGATCATATTGGGACGTTCGTTCCTTCGAAACAACTGAAGTAGTGGTTGACTACGCTACCGGAAAGCTCACCTTTTTTTCTCAAGCAGCGATAAGGTCCTGATTGAGACAATCCAAGTGCCCAAACTCGTAAAGTCTGTATCAGATGAGAGTGAGCATATGTAGAAAGAGACAGAAGACTATGATTTTCTAGAAGATATTAGAGCCACGTCATTATTCTTAGATAATGTAGAAACCCAGGAATTTCTCTCCAAGGAGGAGTGCTGATAAATATGCATTTCATCATCATTATTCATTTATTTTATCTTAAAATCCCCTATAAAACACATGAAAATATCACTAATTTCATTTTATTACTAACTCTAATCACTATGTAAATATAATATATTTGTCACAATTTTAACCTAAAATAAATAAAGAAAGAAAGGAAGGAAAATAAAGAAAATAGAAACTGTATATATGCAATAGATACATGCTAAATCAGACCCCAAGAGAAGGTCAAGACTTGACCTGGTCGACAAGGAAGAAAGTAGAAGGGGATAAGGCTTAACTACTAGAGAAATCCAGAAAATTAACTTGTCACCTGTATATATTAATAACCGGTACAAAATTGTCTATATTAAACATTACTTCATTAATTACCAAATCCTTTGTAAAATAAAAAATTATTTCTTCTTGAAATTTGTGAATAATTTTTTTTTGAATAATAAAAATAACTTCAATAAAAAATTGTATATATATTCTGTAAATAACAACACTCTCCAAAAGCCACAAAGTACAAACTTTCAAGATCAATATCTGCTCCACCAGAATTTCAAATTCATCAAACTCACTTTCATTTACTCCAAATTAAATTATCGTTAAAATGGAGGTGATTTCATAAAAATCAGAGTTAAGGTGTGAAATGTGGCCAATTAGGGTATTATTGTATATTATACATATATACACTATGTATAGTATGTAATTATTTATTTTCTTATGCATAATTGTAAATATTATATTTTTAAATAATTTTAAATATTTTGTTTAACTCATATAAAATACAAATAAAAATCACAAAATAAAAATCAACAAAAATAAAATCGTGTATATATTGTATATGTATCACTATGTGTATATTATACTTATGCTTACTTAATTGACCTAATAAATTAATTCTTAAAAACCAAATAAAATACCCTTAATACCCTTGTAAAATATTGTAAATAAATAATGTATTAAATTATTCATATATTTTTGTAGAAATAATTAATTAAATATCAGAATCTTGTATATATATGTATACATACCTACAATTAACAGCTTGTATTTATTTAACCCTTGTATATACATTATTTACTTAATTAAAATCACTAAAATTAACTTTGATCTATTATTATCCTTTTTTATTTACATGACTTATTTAGAAAACATTTTCGATTTTTATTGATTCATTTAACTTTTTCTCCCTATTTTGTCGTTAAGCCTATTTTGGTTGTATTCATGCGCTCTATATGGCCAGCCTAGGTCTGTTGACCTGGGTCAACTGGCTAGTCCTCACCTACCCTCCCGATGATCTCGCTTCCATCATTACGTCATCCTTTTTTTCCATCCACCCTACTCACTAACTGCTCCTGCTTCCTTCTCCATTGTCATCGCTCATTGAATCCTCTCGCACGCAAGCCTAACCATTCCTCCATCCTCGTCTTGATCTCTGTGCAATTTGAATTCAAACCTACGCCAAACCTCAACCTATAAATATTACTCTCCCACCTCCGGTGAGGTTTTGATCCTTCTTTTGGTCATCTTCCTCCTCGAGATCGAGTTCTAGAGAGAGTTGTAGGTGACAGCTACCATTCCCCACGATCAGGAGTGTGAGAGAAGCGTCTGTAGGACGTGATCCAACTATGTCGCTTGAGCCTTCCACCGTGTCTCTGCCTCTCTGCCATCAGCCGCAGATCGAGGCAATTCCACCCTCTCTATCTTCTTTATTTGTAACCTAAGACATTTGTCTTTGATTTTTCTTTCTTTTTTTCTTTGATTTTGTCCGAATCACCTAGATCAGGTCTTCATATTCAACCTCTGATTTGTATGACCGGAGGAGCTCTGATAATCCCAATTAGTCCATAAACTCGCCTAAACATCTGCATTGACTTTCTTCAACCCTTCCACCCTCTGACCATATCCAGTTCTTCACAGATCTGGAGTTCGACTCCTTGTCCGACCATCTTCGATGGAGTCCCCTTCCAGTAACCTCCCTTCATGTTTTTGACCTAACATTTGGTCGGAGACTCTCTCTCCGAGCACAAGCTTCCACTTGTAGGTCTCAAATACGCATTCGAGCAAGGGAGCGAGATCTAGGGGATTCACTTGCAACTGAACCTTCTTCAACACCCCGATCCATGTTTGCAGATCGTTGAGCTCCATTGCTTCCTCCTATCGACAAAGGAGGATCCGGGAAGCTGTAGTGACCGCCAGCAGGCGACTCTGGTGAAGGACGACTGAGATTCTCTTGATCAAAGTTTGTCGGAGCTTGCCTTTCAACTAATTCTTCCAGAGCAGTCCTACATCGAACGATCGAGGCCCTCCTCTCCATTTCAGATCTCAGCCGTCTATTCTGCCCCAATTATCTGTCGTAGATCAAAGCACCAGATCTGATCGACGCCCTTCATTCCAGATTCATTCTCCACCGTTAGATCAGAGCAACAACACATAAGAGTCATCCAAGGTGACACGTATTGAAAGTGTACATTTGCACCTTTGTCCCTATCTTTTATTTCATTTGCAAATAAGTCTTTGTGAGGACACATGTCGACTTATATATATTTATTTGAATATTTGTACTTTTATCCTTCGCTTTTATTTTAATTGCATTTAAGTCCTGCTTAAACTGTGAGGTGTGTGTATCATGTGATATGGGGAAATTTGCAATAAAAGTATTACATTCTTATATTATTATTCAGCCCCTAGAAATATATTAATTGCATATAGGTCTTGTCCAGCAAGGTACACGTGCCCATATGGGTGTTTTGTTGGGATTTTTGCATATTTATCTCTGCTATTTTTTATTCATTATTATTTAATCTGCTAACTTTAAATAATTGCATTTAGGTCCCTATTCATCTGCATTTGTTAAAAAACAATAAAAGGTATCAAAATCCCTTTTAGTATTCCACAAAAATCCATGTAAGTTCCAGTTACATTCATCTTGCATCCATATTGTGCATTTTGTATTTTTATCATTTTTATTTAGAAAAATCAAAAACCTCTTAAACATCCCACGTTTGCATTTGAAAATCAATAAAAATACAAAAATTCTATTAAAAAATCTTAAAATTCATGTTTGCTTCTTTATATTTATTTTAATTTCTGTATAAATTTCACATTTGTATTCATCATAAAAACCATAAAAATCACAATACTCTTAAAAACATTAAAAATTCATAGAAATTCAATCAAAATTCCAAAAAAACACAAAATGGCTTCTGGAAAATATAAAAAATGTCTTTTATACTATGTATAATTCAACCATTTTTTATTTCATTTGATATTCTAAAAATCCAAAATATTTGTTTTATTTTCTATTTATTGTATTCCCTATTTTTGATTTATTTAAAGGCTTTAAACATTATTGAAAAATCAGGAAAAATAACAAAAACATTAAAAATTAATCAAAAACCTAAAAATAATTTAGTTTACTTTTCTAGTTATTTTTATATAACTAAAAAATACAAAAAGATTGGTTGAGTGGTTGCTTCAATTTTTCTTTAACTATCTCATTGTTTTAAGAAATTTATAAAATAAAAAATCTTTTATAAAATAAATGCAAAAAATAAAAAAATAAAAAACCAAATAAAAATAGAAAATTAAAATTCAGAAAAATTACAAAAATTCAAAAACACAAAAAATCCATGTGTAGTATGCATGGAGATTCCTTCATTCTTTCATTGGTTTTTTAGTGCATAAAATAACCCTCGGGATTTTTGTTGCCTCCATGAGTTAGATCTTGTTAGCTATACAGGTAAACTAAATAGCAATTTTCTCTTGCTACATTTCATTATTGATTTTTTCTTGAGATTTAAATAATTTTTTTCTGAGATATTTTTAGGGTTGCAATGACATTGCACATTAATTCCATTAATTTTAGAAACCCTGAATTCCCTGCTCAACAAAATGGCACCGTTGTTGAGGAGGCACGGTGAGGGTAGTTAGGTTTTTCTTTTGACCTACTATTTTAGATTGTTTATACTTGTTTTTCTTCCTTATTCCTTGTCTATATTTTCATTCATTCATCTCATTGTTCGTATTCATTGTATTTATTACTATTAATTTTGCTCATATTTATATAAATGTGTCTCTTACATTATTTTGTGTTTCCTTTTTCATACGAGGTCCAACGAGCGAGGTCGACATTCTTAGGAGCGAGTACACCCAAGCGAAGCGGAGGCGGCTTGATTCTTCACCGAGCTGCAGGAGAGCGTAGGAGGAGAAGAAGAAGGTTTGAAGGAGACCAATTATTTGGAGCATTTGACATTGATCGATTAAAACTATTGTAAAAGGACACTATATACCTTGTGGGTGGGGTCTGTTTCGCCAAGTGCCAATGCACTTAAGGGAGCTCACCGATTTTATTTTCATCGCCTTCTTTTTTCTTTGATTTCATGTGATTTTATGTACTTGAGTACTTAGTGATATGCTTTATTAATTTGCTTGAGCCTGGTAAATAAATTAGGTCCAAAGCCCTAAATAGGAATTTTTGCACCTATAGAGTAGAGCATAATTTGGATTAGTCAATTTAACATGTTCTTGCCTGCTAATAGAAGTTATTTCTAGGACAATTCACGTGCATCATTTAGGTTAGTTTATTTTCTATATTTAAATTATGCGTGGATCACCCTATATGTAGAGTGTTGGCGACAAGGTACGCACCTCTTATTCCCTACAAGCATCACTGAATTTAATCGTGCATTGGCATTTCCAACTTCTTCCCTTATTTTCACTCACATAAATTAAAAAGATAATTGGAAATTTGGCAGTTGATTCATTGAAAAAAACTGAAAAAAAGTGATAACTTTATGAAACCGTGACTGCTAAAGAAAACTAGACCCTAAAACTAAATGGAAGGATGATCATACTTATTTTGGGGAGAGTAACTGATGAATCTCGTATTCATCACCCTAAAATATAATAATTAAGTTGAGTTCTCCAACAATCATCTGTGTTTTATCCATTATTATGCAGAATTAACATTCATGCATGTATTGCATTTTATCATACATTATTGCATAAAATAAGAATCCAAAAATCACAACCCAATTGACCTGTAAAATAAGCTAAATTCCCCGATTTCTATATAATTCATGCTAACTCCAAATGACCTAAAAGCACCTCCATTATGTACATATTAATAACAAAAATAAATGAAAAATAAAAAAATCACTAACATAAATAAGTGGACCAGAAACTCAAAACCTAATTCTAGGAAATCTGGACTAAAATGTTGATATCTTCAACATACAGTGTCTGGTTTGATCCTACTCACTTTTGAACTAATGTACATTCAATTCTTCAAAACAAGATCAAATTCAAGTGAATCGGAGCTCATTGTGAAAGTTGGGTTTTAGCCTCTTTTGTACATTATGTATTTTAGCAGTTTTTGACCTATTATTTTATGTACATAATTAACTCCTTGTATTTTATTTATTTCTCAATTTATTTTCTTTGACAGAAGTTTTATTAAAATGTGCAAAAATCTAAATCTAAAATGAGCTTGAAATCAAAGAAACTAATTGAGTGTGAGTGTTCACTAACAATCTGTACAAAAGTCATCTTTATCGTGCTTTATTTTATTTCTCAATTTTCTTAATTATTAAAAAATACAAAAATAGATTAATGTGTAAATATTTATACTTGATTTTATTGTATTTTTTCCGATTTTTATCTTAATTAAAATCACAAAAAAAACAAAACCCTGAAAATTCGGTATTCTATGTACATAGAGAACCACCAAAAATATAATTTTTTGAAATTGGTCTATTTTGTTCCCTTGATGAAAGCTATAGTTCAAATCAAGATGAGCAACTTTCGTGAAGAAAATGTTTTGATCCGAGGTCATTTGTTATTTCTTTCCTATTTATCTTTATCTTATAATTTTCAAATTTTTCTGGGGCTGACACGTGGTAGCTCCTGGAGCCGCCATGTGTCACATTTGGCACATATATATTCATTTTAATTAAATTTTTTAAAAAATAATAAATAAAAATTATTTAAAATAAATTAAAAAATAAAAAAATATAATAAAAGCGTCATGTGTTGGTCACGTGCCTCCAATTCACATACCCAGCATGTGCATCCTTCCCTCTTCCTTTCCCAAATCGGGTGTCGCTGCCTCCCTACGATTTTGCAGCCACCCACCCGCCATCGCCTTCCTTCTTGGGCCACCGTCACACCTTCCTAATCAAACTCCATCTCCAATCCCAGACCCAATCTCATTAGCCTCGTCATCCCTCAATTCTCACCGTCCTCCTTCCTCTCTGAGCCACCTCCCTCGATTCTGTGATTCTCTTCATCTCCCATCTGCCTCTCTCTCAAATCTCCTCTCGTACAATCCCATTGATTTTTCCAAATCTCCTATCAATTGATCCCGCCTCGTGATTCCCATTCCCCTTCCAATAAAATCCTCGTCTATGACAACCTTCCTAATCGCTACCTCTGAGCGGACCCTCCCTCCTCTACTATAAGAACCTTACCATTGTCCCTCATCTATCTCATCCATGGATAGAGCACCGGACACACGGTGGTAACAGCTCTGACGACACTCCTTGCGGTGATATCCGACCTCATTGGCTGTTGCAGTCGCGCTCCTCTACGCATCTGCCCCAGCATCAGCCTCTCTACGTCATAGAGCCACCGATTATCCACTTCATCGCTTCTTCGCACACATGTGTTCCTCCATGACGACCAGTAGCGATCAAACCCCTCCACCTTCCAGCACTCCTCTGCCTCGTGATTCTGTTTCGACAGCTCCTGCATCATGTCACCTCCGATCCTCTGTTGAATTGCATCACTTTGACAGCCCAACTAGAGCCTCATCCTTCGAGCCTTCAACACCCCTGGGAGCGCAGCCTCCTCCGCTCTACATCTGAAGGATGGACTTCCACCATAGATCATCAGCAGCTTCCTCGACTATAGGAGCCACTGACCAACACCACTCCTCCGTCGAGCCAGCCCTCCTCCTTCGTTGAAGATCACTCAACCGTGCTCCATCGTCCACACCATATCCTCGTGTAGGAGCATCCAGCAGGTCCTTCCATCAGATTGCCTCGCCCGCTCCCGAAGGCTCCGCCAGCATCATTCCCCTCCATTGGTGATTCTTCTAAGGAGGAAGCACGTGACTCATACCCCCCCTTCCTGGGGGATTTTGCAAGAAACATCCTCAAGCTCGCCTAATTCTCAGAAGAAGAAGCCGCCCATAGGGCACGTGCCACGCATGTACCTCTTTGGCATTTTGTAGAAAGTCCCCTGGAGTTCCCCTTATTTCCAGCAATTTTGCAGATACACCTCTCAAGGTTTAGGTAATTTCTGTTAGGCCTTCCACTGCTTTTCTATTTTATTTAATTATTGTAATAAATGCAAACGGATCCATGTATATCTTCTATTATTTGAACAATATTCTTGCATAATTTTATCATCCAAAAATAGCATTTTATTTCTCAATTAATTCTCTATATTTTGGCATGATTGTTATATTTTTATGCTATGTAGATAATTATTAATAATTATTTTTCTGATTAATTATATAATTTACCCAGTCTGTGCTTAGAAATTCATAGTTAATTAACCATTGCTCGAAAATTTGCCAACAATTCATGGTTAGTAGAATTAGTTATATTTTACATTGTGCCCAAAAAGAATTGAATTTGCTTACATATTTTGCTCTATAAAAATCATTTTATGCATTTCAGTAAATAATTTTTAATAGGTATTAAACTACATACTTTTAGGGTTTAGGATTTTTCTATGATAGTTAAATTATTGCTCTATCATGAATATTTTTATTCCTTGAAAATAAATAGGTTTAATATTTATTATAAGTAATTATTAAAATTTACTTTATTTGCATTCACAAATTCATTAAATATTCATCTTGCATCCAAAAATTCCAAAAAAGTTTACTGTACATATTTTTCACCATTGTTTACATCTTGGCCAAGTTTCATAATTTTTGGACTCTAATTTACTGAAAATTGCATTTTAGTCTTTAAAATCAACTGCATTTGCATTTGCATTGCAAAATTGCATAAAAATACCAAAAATAGTCCGCCTCAAAAACCATGCATGAAATTTTATAAACATTAATCTAGGTTGTTCCTTTACCTCCTTGAGTTCGACCTTGGAACTTGCCCAAGTAAAATAAACATTAAGCCACTTGAAATAAATTGAATTGATTAATTGTGGTTATTTTCTTGATTGATTATGATTACCCGCCTACAACAAAATGAGAAAAACATCATCATATTTGAAACGATAATTCACGCATCAATTAAAGTAGGGTAATCTGCAAACCATCAGATGGCATCGTTGTCGAGGAGGCAAACGGCTTAGACTTTTGTTTAGAAAATTTAAGTGATAAGTTTTCCACATTTTCGGGTAGACTGACCCCCGAACCTCATCATTGTAAATTTTCCATAATATTTTCTTGCAGTTATTTTATTTTTTTCAGCATTTACTTCTATCTTTTTTATTAATTTTGTGTCACTCTATTACACTCTCTCTCTTATTTTTCTTGCGATGTATCCACGCTCGTGGAGCGGTTCTTTCAAAACCGGCGCATTTTCACCGATCCTGAAAACCTGCAAATTATAATAAGATTGAGTCAAATCGTGAGAGAGCATAGAGTCTAGGAATTTGTTTTTCGTATTTTTAATTTTTATTATAAATTTCTCATTTACACTGGTGTTTGTTTGGAGTCTCACGCGTGTAAACAAGACTCAAACTTTTTCTGTGGTGTGTCATGGCCCGTTTCACTCTCCAGTGAGGGTGGGGCCTGACTTGAGTGGTTTGTAGGTTAGACTTGTACTATGACTATTAGAGCTACTAGGATTATTTTCTGTGCTCGTAGAACCTAGAACCACACTTCACTTTAATTGAGACGTGCATTAGACCATTCAACTTAGTCAAAATTTAACTCAATTCTTCATGGCTAATAGAAGTTTCTGCTAGGTGTGGTATTTTTGTCGGCTTGCATTCATATAGAATAATTTTCAATTCTTGTATTACAGTCCACATGGAGATTGTGATGAATCACTGTAAGTCTTCTAACTGAGCATACATCATCGTTTTTATGTGCATCGGTTTTTCTCGAATATCTCCCTCTTGTTTTATCACGTAAATTTTAAAGGAATTTGGGACTGAACGATAGACGTGCATTTGCGCTCACCTAATTTTTTAGTGATCGCCTAATTAAAATTGGGATTGCTAAACAAGACTGACCAAATTAACTCATAAAATCAAGAAATTTTTGCGGGAGAGCAACCCCATCCTTGGATTGATTTATTGTTTTGAGTGAGTGAGATACGACACTTAATACTAGAGCCTGGCTCTGGATTTTCATATCGACTACTGATTCTAATAAAAATGATTAACTACTTCTCAGTGAGGAAATAAGAGTAGCTGGTAAACGGTTCGGATTTCCTTAGCATAGTGGGTGGTTTAAAGGACATTGTGTAAGGCTCCATCCTTAAGTAATGGGTAGTCATTTTACGGTCCGTACTTACACCCATACTGGCTGAAAGTAGGTGCAACTAGTCGTAAGAATTCAGGCTAGTCTCTAAGAAAAATTTCCGGCACCTAACATCTCACTAATAATTTTAAGATTGATTTTATCACTAACTAAAATTGAAAAGATCATTTGTCGAGCTCTTGCGGCTTCATTGTGTGAGTTGGTGAAACAAGGGTTTGATTTGTGTTTGCATCGGTGTGCGTGAACCAATATTGAATAGCAAAAACCGCACGCTTGTGCCATCGCTCCCCTTAATTTAGAAATTAGGATTTCTTATGTTGAGTATCTCATGTGCTTAAATATCTTCAACCAAGATCCATTATGACAACTCATCCACCTCCTTTAAAATGACAGGACAGTGGTCCGAGTACCCATCAGATATGTACTATGAAAAAGAATTTGTCTCGGTCAGACCCAAATCCTCAAAACCCCCTTCGTCCAGACATACTCCAACATTTGCAGGAGACCCTCTCCCATGAATAAATCTGGTCCACTCTACAAATCCGATCTACTCCATGAAAGACGATCCTTTATATTGGGATTATATAGACATTCAACCAATCAAGGTCACCATTTCTTCATATGATAATCCTGTATTCAATTATCTGACCAAAGTCTCTACTTCTTCATATTGGCCACCTCTTCAGCTCGATTCTACACATGATCAGATTTCATCCTGGACTAATTCATCTTATTCATGAGTTCTCGCTAAACCATTTGAAGATCAAACCACTTTTGAGACCAATGACCGATCGAGACAACAATTCCACCCGACTACATTCTCTCCTCATCACAATGTTGGGATAGGTCAATACTTCATAGATTCATATCTAGACAAGACCTTAGGGAATAATACAATGAAGAGATCTGCACATCCTACATATTGGTTCGAACCTCATGATCGTACTTTTTATGACAATCCTGCATATCATGCCTTCAGAAAGAACACTCATACAAGAGACTGGACTGATGATATCAACATCTATGAACCATGTATGACGACTTCAATATTTGAGGGGACGATCAACTACCATGAAAACATGCTCTACTCTAACCAACTATGCATATCTGAATCACACCATGTTGACTATGAGACCTATAGTTTCCTTCCTATGGAGCAGACTCCTTCCATAATTTCTTAGGAGAAATTTTCAGAAGATAACGATCATATATTAGATATTCCAAGAAAATCTTTTCCAAACTCATACAGGAAAATGGAAGATGAAATTATTGGATCTCAAGTTGAAAAACGATAGAATATTCAGGAACCCACACAAACTGCTCCCATGATTGATCAAAACAGTCTTTGGAGGATGACATTTCAAGGATAAGTAAGAAATATGACTTAATGGAGGATAAATTTAAAAATTTCACTGACTGACTAATTTCATTTTATGGTGTCTCAAGTATGGAAGTGGAAGATAAAAGAATTGGATCTAATATTGAAAATCTCGAGAATACTCAGAAACCCAAAGACTCTACATACCCTAAGGATGACTCTGACAGCGACAACTTTGCATACTACTCCCTTAGGGATGACTCTGATTTTGACTCTGATCAAAACCCCTCTACTGTTATGGAAAGCACCTCCTCTACACACCACACCGAAAAGACCAAAAAATTGAAAATTTCAAAAATACCCAAAAAATGAAAGAGGAGAAGATTTGAAAATTTTGGATCCTACTCCGAGGGAAGCACTGGATAAAAGATCATTTTTTGAACTTTCCTTAAATCAGATCATTGAACACTTCTCAAACCTAAAAAGATTTATAAAAAGTAAATTAATGTCGATAAAGTCAGGCAGGATAAGAACAAAGACTGAAAGGCATATATTGTCTATGGCCACCTCTTTGATAATAAGGAGAACGATCAAGAGCCGCATAGTGAAGCAGTTGCCCAGATTTGACTGTGAAAACCAAGACACAACATTTACCCATGCTCGCATCAATGACAACTCATCAATCAATTTCCTCCTGACCTTTGTATTTGACAAACTCAAACTCGGACCTATAAGGAAAATAAGAGAGATCGTTCAACTGGTTGATCGATCAATAAAGTGGCCGAGAGGAACCATTTCATTCATCGTTACATTCCAAGGTGCTCCACTCAAGGTGGAATTCACAATCATTGATATTGAGCATCAAGGAGAATTCACCCAGTCTCCAGTCATTCTCGGAAAGCCATTCTTAGCCTTAGCTGAGGCAATTATAGAGTACGAGACTCAGGAAATCAATTTTACAGCATTGGGAGCACTTCGATATCATCCAGTCTTTGAGGAACTACGATATTCTAAGGTGACTCACGAAGCCGTCAATAGTTGTAACCACCAAGCGATAGAAGATCCCTATCCCGCTACTACATCTTAGATAGCGGTTGTTGAACTTACCATTGGTTCAGAGACTCTCCCCACTCTTCCATTTCCCGATGCTATGATAGATCCTACAGAGGAATACGGAATACATGACTTCTTATATGATCCTGAAACATATGCATGGGCTTACCCTGAGTCAGACAAGATCCTCTATGACCACCTTGACCAAATCAATCTGACATAGAAATGCACAAATGTCAAATCAATTGAGATCAAATGTGTGGGACGTGCACTGACAGTGAGGAATATTTCAATGATTATTAATCTGTAGACTCGATTGTCAATACCTCACTCCCAAGACTAGCACCTTCACAAACAATGTGAACCAAAATTCCCATTCTGGTTGCTCCTTCATCTAGAAAGAAAGTCGCCTTTGACATGTCGGAAAAGGAATCGTCGGATGATTCCTCGTCAAGTTCGAACAAGGTGATTCTTACGAGTGACGTCAGTTCACTGGCTCTGAAGCCCTATCTGAGAAAGCAACCGAATATCGACCCTTGTTGGGCTACTCCTACCCCTCACTATTATTAATCCAGAGCCGATTCTCCTAGTCTCATCAGATATACTAGAATTATTTCTTATGAGCTGACTGAGACTGGTGCTTCAAAATAATCATCATCCGAGGATGACTCACTTGTCCCCAAGATTAAGCGTAAATTGATAAAGCATCTTAAGAATAATAATATCTGGAGTACCTCCACCTTCAAGTAATATTCTTCTGAGGATAACACCCATGATGGTTTGCTTTCATCTGATTTGTACACTTCATCTACTCTCCAGCATGATTACTCTGAGAATAACACAGATGATAGTTGGGAATCTTCTGCTTCTTCCTATCATTATGATCTCCCACCACAGGCTCACAAAAAGATTTGCCAAAAACTGCCTTAATCATCGGCAACCCTCCCTCCCTCCTGACCCCATCGGTTCCCTTGTAAATCTTCTTCCTCTACTTAGGCCAAGGCCTGAGTGGGAGGGTGATGCCATCTGTATATACCACTCTCCTCATCCAATCCTTCTCTCGATTGCCCTATTCTCACCCTTTTTCTGTACTTAGGCTGACCAGAGACTAAGTATAGGGGGACCTGATGCCCACTATATATACTCTCCTCGATCAAATTCCACATCCTCTCCCACCTCATTTTTCACCCTTCTTCTATATTTAAACTGTTCTCACACTAAGTATAGGGGGCGAGCCATTTTTTGTTTTTCTTTTTCACTCTCCTACGCTTAGCCTGAGCTATGTCTTCTCTACGCTTCTGGTGTTATGAGGACATAGCACTCGCTAAGTATAGGGGGTGTGCATATATATTGTGTATATGTTTTACCCATAGCTCGTACTTTCACGTAAGTCTATATGTATTTACAGGATGTATAACTAACTTTATAGAAAAGAGTTTTGCAACTAACAATGATTGTGTCCAATTGTGTGCAACCATTTTTTTTTTGAAAATTGGGTTCTTATTTATTTTTGCACACAAAAAGCCTTTTTGCAAAAAAATCACAAAATTCAAAAAAAAGTGTTTGCATTTCACGCTTCTGCACTTCATCCAGTATTTCATGCATATGTGAAAAGCCCTTGGGTTTTGAACCGAGTTATGAGCAGAAATCGAGAGTGGTCTAAACTTGACCTCAATAAACCTAAGTTTCAGAGGAACTTCACCGAGAAATAGGATTTAGAAGCTTCAGGTCTTTGACTTAATTCTTCAAGTTCCACATGACAATGTGCAGTGTTTGACTCTTTATGTCTAACCTGGTTTCCTTATTCTAGGTACGACTCTGGAATAGGGCATTAATTTGTACTCTTGCACTATGCACTTAACTCAACTCAGACGGGGTGTTGAAGACTGTGTGAGTTTCTTTTTTGGTAGCGTGGACCTCTAAAGACCAGAGTACAAGTTGAAATAAAGCTTCGGAAGAATGGATGGACAGCTGGGCACAATTTTTTCTAAGACCCAAAACATGTACGGGAAAAAAGAATCCATATCCGTAAGGGCATAACAAGATCCATGCAGAGCTACCAAATATCCAAACAAAAAAAGCCAACTACCAAATAAATATTTGACCAAAAAGGTCTAAGCTTCAAGAAAACCTGCAGATCTTGGTAAAGACTTGACTAAACTAGCCGGCTTCACAAGGAGAGGTGACTATACTGGTCACCCTCTAGTTCTTTTCCCCTTATTCTGGCTTCTCCCTCTTTTCGATTGTGAACACAACTCGACAGACCTCAGCAGGAAATACCTGACTCCCCAAGGATGAGTTACTGGAGGAGAGGTTTGCATGGTTGTCCGGCATTCTGGATGGCAAGAGCTAAAACCATTCACAAACATGAGTCAATTTTTAAATGTTCATGGGATATGATTTGGGAGAGGATTGATCTAAGATGACTTCTGAGCTGAAACTGTGCCAATGATATGTAGAACTTGGAGGCTTTTGATTTTAAAACCCTGAGTTTCATAGAAGTTCCGCCAGACTAAATATCCAAAGGTAAGGTCTAGATCCATTTTCACCTTCTGCCCATGGTCTTGGTATAGAACCCAATCTCATTTCACCTCATTGCATTTCTTTATATGCCAGGGGACAAGCATGGTTTTAAGTATAGGGGGATGATGAATCTCAGATTCATCACTCTAAAAGATAATAAATTAAGCTCAGTTCCCCCAAATTAATCAGTGTTTTATCCATTATTCTGCATAATTAGCATTCATGCATGTATAAATAATAATTGCATTTTATCATACATTATTGCATACAATAAAAAGCCAAAATCACAACCCAATTGACCTGTAAAATAAGCTAACTTCCCTGATTTTTAACTAATTCATGCTAACTCCAAATGACCTGAAACCATTCCATTGTGTACATATTACTAACAAGAATAAATGAAAAATAAAAAAATAACTAACATAAATAAGTGGACCAAAAACTCAAAGCCTAATTCCATGATTTCGGACTAAAACGTTGATATCTTCCTCATACAGTGTCTGATTTGATATTACTCGCTTTTTAACTAATTTACATTCAGTTACCTTCAAGACAATACCATGTTCAAGTGAATCGGAGTTCATATGTGAAAGTTGGGTTTTGGGCCTCTTTTGTACATTTTGTATTTTAGCGGTTTTTGACCTATTATTTTATGTGCATAATTAACTCCTTTTATTTTATTTCTTTCTCATTTATTTTCTTTGACAAAAGTTTTATTAAAATGCACAAATCCAAATCCAAAATGAGCTTGAAATCAAAGAAACTAATTGAGTCTAAGTGTCCACTAACAGTCTGTACAAAAGTCATCTTTATCGTACTTTATTTTGTTTCTTATTTTATTAATAATTTAAAATCCCAAAAATTTAGACTAATGTGTAAATATTTGTCCTTGATTTTATCATATTTTTTTCGATTTTTTATCTTAATTAAATTCACATAAAAAGGACAAAACTCCAAAGATGTGGTTTTCTATGTACATAGAGAACCACCAAAAATATCACTTTTTGCAATTGGCCGATTTTGATTATGATCTCTTCATAAAGTTGTAGATCTCACCAAGCCGAGCAACTTTCATGAAAAAAACTTTTCGATCCAAGGTCATTTGCTATTTCTTTCCTATTTATCTTTATCTTTTAATTTCTAATTTTTTGGGGCTGACACGTGGCAGCTCCTGGAACCACCACGTGCCACCCATTATGGCATATATATATATATCATTTATTTAATTTTTTAAAAATAATAAATAAAAAATATTAATAAAAGACACACGTGCTAGTCACGTGCCTTTAATGCACGCGCCCAGCACGTGCATCCTTCCCTCTTCCCTTCCCAGATCAGGTGCCGCCACCTCCCCACAAATTTGTGGTCGTCGCCGCCTGCCGCCGCCTTCCTTCTTGGGCCACTATCACACCTTCCTAACCAAACTCCACCGCCAATCCTAGACCTGATATCATTAGCCCCACCATCCCTCAATTCTCAACATCCTCCTTCCTCTCTGAGCCACCTCCCTCAATTATGTGATTCTCTTCATCTCTGATCTGCCTCTCTCTCAAATCTCCTCTCGTCTAATCCCCTTAGTTTCACCAAATCAACAGTCAATCAATCATCACCTCGTGATTCCTATTCCCCTTTCAATCAAATCCTCATCTATAACAACCCTCAATCCTATGCTATAAGAACCTCATTGTCGTCCCACGTCTATCTCATCCGCCTACAGGGCACCGGACACGGGGAGGTGACAGCTCCGATGACACACCCTACGGCAAGATCTGGCCTCCTCGGCGTAATCCTGCAGCCGCGCTCCTCCGCACATCTGCCCCAGCTCTGGCCTCTCCACGTCTTAGAGCCACCGATCACCCACTTCACCGCTTCTTCGCACCACATGTGTTCCTCCACAACCACCAGCAGCGATCAAACCCCTCTGCCTTCCAGCACTCCTTTGCCTTGTGATTCTTCTTCGACAACTTCTGCATCATGCCACCTCTGATGATCTGTTGAGCCGCATCACTTCGACAGGCTTGCACTACCAACTAAAGCCTCATCCTTCGAGCCTTCAACGCCCCTGGGAGCGCAGCCTTCTCCACTATGCATCTGAAGGCCAGACTTCCACCGAAGATCATCAGCAGCTCCCATGACTACAGGAGCCACCGACTGACACCACTCCTCCGTCGAGCCAGCCCTCCTCCGCTGGGGCTCACTTAGCATGCTCCATCATCCACGCCATAACCTCGTGTAGGAGCATCCAACAAGTCCATCCATCAGATCACCTCACCCGCTCCCGAAAGCTCCGCCATCAGCATTACCATATGCTGGGGATTCTTCCAAGGTGGAAGCACATGACTAGCATCCCCCCTCCTGGGGGATTTTGCAAGAAACGCCCTCAGGCTCGCCTGATTCTCAAAAGGAGCCGCCTTGGAGCTCCCCTTATTTACAGATAATTCCTGCCAACCCAGAAGTCGCGTGCTTAGCACGTGACTATTGGGAATTTTGCAGATATACTTCTCGAGGTTTATGTAGTTTCTATTAGGCCCTTCCACTGCTTTTTATTTATTTAATTATTGTAATAATTGCAAACAGACCACTATCATTCTTCTATTATTTAAACAATATTCTTACATAATTTTATCATCCAAAAATAGCATTTTGTTTCTCAATTAATTCATTATGTTGTGGCGAGATTGTTATATTTTTATGCTCTGTTTTTATTATTAATAATTGCTTTTGTGATTAATTACATAATCTACCCAGTCTGTGCTTAGAAATTCTTATAAAATTACTCATTGCTTGAAAAATTGCCAAAAATTCATCGAATAGTAGAATTAGTTATATTTCACATTGTGCCCAAAAAGAATTGTGTTTGCTTGTATATTTTGCTCCATAAAAATTATTTTGTGCATTTAAGTAATTAATTGTTCATAGGTATTAAACTTCACATTTTTAGGGTTTTAGGATTATTTTTATGATAGTTCAGTTATTGCTCTATCTTGGATAAATTTATTCCTTGAAGATAAATAGGATTAATATTTGTTTTAAATAATTATTGAAATTCACTCTATTTGGATTCATAAATTCATTAAATATTCATCTTGCATCTGGAAATTCCAAAAAAAAATTACTGTGCATATTTTTCATCATTATTTACATCTGGCCAATTTTCATAATTTTTGGACTCCGATTTACTGAAAATTGCATTTTAGTCCTTAAAATCAGCCGCATTCGCATTTGCATTCCAAATTGCATTAAAAATACCAAAAATAGTTTGGCTTGTAAATCACACACGAAATTTGATAGACATTAATCTAGATTGTTCCTTTGCCTCCTTGAGTTCGACCTTGGGACATGCCCAAGTAAAATAAACATAAAGCCACTCGAATTAAATTGAATTGATTAATTGTGGTTATTTTCTTGATTGATTCTGATTACCTGCCTACAACGAAATGACAAAAACATCATCATATTTGAAACAGTAATTCATGCCCTGATTAAATAGGGTAATCCTCGAACCATCAATAACCCACTCATTGTTTGAATTTACTTACAAAGTGAGTTAGAGATGAACACTAGGATAGAGCCAAGCTCCGGATTTTCATTTAACTACCAATTTAACTAAATGATTAGCTACTTCTCAGTGAGGGAATACGGGTAGCCATTTCACGATCCATACTTCCCTTAATAGAGTGGGTGGTTTAAAGCACATTGTGTAGGCACCGTCCTTAAATAACACTGGTAACCATTTAATGGTCTGTACTTACACCCATACTGCTTAAAGTGGAAGCAACTAGTCGTAAGAATTCGAGCCGATCTTTAGGAAAACCTCCTGCATCTAATAAACTGCTAACTCTTGTCTAAGATTGCATTTATCACCAATTAAAATTAAAAAGATAAGAGACCAAACTCTTACGGTCCCCACTTGTGTCAGTTAGTGAATTGAGCGTTTGTTTTGTGTTTGATTGCTGGTGTTAGAGATCCTTCCGTGACCTTCATGCCTTCTACTCATTCTCTTCTTGTTTGACTTTCATGTTCTCGTATCTCTCTTCTTCAGATCGAAGATGTTGGTTTGGAGCATTTCTAGTTCAGACTTTGCAGACTCATTCCACACTCCAAACCGGTTGTCTTTTACTCAGGGAGACTCACTTCTCGAGTATTCCTCTTTACTTCACCCTTCGCCTCATCAATCAATCCATTGTTCAAGATTGACTCTAATCTTGAACTATCATTTGGGACACCATCATTCCTAAAGACTAATCCAGTGCAGTTTACACCTGCAGAAATTGAGACAATGCACTTTATACCACCTAAGGGAAAAGGTGCCATGGTTGAGCATACTGAGATCAGTAGTACCATGTTAGCCTCCATTCAATCCATTCAAGCTCAGTTGACTAAACATGTTAACTTTCAAGCTGCATTGAGAGATATGATTCTCGAGTTGAGGCCAGATAGGAGAGAGGATGATAGAAACCATGGAGGAGGTGGTAATGGGGGAGAGGAGCCTATAGAGCTAGTGGTTAAGCTCTCACTTAGAGAATCCTATAGTCCAAGAGTAGGACAGACAAATACTCATATTTGAATTCCTTCGATTCATGGGCATTTTGAGCTTAGGCCCACTATCTTACCTTTACTCCCCATATTCGACGGAAATATCAATGAAGAACCTTATCCACACCTCCAACAATTCGATCGCATCTGCAACACAATCCATTACCCTAACATCCTATTAGAGATAGTGAAGATGATGGTGTTTCCTTTCAAATTGATGGACAAGGCCCTATATTGGGTAAATCATTTAGGAAAAGTTGTCACTACATGGGAAGAGTTGAGGTCTACTTTTCTACACAAATATTACCCGCTTGGACGCCTCAACCAAATGTGATAACTGATAGCAAACTTCTCCTAAATGTCCCATGAGCCTATTCACGAGGCGTGGGAAAGATTCAAAGATTTAATGGAGAAGTGCCCCCATCATGATATTCCAAAGACAAACCTTGTGTGAAACTTCTTTGGGCGCTTGAGTCACGAGAACCAGAAGCTAGTAGATGCCGTTTGTGGGGGGTCATTTTAATAAGGATGAGGATGTCCTATATCAGATTTTTTAGGAGATGGCAGAGAGCTCTGCAGCTCTTTCTTCTTCGTGTGCATTCTAGAAGCATCTCGTTCCTTCTTCTTAATCAGCACTCCACAAGGTCGTCAACATGACGGCATCACATGAAGAGGACAGGGTGGACAGTTCTGATCTGACCATCATAGGAAATGACCTATCCAAAGTAGATATAATTTCAAAAACGATCCAAGGAGTTGAAGAAGCTCTAAGTGATCGAACAAAGGATGAAGAACCTGGATAAGATGGATGAGATAATGAAGCATCTGGAGCTTCTTGTAAGTACGATCAACACATGCCAGAGTGTGAGTGCAACAACCGACACTTCTGCTCAGGAGCAGACTTCTTCCACTTACACCTAACAGAGTACCGGAGGTCCTTCCACAGTTCACCATGTTTACTATGTGCAGACCCCTGATCAGGTCCAGCAGCATTCTCACCAGATAGTAACGTACCAACAAGAAGGCCCATACATTCCTGAGTAGTCTTGTCCACCTCCATCTATCATTCAATAGTTGAACGGTATCTCGTTCGACCGAGAGCCCAACCAGCTCCGTTCGTCAGGGCAAGGCCAGTTGGTTTCCCAGCAGGGTTAGAGACCCGCCTACCATTTTCAGGGGGCAAACCACAACAATAGCAACACCAGCAGTTCCAACCTTACTTTGTCGCCACCTCAGTTCCAGAACTGGAGACATGGCCAGCAGCAGATGCAGACTGCGTATTTTCCACAGCCTTACAAACAGCAGCAGACTGCATCATACGGACAATATTCACATCTTCCTCCTCCTCATTATCAACAATATGGATACCAACAACCTCCTTACTACCAGTCTCACCGACAACCTATAGTTGAGCATCTCGAGACACCTTCGATGAATCCAGTACTTGATCAGTTAGCATTATTGATGAAGAACATGAATGACCTAACTCAGAGGCTTGACGACCTAACCACTACCAAGAAACTGATCCCAACATAGGTCGAAGCCAATCCCAACAACTATAGATGCAAGGAGCAGGTAGCTCATGATCCATTCACACCCGAGACAGGTATGTCCCTTGATTTTACATGTTTATATGACACCATTCATCTCAGGAGCGGTAGGAGATTCAGATGCTTTCACAACCGTTGGGTTTGGGAGATCAAGCCAGGGAGAGAGCTTCACCTTCCACATCATCTACTTCACCATCAGTGCAGAGACCTAGTGTAGAAACACCCGAGCACGGAGTTTCACCATCTTCTTCTTCACCACCACCACCTTCACCTTCAACAGTCATATGCAGTTCATTATCAGCAGAGAGGGAGAACACACCACTCATGGATTCTTCTTCTACACCAGTAGTAGCAACCCATCCTATTTTTTATTTTGCTTCTTCTACCCCTGTTTTGGACAACACTGTACAAAGTGATTCTAGTTGTCCTATTGTAATGAGGATTCTATTTTGAGTAATCATTTGAATGTTTCTTCAGATTCTGTGCCATTTCCTTCTACATTGAATAAAATAATGAAAATCCAAAAAATAAAAACAACCCTATCTAATCTTGGAGTGGTTGAGATTTTACAGAATACTTCATAAGGCCATGGAGTACATGCTGATAGTGAAAAAGGGAATGAAAGAAGCATGTACTCAAAAGCGTCAAACCAAGTATAATAGATGAAAGAAGACAAAGAAACATATCTTGACCATGGAGACAGTTCATGCCATCAGCAACCTCCCACCCAAAAAAAAAGATAAGGGAGCACCTCACATCCATTGCCATATTTTTGATCAAGAATTTTATCACACTCTTCTCGATAGCGGATCCTCCATTAATCATTTCAGATCAGGGAATGATATTTGCAATAACATTTAGTTCATAGTGGCTCGTTGTGGGCTCACATGTCCAACAGTGGAGTCGTAGATTGGCAAGCATTGATGATACTCACTGGTAACTACAGTTTCTTAGTAATCTGATCTAATTTGTCCAGATTCTGAGTTCTCTATCCGATCACTGCTAATTTCTTCAAATCTTGTGATTATTTCTCGATGATGTCTACCTTGGACAGATGGCCCCCAATGATGATGATGTTGGAGCTTTCATCTCGGTCTGCTTCCTGAGACGATGCCATATGAACATGTTTGTGAAGGATCTGGGGCTGCCTCTAATATGCACGGGATGGAGAGATGAAGGCTTCTCCTTCGACCATCTCCTCAAAAATTTGCCAGACGAAATCTTTATACTTGTTAAAATGGGATCCACCACATGCGGTGTCTACTAGCCTCTGACTCTCTATAGTCAATCCCCTGAAGAAGTGTTGGACCAAGCTGGTCTTCGGTTTGTAATGGTGGGGGCGTTTCTCCTGCAGATCCTTGAATTACTTCCATGCTTCATGAATAAACTCGTGGGTAGTTTGGGAGAAACTGCTAATCTGAGCTCGCATCTGGTTGAGCTGACCGAGAGGGTAAAATTTATGTAGGAATGCAGACTAAAGATCCTCTCAGGTCGTCACGACCTTCCCTAGATGGTTGACTTAATACACATGACCTTATCTTGGAAATTGGAGGAAAACACGATCATCTTGACTACACTTAATGGAATGTTAGGGTAGTGTGTGGTTCCACATATGCAGGCAAACTGTTGTTAGTGAATGTAGGGTTCCTCATTAGTGTTCCCATGAAATGTGGGAAGAAGAGCAAGGAGATGAGGCTTAAGCACAAAGTGAGCATGTATCAGTGGAATGCGAATCCACTCGGTCATCTAGTTGTCTCCAGAATGTTAGGAACCTCAAGTCCTTCTTATTCCTCTTGGTCATCATAGGGTGGTTCCTCCTCTCTTCCTCCTCCTCCTGGTATGTTTCTCATATCATTCAACATGTCTTGGAATGCAGTCTGGGCTATTGCCTTCTCAATTAGATGTTGTTGGATGGCTTGTATGGATGTGAGCGAATGAGCATTCACTTGAATCTGGTTGGGTGCTTGACCCTACTCTATCGGGGGAGGTTGTTATCCTGATCATTTTCCTTTTCTTCCTGGAGCCATCTCGGGTTCTGAGTCTAATGAAATGAACTCTGAATTGGTATCTAGGTCTGACTTCTATCTACAATGCAAGAGATATCCCAATCAGACCAACTGTGTAACTCAATCCCAGAAAGTTGTGAATGGAGTATAAGATGTAGACTTATATCGACCTCCATTCGCAACAGGAGAAAGTGGGATAAGAGTGGTCCCAATTTATTTTGAAATAGAAAGAGAGTGGAAAGAATACGAGGAGTCTAGAGATCGGTTCGCAAGGTCTGAATCGGGTTCCCAGGAATCACCTCGAATTATTGACGATGTCGAGTCCATGGAATCGATGTAGGTGTCAATTGAGTCCCGACTGGACCATCCATGGATTGAGATCGTGGAGGAAAAGAAGGATCGATGTAGGAGGAAGAATATGATGGTCAACGAGGAATAAAAGGAATGTAAAACAGTAGAAAGGCTCGAAACGAGAATGGGGTCAAAGAGGAAACACATAAGACAAAATTTACGCAAGTGCTTGAGACTTGATCTTGGACCTTAATCTAGATCTATACAATATACAATACAAAATTGGGTTCACCAACTCTACACATGTGAAGACGTAAAGGGTCAGCTATTTTTATCTTTTCATTTTTATAGTTGTTGTTTCAGGCATATAATTTAACAAGTCCTTAGACACTAACCCTATGTGAGTGAGATCACTACCGGAAAAGTATCCCGTACTTGTCCTCCTCCTTTGTAACCATTAGTCTGCACTTTTTGAGGTCCATGTAATCCTTCTTGGATCCCTACTCAACCAAAAAATGAGAGTGAGGAAGCTGATAGGTGAAACTGCTACTTCGAACCATGCTCGCAACAGAATCACCCGTGAGCATGCAAGGCCCTACTCGGACGTGAGACGATGAGATAAAAACACCTGTAAGGGTGTGGCCTAAGCTCGGTGCTTCAGACAAGGTCGATGTTCTACACGAGGTGAGGACATCAACGCTGAGCAAGTCCTACTCGTCCACGTACGATAGAAGCGCTAATACTTCAGAAATCCAGGCGATATACAAGGCAATTACAGAATGGGTTTTGGGCTCTAATCCTTAACAGGTTGTGCCTCACTCATGGGAGGGGTTTTGGTCCCCTCCTAAGGTACATGAAGACAATGAGGGCTTTATGAACCCCAAACAATGCAATCTGTTACATATTTTAATTAAGGTCGAAGTTTATTTAGTAGATCCCTTGTTTTAGTTTTTAGGTTTTCACCTTTTTTGGATATTTAGCATTCAAGCGCCTAACAATTTTGTGAATTTTCATTTAAGTCCTAACTTATCAAAATCAGAAGAAGATAGCAAAAAAGCCGTGCAAGTCGATTCAATGATGGAAATCTCACCATAGAATCTAATGAAGCATGCAGAGTTAGAGGAATTATTGTGCTTCCCATCTCTTTCCATGTGGTATGCAAAACAAAATTTTTAAACCTATTTACATGACGGTGTGCAATCAACAAAATGGACCTACGCATGAACTGTTATTAGTTGTGAAGAACAAATGTCAATTTTTCAGAAATGAACCCGAGACTCTGGTCTTGGAGACACCGTGGTGCCTGCCACAACAGGTCCTGCTAGCATTGTATGATGCCTCTCTCGATGCATGAGTCAAGTCTAAATAGTTAACAATTATTAATTTGACTAGATCCAAACATAGAAGACTACATGAACATGATTCTTATTAGGGTTTGGACCAAATTACCGATGTAAGCAGTCCCTAAAATCTAGGGGCTTCATGCATACAAAATAAATAAAAAACAAAGGTGGAAAACTCAAAACATTAGAAAACAAATGAAAATAAATAGAAAAATAAGGAGGAATAAAATGAGAAGGTGAAGAAAACTCGAAGAAAATCGTGAGGATCCCTAAGTGAATAAACACTAGGTAAAATAAGTCGTAGAGTGTAATGTCCACGTCCATGTATTATTACAAATAATAATGAATAATAAATCACAATATCACCAAAAATAAAATAAAATCCTAATCTAAGATCTATGCTAAGTATCTCCTTGCTATGCTTGCTGCCTCTCCTACTGGCAAGGGCAAGAAGGTTGGTCTCTACGAAGCTTGGCTGCATCGACCTCCTGAAAAGTCGTACTCGCGTGGCAAGGCCCTCGCATTAAACACAACAAAGAGATGTATTAGCACAGATAATCAAATGATGTGTTCAAAGAAATAAAATATTAAAATATATACAAGTCAGATAAAGGTAGAAGAATATGTACACGAAAATAAATTAAAAAGAAAAGACAACTATGTACAAATTAGGCTACAACACGTTGCTCCCTAGCAACGACACCATTTGATTAGCCAAACCTGATCAGATGAGGATGATCTTGCACTTCACACAATGCGGGATTGCAAATCGATATGGCGACCGCTCACAAAGACCAATCGACTAATCAACAAGTACCCACAACATATGAATATCAATGGATAACAAAAATGTGAAGCACAATTTATTTTAATCTACAAACAAATGTGTATATTGTGTAATCATGTAGAGCTCGAACCACTAAGAGCAAACATGGTAGGCCTACTGATTATTTCTAACCAAAGTAAATAATGTACACAAGTGTCTACTCAGTTTTTTTGTGTGGGCTTTTAATTTTACACATTTTTATTTGATTTTTACTTTTATATTTTTTATTTTCTGATTTTTAATTTCTTTTTAATTTTAATACAATATATAGGTATATTTATAAGAGTATATGAATATATATAATAATGTATATATGATATAAGGTTTATATAATATATATATATATAATAAATATACAAAAATCAGATAAATGCCCTAAGGTGCAATCCATTTTATTTTTATAAGGGTATTAAAAATATTTATAAGGTATTTATAATGGTTAATAATAATATAAACTATATATAGGTATACAATGCAATATGAAGTATTATAATTATAATTATAGATAAATATAATCAAAAATTACATAATAAAATATTTTTATGCTTTTTATTTTTCTAATGTTTTTATGATTTTTTAGGGATTTTGTTAATTTTGAGGCATTTTCAAAGTCCAAAATAGTCAAAAACAGTGACTAGTTAAATGGGTCATATTATTTTGAGATTTAAAAATACTAAATAACGACAAAAATTCCCAAAACTAATTTTAATATGTAATAGTTATATAACTAAAATTATCAAACTGAAACTAATATTTTTGGAATTTTTGAAGAATTTTTATATTTTTTCCAGATTTTGGAGCTTTTTAATTTTTATCACTTTCTTTTTCTACTTTTAACGATTTTTGGTCTGAATCTATAAAATACTAATATAAAAAATATATTATTTTGGATTTTTTAAAGAGGTTTTGTAAATTTTTTGGATTTTTAAACACAAACATGACCAAATGTGCTCTTTTTTATTTTTGATAAATAGGCAAAGTGCATAAAATGTAAAACTAATTATATGACGTGAAAGAGGATGTATCCAGGTACTTTATTTATTTTTCCATATTTTTTGGATAATGGATGATATTTATAAAAGTTAGAAAATCATGCACAAAAATATTTAAACTAGAGAGGGCATATTTGCAATTAAAATAAAAGGTAGGAGTTTACCTATAAAATACCCAAACTATAACACACATATACAAATTTTATGCACTAATTTGAAATTACAAAAATCAAGGGTGTACCCTTGCAAATTGCCCACCTCATGTGGGTGGCCGTGAGGTGAGCTGGCATGGAGCAAAATGAAAATGTTCAAAAGTATGAGGGCCTTCATGCAATTATTACAATGTATTTACAACTAAGAAAATTACTTACACGACTAAAAATAAAATAAAATAAAATAAAAGGAGAGGGTGATGTGCAATTTACCGCTTAGTCGACGGAATGGAGCGGCTAGGAGCGTGCCACGTGGGCACACTTAGACAGATCGTGCGATTGAGATCCGCATCGATTCGCCTTGGATCAGACGATCTGGATTAGACCTGGCAACGCCCCACGATCGGATGGTGAAGAGGCTGACTGGATGAATGGGGAAGAACACTTCGCCGATGAACTTCGATCTTCAAATACTCTAAGATCCTCCAACAATCCGCTCCTCCGACATGCCCAAGAGGTTCCTAGGCTCCTTCTACTCCTGTTGGTACTGATCAATGATGTCCAAATCCCAACGTTAGGGATATGGAGGTCCTTCTCGCTGAGACGACCTAAAAGTTCTGATGAGCTTCAATTCTTCACTCCATGGCCCTCTCTTGACTTGGTAACCTGCACAAAGCAATGCAGGGCTCGAGGCGATCCTCCTCGACCAAGATTGAAGCTGAAAAGCAGTGGAATTGGGTGAAATGGAGGTGGATCCAATGTGTAGCGGAGAGAGAGAGCTGTGATCCTCTGATATGTACAAGATCAGAGGGTGCAAGTGGGTGTAGGAGATGAAGAATGCATCGAGGAACGATGTGATGGTGTCAAGGGGGTCGGATACTATCAGAAACATGGCGGAACAGAGCCGGAGCTGGGAGCTCCGATGATCGATAGAATTGAAAATATGATTAAGCTAAGGATCTAATTACGAAATAAAATATAGAAATGGAAAAACTAGAAGTAAATCTACCTAAGAATAAATAAAATGGACGCAACTCTTACCTGGAAACCAGGAGTAGAGGTGTCGCCGGAGCTCTACCTTGAACTGCATCCTCTCCTCCTTTGCTCTGCTTAACACTTGGGGGATGCTCCCTCTGTCACCAGGAACACACACACACACAAGGCAAGGGGATTCATGGCTCAAAGAAGGATCATATAGTGAAAGGATGCGAGGATGTTTATTTATAAATGGAGATGATGGTCCTTATAAACCAGTGATTTCTGAAGAATCGATGGTATGTATAAAAGGTTTTGAGATTAACGGTATATTATAGCCGATCGACGGTTGATTTGCGTGAGTGATCGGATCGATTAGAGTGATAGGTCGGTCGAGAAATGGGGGAGAAGACAAGGGTCTTCTCATCCTGTCAAGGTTAGGTGGCTTGGGTCGAAGAGTTGACCCAGGTCAGCTAAGCGAACTCTCTGGTTGGTCCATGTGAACCAACTAGATAAACCAGGCATAAAATCCCTTATTAAATGAATAAAAATAGTGAATAATTTGATTATTTTTAGGTTAAAACATAAAATATGTTTCTTATTTTTTATAGTATTTTATTTTGACTTTTATTTATTTTAAAAGTTAATTTGGTATGTGTTAATGATTGCTTGTATATTTATAGGTATATTAACCTATAAATTGTATTTTATTATTATTTTTATTTTAGATTTCAATATTTTATGTACATAATTTATATATTTGTGACTTAATTAGATTCACATAAATATATTTTTATTTTATTTGTACGAAGTTATGTGTACCTTTAAATAAATATGGTTATTTATTTTATAAGTATAAGTATGCATAATTCGTCTATGTATTTTTGTATCTTTATTTATTTTAGTTTATTCTAATTGTTTTATTGCATTCTAAATATGTACATATACTATAAATAATATTTATAAAATTTTGATAATATAAAATATTGGAAAATATAAAGAATAAATAAAATGAATATTTTATTCAGGTACAATGTACAATAGGGATCCAAAACCTTAATTTTTCGTATTAACTCCAAATTAAGTGAAACCACTTCATTAAATAGCTAATAAAAAGTTATATATAATTAAAGTGATTTTGATGCATTTCGAGTTCATATGGAGAAGATACGGGTCTGGGAATTTTAGGTTTTGTCTTTTTATTCTAAGTGTAGAATGTAAAATTTGTACTATTCCTGTGTGAAATAAATTTTGTATTTTTCTATGTGTTTTTATTTACAACTTTTATGTTCAAAGTTTATTGATTTGATTAATAAAATTAATTATATAAAATAGTTGTCAAAAGTGACTATGAATTAAAAAATGCGGGTTTTGATGTGATTTCTGTACAATTCATCTACTACCCTATCTCTTCCTACTTTATTCCTTGTCGACTAAGTCATCATGATGACTGAGTCTCAAGGGCTAGGGACGTTCAATGTCCTTGACATCTCATTCTTTTCTTTTCTTTTCTTTTCTTTATTTTCATTTTGGCACTAATTATAATAGTTTATACAATATTTATACAGTAAATAATAGATGTTAATTCGTGCAAAGTCAAGATATTTACATGCATTTATCTAGGGTTTAAAAGCCATAATGAAAGAATAAAGGTCATGAAATGAAGATTCATCAGGCATGTTCTTGATCGGATGGCTCTAAGTAGCTATGGAAGAACATCTCAACAACAACCCGATGTTGAGCTTGGATCCTTCGATTCTCCATCCTCCGACCACCACAAGAGGTACACCCGATTGTAGAATGCGCCTGGAAGGGTCCTTCGTCGATTGAAGGGCTCAAAATGGTCTATACCTCATCGAAGGAGGCATGGAGCTCCGGTGAAGTGCGGGGACCTGGAGATGATTCTCCTAGGTCTAATTCACCCAAATAGGGTCCTTGAAGCTTGAAATCTACACGGTTAGACTTGGGACCCAAAGAGGGTTCTCCTGGACCACTAGTTGCAAAATATTGAAGGTGAAATTGAAGGGGCAGACGTACTCCAGTGAAGGATGGAGAATGAACACTGATCTCCCACTGTGCAAGATCTGGGGTGGAGGATGGATGGAAATGCTAGAGGATGAATAGGGCAAGATGTGGAGGCGCTCAGGCGAGGTCGAAACATGGATTTGACTGGAGAACAATGAGTAGAAGACTAGAGCTCTGACGAGCTAAATGTTTTTGGATTTTAATCGATTATAGATGAAATCTAGTGAAATAAAATGTAGGCCTAATCTAATATTTACACTAGGAATTGAGCGAAAAAGAAAGAAAATCTCACTAGACCTGAGATGGTTGGGAACAAAACCACCTAGAGTTGATGCTTCGGCGATGATTGAATCACCTCCTCTACTCTGATGAATCTTTATTCGTTTATTTTAGCTTAAAATCCCTTATAAACACATGTAAATATCAATAAATATATTCTTTTACTAACCATCATTCTTGTGTAAATATTATACATTTAACACTATTTTAACCTAAAATAAATAAAGAAAGAAATAAAGGAAAATAAAGAAAATCCAAGACTGTATAAATGTAATAGATACATGTTGACTCTGACCTCGATAGTAGGTCAAAATTTGACCTAATCGATCAAGAATAAAGTAGGGGGAGATAAGGCCATTATACAAGAAAATCCAGAAAATCAAGTTCCACTTGTGTATATTAACTACTTGTGCACTACTGTATACAATACATATTACTCACACTAATTTATTTATACCCAAACTCACTCTAGTTACAATAGTTTTCTTCTTTAAAATTTTACATAAAAATCTATCGTAAATAATAGAAATATTTGCAAAAACAATTAGTGTACATTGTGCAAATAATAACACTAAAAAAGCCACAAAGCTCGATTTGTTAGATCAATATCTTAACCACCAAAATTTAGAATTAATCAAACTCACTTTCATTGTACTCTAAATTAAATAATCTTTAAAATAGAGGTGGTTTCATAAAAATTAGAGTTAAGGTGTAAAATGTGGCCTTTTGGGGTACTATTGTATATTATATTGTTGAACAGGGAAATCAGAGTTTTAAATAATGAGAATTAATTTGCAATGTCGTTGCAACCCTAAAAATCCCTCAAAAAAATATTTGATTATCAAGCCAAAATTAATGAATGAAATGTAGCAATAGAAATTTGCTATTTAATTTACATGTATAGTGTACAGGGTTGAACTCAGGGAGGCTACAAAAATCCTCAGGGTTATTATATCAATGAAAAAATCAATGAATTAAAGAAGGAGATCCTATGAACATCATGATTGGTTTTTGTATTTTTGATTTTTTAGTATTCTTAAGAGTTTTAATTTTATATATTTAATTTTCTGATTTTGTATTTTTTATGATTTCTAATTTTGTGAAAGTTTTTAATTTTATAAAACAAAAGGAAATACACAACAACAACAACAACAAAGCATTTTCCCACAATTAAGTAGGGTCAGCAAAAGGAAATACAGATAACTAAAATAATTCAACAAGAGAGAAAGAGAAAGACAATGTTCAAAACAGACCATTTATTGCAAATAAACCAAAAGTCACGTGCAATGCACGCTTGCAGTTCATTAGGATAAAAGTGCAATTAAAATAAAAGCGAGGGTCATAAGTGCAAATGTTCAAAACATTACATTCAGACCCGTGCCAGGGGTCTTATTTGCAAATTGATATAATTACAAGGGGTTGTGCGTAAATATACCCTTTATTGACGTGGAGCTCTGGACGGACGTGGTGCTCTACATATCTGATCCAACAGCTGAAAGTGTCTCGTGCATGAATGATGTTGATTAGATCTAGAAGCTTTGATCAACATCGGACTTTTGGGGCAAAATAAATGGCCAGGATCGAATCTGGAGTGGTCGTTCTTGATTGTGCGGTGCTGGAGGCTGCTGGATGAACTGGGAAGAAGGCGATCTCAAGCGAACTTTGATCATGAAGATCTCGATCGTTGCTCGCCCAAGTATGCCCCCGAATGATGCTTTGGCTTCCTGCAATCCTCTTCTCTCGATCTAATGTCTTTACGGTTGTCAGTAATGGCTGATAGATGAGCTGGAGGTCAAGAGATGAACAACTCCAGGTGGACCTCAAACTCGGATTTCCTCTTTCCCAAGTGCGCTCGAAGGGCCTGCAATGAGTTCCTTTCTCAGAGGCGAAGCTTTGGCAAAGTTATTAAGGCTTAAAATATAGAGAATAGTGAATAGGGTAGAAGCTCCGATGAAAGTGATAGGAGAGGGAGCTGATCCTCGGATCTTGAGGGATCTGAGGTTGGTCATATGGTGAAAGAGTTCGAGAAAGGTTGTGCGAGTGTGAAGGTGGGATCAGAAAAAGGATAAAGTGACCAGATGGAGCTCCCATCTTGCAGATCAGAGCTATTGGATGAAGATTTGAATCTTCCGCTCCATCTGTCGTCTAACTCACCCTGATTTCTTCTCCAATTAGTTAGCCCTAAGATCCATTACTACTGCCAGATCATCACTTCCTTCTTTTATGCCTCGATCCACTCCCATTTTGAATTCAAAATCTGCCTGGAGCCAGTGCCTATTTATACTTCCAGATCTTCATCTGCTCCGGTTGATCCTTTTTCCACCATTTTTTCATCTGAAGCTGGTCTCTGGAGTCAAAGCTAGGTGACAGCGACCTTCGCCCGCAACTAGAGTGCATTAAAGTGCTTGGAGATTGTGATCCACTACGCTGTCGGAGTTCTCCGCCGATGCGTTCGGACTGTCTGCTCCCAGTAGCAGATTGAGGCGTTTTTCCTCCATTTCTTCACCTTAGGTAGGTTAACCCTATTTGATTTTTGCTTTTTATTTTGTCCAATTTCCTGCAGATTAGCCTAGATTTGATAGCTCATCCATCAGCTCTGATCTGCAAGATCGGACCTCCACTCTCATCGAATCTCATATCCAATTTTCCGACTACCTTCACCCCGACCTTCTCCGTCTCTTTCCACAACTTGACCCCCCTAGGTCATCATTGATCTGGAGAAGCAACTCCACCTTCAACTATCTACGCCAGAGTCGCACACCCACTACCATTTTTCTTTTCTTGTATCAAATAACCGCAATCGGAGATCCGCGTTCGAGCATGCGTCTCATTGCAGGGTCCAGCAGCTTATATGGGAGCAAGGAGAGCAGATTGGAGGTTCAACTGGAGCTCCAGAACTTCCGAGCTTCAGATCTTCTTCAAGTACCCATCGAATCTTCATGCCATATCCAATTGAAGCAGGTCCCCATCAGGAATGCACAACTAACTCTCAATGGTGATTCGGACTGAGATCGAACAATTTTTGCTCGATTGAAGTTCACAGGAGATGCCATTCAAACCAGTTCCTCCAGATGTCTTCATCATCAACAAATCAAGAACACAACTTCCATATTTCATCAGGACCGTCGATCAAGCCCCAATTCCGAGCTGTGGATTGAGTTCCAACTCAGATCAAGAACATTCATGCGCATTTTCATCCTTTGCCATCCGATCTGAGCTCAACCCATCTTAGCCATCCAAGTTTCCACGTGGAACGGTAGAGAAATTGCCCTCATACCCCTGCTTTTCTTTCTTTTGCAAATAAGTCTTGCTCGGGACACATGTCTATTTGTAGTCACTTGAATAATTGTATTGTTTTCCCCCATTGTTATTTTATTTCATTTTTAGTCATGCTTGAGCTGCCTCACGTGTTACGCACGTGTTTTGTTTGAAAATTGCAATAAATGTTCTTATGTTTTATGTTATTGTTTGGCCCCTAGAAATTGAATATTCTCATTTAGGTCCAATCCATCATACCTCACATGCATTAGCACACATTTTATTGAGCAAATTGCATTATTCACTTTGCATCTTTCTTGTTTTTATTCATTTAGTCCATAAAATTAGTTTCTTTGCATATGTACCCCTGTGCATCTGCATTTAATTTTGCATGTTAAAGTGAAATAAAAATAGCAAAACCTTATTAAAAATCCCAAAAATTCATTTTAAGCTCCTGTCAACTCATTCTTTCATAACATTTTTTTTGCATTTTAATCATTTTTATATTTTTAATAAATAAAAAACTAGAAAACTATTTACAATCCGTACTAAAAAATCAATAAAAGATATAAATAACTTTTTCAAAATTCCAAAAAAAATTCTACTAGTTTCTTTTTATTTGTTTTATTTTCTGGCCAATTTTCATTTACTAACTCTTTATAAAAATAAAAAAAGAAAATATCGAAAACACTAAAAAATTCATTTTAAATCACAGAAAATCCCAAATTGTGCAAAAATTCTTTTTGGAAAATAAAAAATCTTTCTGTTTGTGTATTTTTTATCTATTTATAATCTCATTTTTTATTTTAAAAATCCAAAAACATCTGCTTGTTTTATTTTTGCAATATTTATTATTTTTTATTTATTTAAAAATCTTAAAAAACTTAATAATTCTGTAAAAAATCATAAAAACATCAGAAAAATATAAAAAACACAGAAAATAATTTTATTTTAATTTTCTATCTATTTTTGATGAACCCTAAAAATCCAAAAAAATCCATTTTTCTTACTTCTTTCTTTATTTCTTTTATTTCTTTTCAGTTTCTTTTATTTTCAAAAATTAGCATTCGTAAAAATTAAAAAATCATTAAATTACAAAATCACAAACCAAAAAAATATAAAAAATAAAATTCAATAAAAAAATTCAAAATTCAAAAAGTTTTACAGAAACTAAGAGTAATGTGACCCTAGAGATTTTTGTAGTCTCCCTGATTTCAACCATATACACTATACATGTAAATTAAATAGTAAAATTATCTTGCTGATATTTCTTGATTTATTTTTGCTTGAGAATTCAATAAATTTTTGTTGAGGCATTTTTGAGTTGCAACGACATTGCAAATAATTCGTCTTAATTAAAACCCCACAAATTTCCCTATTCAACATGCTCATCCTTCACGGCACAAATTGGGAGGCTCCACTCACTATCACTGAGGGCAAGCTTTGACAATGATCTTTAGGAGAAAAAGTCGATAAAAGGGATCAATTTTCAAAAAATGGATGTATGTGAATATATATAGAAGCTGCCTATGAAGGGATCTTCGTGAGGGGTTTTTTTTGCGCTGACTTCGGTCGAGCTTTTGATTCGCATGAAAGTTGATCATCGGGAAAAGGATTCTGCTAAAGAAATCAGGAGAAGAAGAGATCTGAGGTGAGCCAGAGAAATTGGTGAAAATGGGGGTAAACACAATGTTCGGACCGATCCGAAGGGAGACCGGGGAGTTGATCAGGGTCAATAAATGTTGGCTCCTCATTGGTCCGCGTAGGATGTGAGAAGACAAAACATGGTTGACAATAGAACAAAATTAAAAATAAAATAGTAAATGAATTTATTAAATAAATCTCAAAACGTGCAAGTTATTACTTATTTTATGTACTGCTTTTAGTGATTTTTATTTATTTATTTCAACTTATTTATCATATACTACTTTTACAATGTATTTGATTTTTATTTTGTATTTTAAATTTTAATGTCATATGTTTATACTTTATCTATTTATAGTACAATTAAATACATATTTACATATTTTTATTTTATTTTTATGATTTTAGTTGTATACTTGATTAAATATGAGCATATGCATTGTAAGCATAGTATACCTATATATTTTCTTTTATTATTATTTTGATGTATTTTTATGCTTTTAATTTATATTTTTATTTTTATATATTTCAAATAAAAGTATTTAAAAATATAAAAAGAGTAAAAATATAAAGAATAAATTAATTGGATAAAATTTATAGGTATATAGTACAATGGGCCCCCCTAGAAAGCCAACTTTTGTATCTTAACTCTAGTTTTAATGAAACAACTTCATTAGATAGATAATTTAATTTATAGTACAATAAATATGAGTTTGGTTAATTTTAATTTCATATAGAGAAGATATTGATCTATGAAGTTTGGTTTACATCATTTTCATCCGTGTGTCCCAGTTGCATAATGCATTGTTTTTATATACAATTATTTTTGTATTTTCATATACATTTATGTGTACATGTTTATGTTGAAAATATCTTTATTTGAGGCGTGTAAGAATGTGTATAAATTAGTGTAAGTTTAGCTATATGCATAATAATGAACACCTAGGGTTTCTAGGTGTCCGTGTCATTTTGTTTGTATTTCCTGCCCTTATCTCCCCCTACTTTATTCTTTTTGACCAAGTTGATATTGACTTCATCTTAGGGTTTAGGGCCAGCCAGTATTTACAATACCTCCTTTATTTTTCCTTTTCTTTATTCATTTATTTTGTATTTAAATACATGTATTTATGTACTATTTACATACAACAGTCAGTGCGTTAATTTCTACCAGTTAGATATGTTTACATTTATTTATCTAGGGATTTAAAGATAAAATAATGGAATAAAGGTGAATGAATGGGTATTCATCAACACCGAAGGACGAATCCAATTATCAGTCTATCCTTCTGTAGTTTATTTGCCTCTCGCATGTCTCGACATGCCGTTGTTGTCCACTAGATTTTCTCTCTGATGCTCTAATTCTTCTTGTAGGAACAATTAGTTTGTCGCCGAATTTAAATAACGAGGGATAGAAGCAATTTAATTTAATCAAGGTATAAGTCAATTTAGAGTGCATCTCATTAAGCAAAGTAGTGTGTACATAAGTACTATAAGCACAAGCAAAAAAAATCTAAAAATCTCTAGTAGCCACTATGTAACTTAGAACTACGTTGCACATCATAGAATAATTGAGCCACAACTACCCAACTGGGGACGAAATAGGCCAATGTCCTAGTGTAGATTTACAGGTACGATGCTCCAAATGGAGTTTGCTGTAAAAGTACAAGAAATATATATTAAATTATACAAAAATGTAAAACCTAGATCTCTCTCTCTCCCAGCTGGGTTTCCATGTTAACATCTATGTACATCGTGGATTGCATCTTTGTTTTGCCTAGTCCACTTTATTTACATTATGCAAATTATTTTATAACTACTATAATTCAGGAATGCTACTATTTACCCACTTGAACAATGCTCCAATCATACAAGAACTCTTTGAGTCAAATCTGGAGTTGGAAGATACCATGTAGGGTGAAGGTCTTCCTTTGGCTTTTGGGGAGAGGATGCTGTGATGACAGCTGCTCAAAGGACTAGAATTTTTTACGGGAGTTGATGACTCCTATCAGTGGCATCATGATGAGGTAGAGGACATCGATCATCTCTTCTTTTTATGTTCGCCGTCAAGGCAGATCTGGGAGTAGGAGGCCAATTTTGGTGTTGCATTCCCGGAGGCCGACAATATGGGAATTTACTGGGATCTCTGGAGTTGTTACAATGTTTGGAAAAGTCTGTGAGGCTTCCATTCTTTGGGCAATTGGTTGGCAAGGAATACGATCATTTTCCTTGGAGAGAGATTGCATGTTGAAAAATATTCGTGAGCGTGGCATACTCATGGAGGAATCTTGGTCTTTGTAAAATATATACTAAGTTTGTGAATTAGTTTCCAACAGTGGCAGTTGCGAAATCTGCTGTTGGGTTAGCCATTTTCATTTTTGGGTGTTTGCCTTTAATTATTGACACCCTCACTGAAGTATAGAGAATTAGCATTTCCATCGTGTAATTGGATTGAAATCTATCACGAATCAATCCCCTAGATTTCATGATCACAAATTTCTCCATATCATTTCCCTTTCTCCTCTCTTTCCAGTACACATAGCTCTATTAACATGATGTGTTCTATATTTTCTAAATGTCTAGTATTGCACTGCTCGGCTGATATTATGTAATATATGTTAACTTGAACATGCCGTAGGAAAGAAAATTTTAAGTATCTGTCTTTGATTAAAGGCATGATATCTTTGTCGAATATTTAGCATTCTATAGTGTTCCAAAATTTTCAAACTATGTAATTGCATTGTCCAAAAGAAAAGTCAGAAATTATACAAATTCATGACGACTATTTGAATTGAAAATAATCTTTCACAATTAATTTTTTTTACAAAAACAAAGAAATAAATCCAACGTAACTAAAACTTTATCCACTATCCATTCTTTCAACGATACATTAGCATCTTTAGTGCCAACCAAACATGCTTGCATGTTAAAATCCCCCCACCCACCCACCTTCATCCCCATCTAATATTATAAAACTCTCTTCCCCTTTTGCTTTTTTTGCAATATGCTCTCTCGAACTCGAGCCCCATCATTCCTCGTTCCCTTCTCAGCACAGAGACGCACATCGACCTCGCCACCTCCCGCTGCAACCAAACCAACACCAACCACCACATGGCGGGCAAAGCCACCTCCTCCGCCATCGCGGACGGCTTGGAGCCCTCCGCTGCCGCCTCCTCTTCTTCGTCATCCTCCGCTGCACGTCTCCCCGCCCGCAATGCCTCCTCCAAGTACGACTTCGTCAAGGTCGCCTTCCCTTCCTCTTCTCGCATATCATTCCTTTGGGAAGGTCTCATCTTACGTGATCTGAGGGTCTTGCTTCTGTTGCGTGCTCTCGATCAGGTGAAGGTGTGGCTTGGGGACAACGCCGATCACTACTACGTCCTGTCGAGGTTTCTGCTCAGCCGCATGCTTACGGTCACCAAGGTGAATTGATGCCTTAGTATATGGTTTCTGCTTGATCCCTTTGTCCGGTTCGACTTTTATTGGGATGGAAGGCACGGCAATTGGATCGAAAGGTGGTCCTTAATTTAATCACCGGAATAAAGATTGTTATTTTTACTAATCAGGACCTGGGATGCGAATTTGAGATGATGCGACCATAGTGGTAACTAATTTATGAAATAATGTTATTTTTAAATAAAATTAGAAGATAATGTTATGTGATAAATCACGTTAAGGTCAAAAACTAGAATTCAGTTGCATCATTTTTTTTATGTTGTGATTATCGAAAGCGGCATGGTTATGACCATGAAGAGTGGGATACAGTGAAGTGTATCCTGAGCTTAAGTTGCCTGGGTAGAGTATGGAGGAATGGGATTATAATGCTATTCCTTTATTTGACAAATATGTTAGTTGGGTATTGGGGCGGACACCATAAGGTGTTTTCCCATTTTTGGTCTAAAAAAAATCTTTGTTGGTTAGAGAATTAGAAATGATAGTTCTTTCTAATTTTCTAGGGAAAAATGGTTTTTTAGTGTTTAGGTGTGGGGGTGATGTTTGGCGTGTGGGCACGATCTTTTGGAGTTTGAAGTCTATGTTGAACTGGAGGTGCTTGGATAAAGTATTAGGGAAAGATTTTTAAGTCAAAAGGATGCCTACTAGAGGTTAGTAATCCTAAAAATCAAATCAATAAAAACAGCAACCGGGAAAAATGCATAGACTAATGGAGCTTCTTCCAACCCCCATGCACTCAAGAAGACCATTAACTCATTAGAACCTTGGATAACACTAAACACACGCGGATACTTTAGAATTTCTTATGCCAGAGAAACCAAATGACGGCTGAAGCTTACTATCTATTTGATTTCCGCCTATCTGTGAAGAGAAACCCTCCCTTCTCTAAAACTTCGAAACTTCTCCAGAAAGTAGCGGAATGAGGCATATTAAGCCAAGGAAGACCCATAAAGCCTAAACATAAGCATGCAGAAGTTGAGTAGTTAGTCCACCTATACTGGATTTTTTCACACGGCGGCGAATGTCAGAAGAAGGGGACATCATTCATTGAGTAGACGTGGGGTCAGAGAGGTTTCACGGGGAAGAAAAAGTTGCGAGGGTGGTTACAAACTATTTCAGGGATATGAGTAGGCAGCCACCACATTGTGGGCCACGGTGGTTGGGGGTTGGGGTGAATCGAATGTCGGACATGGATGTTGAACTTCTGACAAGGGGGTTTGGGATGTTGGAGGTTCGTGAGATTGTCTTTGGGCTGAACCCGAATGGCTGCCCAGGGCCGGATGGGTTTGGTTCTTTTCTACATGGAGTTTTGGGATCTGAATGCGGAGGAGGTCTGAAGGTGGTAGCAGAATTTGAGGAAGGTAATTATGATTTCGATTAGCACAACCCATCTTTTATCTTCATTCTCCCGAAGAGGGATGTTAGCCGACCCTACTTAATATGGGAAAAGGCTTTGTTGTTGTTGTTGTCTCCCGAAGAGGGATGTGGCTACGTGAAAGAGAACTACAGACTAATTGTTCTTTCCAATTCAATTTACCTCATGGTGGCAAAGCTGATGGCCAATCAGTTAAGAGGGTGGTGAACAAGATTATCTCCCTGGTCCAGAGTGCCTTCTTACCAGGCAGACAACTCATGGATAGTGTTGTTATGATGTCAGAGATTGATGCAGCAAAAAATTAATATATATGGCTTGATAATTTTATTCGTTAATTTTATTTACGTTTTGAGTCGTTGCACTTTTTTTTAAATAAAGGGATCACGTGTGATCTCTAAATTAGTCAGTTAATTTTAAATTCGAATTCGAATTTTGAATTAGAGTTAAATCAGGATAATGTAGATTTGAATCTCGATTCAAATCAATTAAGATCGAGTCAGATTTTATTCACTTTCTATTTTTGTAATTCCACCTCTACTATATAAAGAGGTTGGTAGTCTTTTGTAACGGAGAGTTCAAGTTAATGAAAAATTGAGAATTATTCTCTCTCCCTTGTCTCTCTCTCTTCCCCTCGCGGTCTTCGCGCGTCTTCTCCCTCAACCCCTCGTTCCCGACGAGTTTTCTTCTTCTCAACCCCTCTCTTTCTCCACCGAAATTCCACCGTTCAAATATTTCAAATTTTATCGACAATGACGAATCGTATTTGCATCAAGTGGTATTAGAGCATGGAAATGGAATCGTTCCTACGATTCGACAATCCTGTCAAGTATTGGCATTTGCAGTTCGATTTGAGCCGTCTCTCCCTTGACTCACATTCCCGCTCGCGTTCGAAGATGTTCAAGAAACGTATTATAGCATCCATGAAAGTCCAAGCATGGTTGGACGTGCAAAACGAGGACGAATTACCTGTCGACAACGAAAATCAGACCGCTGTTGCTGCTATTCAACCCGAGTTTGAGGCAAAAAATGAAGGTATTTTCATTCATATCGAAGATTTATTTGATACAATAGTAATACAAGATGAAAAAGAAGACTCAGGGCCCATATTCGACGACGATCGTATGGATGGTAAAGTCGAAATTCTCGATTTGTTCACGGGCATACTTGCTGTCTGAGAAGAGGCAGCGCCTAATAACATCGTGGAGAAGGTTGTTGAGCTCCATGATGTGATCCACTCTGTTGCAGGCCAGGAGACCCATGCAGCACCAATACCACCACTGGAGTTGCCTTTGTCGATCCCAGCATTCCCATGGTCCCTGCGACCTCCGCCCATGCAACACAACCTAAGCCCCCGCAACTGCCATGTTTACTTCAAGTATGGATCTCGCCTCCACTTTCTTCGTTGCTGTAAGGGCACCCAAAACGGGTCTCGTACATGCGATACCCCCCACCTCTGCTATCCCCATGGGTGGCTAGGCTGCGCTAATCGGCGCTTATGCAGTCAACACGATCATTGCCGCCACTGGCGTTGGCCTCCCTACAAAGCTCGACGATGCCGGCGATGTCGCGCGCTCATCCCTCGACCAACACGTCACCGCAAGGACCTCACCCTATTCCCAGCGAGGTACCAGCATTGCCTTTGTTGCCGCACATGTCGCCTGCCACCCCAGTTGCATCCATTCCGCCGCAGCCTCTCAGATCGCCCCAACCACCGCACAAGATTCTCCGGCCTGTGGCGCCACCACCCGTGGCCATCCATCCCAAGCATCTGCCGCCGCATTTTACATGGGGAGCATAAAACCCTAATGTGTGGTTCCCTTTCCAGAGAAATCAGATCACATGGAAATAGGAATTGGAATATGATTTGGACTATTTACAGTGAAGTCCGTCCTCACAATAATTTTTATCTAAAGGGCCAATTGGAAGGTAGATTATGTTATTGGTGTATTTTAAGTGAAGGGGTAAAACATTTGCAGCCATACCCCTCAGTGGAAAGAAATTACAAACGTAACAGTGAAAATAATTCAGATTGAGGGGATCCAATTCACCAGCTCAGATGAGATTCTCCAATAACAAACTGAAGGTCAAGCAATTCGTCAGGAGACGAATTTTTCAAGCGGAGGAGAATTGATGCAGCACAAAATTAATATATAGGCTTGATAATTTTATCCGTTAATTTTATTTACGTTTTGAGTCGTTGCACTTTTTGTTAAATAAATGGATCGCGTGTGATCTCGAAATTAGTCAGTTAATTTTAAATTTGAATTCGAATTTTGAATTAGAGTCAAATCAGGATAATGTAGATTTGAATCTCGATTCAAATCAAATAAGATCGAGTCAGATTTTATTCACTTTCTATTTTTGTAATTCCACCTCTACTATATAAAGAGGTTGGTAGTCTTTTGTAACGGAGAGTTCAAGTTAATGAAAAATTGAGAATTATTCTCTCTCCCTTGTCTCTCTCTCTTCCCCTCGCGGTCTTCGCGCGTCTTCTCCCTCAACCCCTCGTTCCCGACGAGTTTTCTTCTTCTCAACCCCTCTCCATCGAAATTCCACCGTTCAAATCTTTCAAATTTTATCGACAATGACGAATCGTATTTGCATCAGAGATTGTAAGCTTTGTAGCTGATTGGCACATGAGGAAAGTGAAGGGTGTTCTGTGGAAGGTGGATTTCTCGAATGCATGTGTGGACTGGCAGTTTCTATGGGCCTCACTTACAGACGATGATTTTCGGATAAATGGATTTCTTGGATGAAGAAGTGCGTCATTATCGTGTCCTGCACGATTTTGGTGAATTGGAATCCAAAGGTAGGTACTTTCAGCCGCAAAGGGGTGTTTAGCATGGATGCCCCTTAGTTCTGTTACTTTTGTGCTTGTGGCTGATGCGTTGACAGTTATGGTGGAGTGGGTAATATCTGGAGGATACTGCCATGGATACTCAAGGGGAGGGATCTCTATCCCCATCCTCTTGTACGTAGGTGATACAATTCTTTTTGCGGAGGGAGGGGTAGATAGCTGCAGAGGCCTCTCGGTGGCTCTGGACATTTTCAGAGATGTTCTGGGCTGAAGGTGAACAAGGGCAAGTCAGAGTATGTTCCTTTTTGCCTATCGCAGCGAGAATCCGAGAGTTGCGCTTCTTGGATGTGTTCTCCATGCACGAACCTGCAATACGATCCCTAGGTGTCGTTGGTCGTTGGCAGATTACATACTGCTGATTGGTTACCAGCGATTGAAATATTGGACAAAAGCTGGCTGGGTGGAAGTATGTTTGTCTATCGAGGGTAGGCAGGTTGGTGCTTCTGCATTCGGTTCTATCTGCGATTCCAATCTTTTTATCTTCTTGGCTTGTGCGAGTTGGTACTAGGAGGAGGATGGAAGCTATCATGAGGCACTTTTTCTGGTCGGCAAAGGGACAATCCAATGGGTTCAATTTGGTGGATTGGAAGACAATGTCGTGTAGGAGGATGGGGGCCTTGGAGTGCGGAGTTTGGAGGAAATGAACAAGGCCCTTCTTGGCAGATGGGTGGTTCGTATTTGGGGAGAATGCGATAGTCTAGTGTGCAAGCTTGTTCGAAGAATCTATGAGTCTGGTGTTTCTTTTCCGGGCTCTAGGGGCCTTGATGCAACGCCCTTTTTTTGGAGGGTCATTTATAATGTGGCACAAGAGATCCAACCTTTTCTAAGGTCTGTGTTCGTAGTTGGGGACATAGCGGATTTTCTTTTCTGGTCAGATGATTGGAGTGGGAATGTGTCATTGGACGTTATATTCTTGCGATTGAAGGCGATGACGGAGAATCCATGATAAACGGTAGTAGAAGCATGAGATGGGGATACTTTCTTTCCTAGGTTCATATATAAGCTTTCTGAACAACATGTGGAAGAACTTATTAGTATGCTGGCAGAGTTGGAGGGAGTAGCTAGGCCCACGGATGGGCGGAATGGTACTTTTTCAGTACGGAAGGCGTACCGATCTCTGAGGGATCCCATGACCTTTGATCTTGGGGGTTGCGAGCCGGACTATAGGCGGATATGTAAATGGGAGATTCCAACTTGAGTGAAGGTTTTCTTGTGGCTGTTTAGGAGAGGAAGACTGCTGACGAAGGACAGACTTGCACGATTCATTTATGAGGATGACCAAAGGTGCTTGATCGGGGTGGAGGATTTGGACCATCTCTTCTTCACATGTGGTAGATTTGTGGAGGTTTGGAATCTTCTTGGGAACATGGCTGTGAGGCCTGGTAGCATGCCCGATTTCTGGAGATCCATTGGGATGATTGGAATGGCATGGGGAAGGAGAGATCGAGATGTGTTGTTGTGATTTGGGCAATTTGGTTGGCCAGGAATGGTGTTGTTTTTAATCTGGACCTCTTCTATGTTGAAAATGTTGTGGCACATGCCAATGCGTTGATTGAGAGTTGAAATATGTAAATGTATGATCACTGGACATGTTATGACCTGTAACAATTTTCGGTGATTAAGGGTGAAGTTTTTGAGCACACACACCTACACAGTGCATGCCCTTTTGTCTTTCAAAAAAATAGTCCACCTATGGCAGTCAATTTATCGCTGTAACTATTTTTTGAGAAAAAGAGGGTGTGACGTCGAGAAGATGCCTACCCGCAATCCACTATATATTCACATGATATATTAAAAAATAAATTTATCACTATAACTTATATTTATTTTAATAAATGAAAACGCACTGTATCCATCTCGGGAACACATTTGTCAACATCCTTTGGAAAAAAAACATGGTTACGTGATTTTATTATCAATATTTATCTCTAGCTTGCATGCATGCCTTAAAAATTTTAATTATTCTTGAGTATTCTATTTTCTAAAATAATCACTAATATAATTTATGTTATATTAGTGTATAGTAAATTATATTAGTGATTTTTATTATAAAAAATCACTAATATAATTTATTATACACTCAAAATGTTAAACCGCACAAAATCATGCATTCCTTGTTTATTCTCTTGTATACGGCATTGCCACTATGCAATGATCTAGACATAATGTTGAGGATGAGATGAGTGCCCCTTTTTCCTTGAATGAAGAAAATGTCCTGTCTGCAACTCAGGCAACTCATCCAGAAGGAACTTATAACACATGATGTATAAGAGTCCTTTCTGACTTAGGTGGGTGGAGGCACCTATATCAATGTGCGGTTATGTTTTGTTAAAATTTTTGGTCGGGCCAGTATAGGTACCTGTATGTACTATAGTCTCTAGGTGATTAGTCTAATGTGAGTGTGATGTGTCTCCAGGGTGGAGCCTGTCCAGATGCTACATTAGGTCTTCATAGTCCCCTTTTAGGACTACCACCGATTGTCCATCAATCTTAGTAGTGAAGGCTTGTGCAATAGGTGTCAGATAACCATGGTTGATATAGGCAAGGTTTGGAATATCGATATCCATATCATATCAGTTCACTCGGAAAAGTATATATCAGGAATTTATTGACGACGTCTGTGAAAATATAAGAAATGACTCAAAGAAGCTTTTTTTTTGCAAATTAAGATCACACCGGTTCTTAAAACAATAAATAACTTGCAAATGCCCAGTTATATCGCACACATCGCTCATCCATACACGTTATATCTCACATATCATTGTTGTTAATGCTGGTGCTGAGTACTGAGAGATATCGGAAATGAAATAACGAAATTAACAACATTTAGAACAAATGACACATTCTAATGATACAATGTCTCATTCATAAACATAGATATCGTGGATAATGTTCTAGTGAATTAGATAAACTACATATGCATCTAATTATCTTAATGTTGAGTCAAATCTGGAGTTGGAAGATGCCATGTAGGGTGAAGGTCTTCCTTTGGCTTTTGGGGAGAGAATGGTGTGATGACAGCTGCTCAAAGGACTAGAATTTCTTACGGGAGTTGATGACTCCTATCAGTGGCATCATGATGAGGTAGAGGACATCGATCATATCTTCTTTTTGTGTTCGCCATCAAGGCAGATCTGGGAGGAGGAGGCCAATTTTGGCGTTGCATTCCCGGAGGCCAACAATATGGGAATTTACTGAGATCTTTGGAGTTGTTACAATGTTTGGAAAAGTTTGTGGGGCTTCCATTCTTTGGGCAATTGGTTGGCAAGGAATACGATCATTTTCCTTGGAGAGAGATTGCATGTTGAAAAATATTCGTGAGCATGGCATACTCATGGGGGAATCTTGGTCTTTATAAAATATATACTAAGTTTGTGTAGTTTCCAACAGTGGCAATTGCGAAATCTGCTATCAGGTTAGCCATTTTCATTTTTGGGTGTTTGCCTTTAATTATTGACACCCTCGCTGAAGTACAGAGAATCAACATTTCCATCGTGTAATTGGATTGAATTCTATCACGAATCAATCCCCTAGATTTCAGGATCACAAATTTCTCCATATCGTTTCCCTTTCTCCTCTCTTTTCAATACACATAGCTCTATTAATACGATGTGTTCTATATTTTCTAAATCTCTAGTATTGCACCGGTCGGTTGATATTATGTAATATATGTCAACTTGAACATGCCGTAGGAAGAAAATTTTAATTATCTGTCTTTGATTCAAAGGTATGATATCTTTGTCAAATATTTAGCATTCTATAGTGTTCCAAAATTTTCAAACTATGGAATTGCATTGTCCAAAAGAAAAGTCAGAAAATATACAAATTCATGACGACTACTTGAATTGAAAATAATCTTTCACGATTAATTTTTTTTACAAAAACGATGAAATAAATCGAACGTAACTAAAACTTTATCCACTATCCATTCTTTCAACGATACATTACTAGTTTACTACTAACTTCTCCCTCAGTATCTTTAGTGCCAACCGAACATGCTTGCATGTTAAAATTCCCCCACCCACCCACCTTAATCCCCATCTAATTTTAAACTCTCTTCCCCTTTTGCTTTTTTTGCAATATGCTCTCTCGAACTCGAGCCCCATCATTCCTCATTCCCTTCTCAGCACAGAGACGCACATCGACCTCATCACCTCCCGCTGCAACCAAACCAACACCAACCACCACATGGCGGGCAAAGCCACCTCCTCCGCCATCGCAGACGGCTTGGAGCCCTCCGCTGCCGCCTCCTCTTCTTCGTCATCCTCCGCTGCTCGTATCCCTGCCCGCAATGCCTCCTCCAAGTACGACTTCGTCAAGGTTGCCTTCCCTTCCTCTTCTCGCATATCATTCCTTTGGGAAGGTCTCATCTTACGTGATCTGAGGGTCTTGCTTCTGTTGCATGTTCTCGATCAGGTGAAGGTGTGGCTTGGGGATGTTGGGAAAATGAAAACTTGTTTATTCCATCCACCCTAGGCTCTCTTATATAGGAGAGTAGCCTATGGGTAAAATACATAAAGAGTCCAACAGAAAATAAAAATTCAAGAAAAGTACAGAAGTGAATACTATATCTCTACACTCCCCCTCATGGTGGAGCATAGATATCAATCATGCTCAGCTTGGACGAACACTTCTGGAACGGCCCTCGAAGTAATGCCTTGGTAAAAATGTCTGCAGTTTGATCCTCTGAGTTAACATGGGATGTAACAATAAACCCCTTCTGAATCATATCATGTATGAAGTGACAATCAACCTCAATGTGCTTCGTCCGTTCAGGAAATGCTGGATTATTTGCAATGAATAGAGCCGCCTGATTGTCACATTCTAGAGCCATGCGGGACTTCTATATTTAGATCTGTAAGCACAACCTTTACGCACATCATTTCTGTACTGACTTGGGCCATAGCCCTATATCCAGACTCAACACTGGACCTTGCTACAACCATTTGCTTCTTGCTTCTCCATGAGACTAGAGAATCTCCAACATACACAGCAAACCCAGTGGTGGACTTCCTATCCTTGGGGCACACTGCGTAATCTGCATCTGCACAAGCTGAGATAGGAGCCTCCTTGCCTTTCTTAAACAGCAGACCCGCACCTGGAGTTGACTTAAGGTACCTGAGTATCATATGTATAACATCCATGTGTACCTGACGTGGTTGCTCCATAAACTGGCTCACTCGACTCACAGCAAAGGAGATATCGGGGCCGGGTAATAGTAACATAGAAAAGTTTGCCCACCAGTTCTCTGTATCTTCTCTTATCCACCTCATCAGTGTCATCATCATATAATTTCATACTGGGATCCATAGGTGTAGTGGCAGGTCAGCATCCAAGCATTCCCGTGTCACTCAACAGGTCAATGACATATTTCCTCTGGGTCATTACCAACCCATGAGGATTTCTGGCAAACTCCAGTCCCAGAAAATATCTAAGAACCCCAAGGTCCTTGGTGACGAATTCACGACCCAACATTTCTTTTGCCCCCTGGATTCCCTGTTCATCATCACATGTAATCAGAATATCGTCTACATACACCATAATAGCAATAATACCTCTGGATGTCTTCTGTACGAATAAGGAATGATCAGCATTAGAACGTATGTACCCCTGTTTCTCAAACAGATCTGAAAGCTTCTGGAACCAAGCTCTGGGTTCTGCTTAAGGCCATAGATAGCGTTATGAAGTCTGCACACCTTAGGACGCTCCCCTTCAACAACAAAACCAGGTGGCTGTTGCATGTAGACTTCCTCCTGTAAGTCACCGTATATGAATGCATTCTTCACATCTAATTGGTATAGCGACCAATCACGAGTAACTGCAACAGAAAGGAGGATCCGTAGGGTGGAATGGCGAGCAAACGACGAGAATGTATCAAGATAATCCACACCATATGTCTGTGTGAAGCCACGAGCAACAAGGCGAGCCTTGTATCTGTCAATGCTGCCATATGCATTCTGCTTAACTGTAAAGACCCACTTGCAGCTAACTGTAGACATATCAGCAGGTGAAGGAACAAGGCTTCAGGTGCCTTTGGACTGAAGAGCTGCCATTTCTTCCTCCATGGCCAAACGCCAACGACTATCCTTCAGCGCATCATGATAATTCCGCGGAATATCCATTGCTGACAATGCAATGACAAAGTTCCTGAATTCTCCAGTGAGACGGTCAAACGACACAAAAGATACTATAGGATATGACGCGCAGCTCCGCTTTCGCTTTCGAAGAGCAATAGGTACATCCAAATCATATGTCTCCTCAGCTGGCCTCTTTAACACATCCTGCTCAGGAAAATCATCAGATCCATCAATAGTAATATTTGCAGAACATACCTCAGGCGAGCTAGATGATGAGCGTTGACCATGAGCAGAAGCAGGCCTACGGGTATAGTGGAATGGCAATGGTGAAACATGCACAGTGACAGTAGGTGTAGGAGATGATAGCGGTGCTGGTGGGGGTGGCATGTATATAGCGTCAGTAGTGTCAGAGGGAACCAGCTGATCACCTGTAGATGAGAAGTACATAACAGATTCGAAAAAGTGACATCAGCGCTGACTAAATACCTCCTGCGCAATGGATCATAACACTTGTACCCCTTCTGTGTTCTGGAGTACCCGACGAAGACACACTTGACAACCCTAGGAGAGAGCTTGTCAGTCCTGGGAGACAACTGGTGAACAAAGGCTACCGAACCAAACACACAAGGAGTAAGGAAGAACAATTCTTTGTCAGGAAAAATAAGAGAGAAAGGAATCTTCTCACCTAAGACAGATGACGACAATAGATTAATGAGATAGCATGCCGTAAGAACAACATCACCCCAGAAAGAATGAGGGGCATGACTCTGTATAAGAAGCGACCTGGTGACATCAAGTAAATGACGATGTTTCCTTTCAGCAACCCCATCTTGTTGGGAAGTATAGGCACAAGATGTTTGGTAGATAATCCCTTAAGATGAAAAATAACTGGATAGGGTATGAGTATAAAATTCCAGGGCATTATCACTTCTCACAATCTTAACAGATGCAGAAAAACATTACGAACTTCATTAATGAAATTGATGATAATATTCCCCACTTCAGATTTATTCTTTAACAGAAACACCCACGACACACGAGAGAAATCATCCACGATAACTATATAAAACCTGTGTCCCTGATGATCAGGAACACGACTAGGACCCCAGATATCGACATGAAACAACTCAAACTTGGAGATACTACTCTGACATTGACGACTGGGCAAAGTAGACCGATGATGCTTTCCCAACTGACAAGCCTCACATTGAATTGACGTGTGAGGTGAAATCTGAGGTAACATATGACGTAGTTGCTGAAGCGGTAGATGTCCAAATCGCAGGTGCCACAATAATAGGGAGATGGGTCCAGCAGGTAGAGATGATGTTCCAGCATAAGGAGTCCGACTAAGGTGATAAAGGCCGCCTTGCTCATAGCCATGCCCAATCACGTTGCCCGTAAGGATGCCATGAAAAACAAGAGAAGATGGATAAAAAATTGCTCGACAATGTAAATCCTTTGTAAGTTGGCTAATGGACAACAAAATTCATCAAAAAATCAGGTGCATGTAACACGTTCTTGAGATGCATGGATGGTGTCAATCTAATATCCCCCTTACCAGTAATCGAGGAATGTGTTCCATTAGCAATAACCACAGTACGGCATGGAGAAACCTGTCTGTATCCTGTAAGTAGACCTTGATCACCACACAGATGATATGTGGCACTAGAGTCCATAATCTACTTTAAAGTATCTGATCCACTACTGCTAGTGAATGCATAGGTGCTACCTGATGTACTTGTGGATGCAGATGCAGAAGCGGCAACGTCGACGTGACTATCAGAAGTAGGTGATGATGCAGCGGGACCAGATGGAGGAATGATGCCCCTCAGACGGGCTACAAGATCATCAAAGCGTTGATCCATAGATGATGCAACTGGGGGCTCGATCTGTTCAGCGACTCGTGCAGAAGCCAGAAATCCATGCTTAGAATAGCATGTGTCTTCGGTATGTCCAGAACGATGGCAAAAAGTACATGATGGCCGAACACGGCCTCCTCTGCCTCGAGGTCCACGACCACGGATCTGATGATGACCTCCACGACCTCGATCGGCTGCCATGGCTGAGGTCTGATTCGTAGCAGACGAGGGAACAGTGATACGACTCAGCCTATGAAAAGCTTCCTCCATAGGAGGAATAGTAGAATCCGCCAAGATATGGGAACGTGCTGCCTCGTACTTTGGATCAAGGGCAGCAAGAAAAACACCCACCATAGTGGCATTCCGATAGGTCTTCTGTTGCTCTGGAGTGGCTGTGAGAGGCATGAAGCTATAAAGCTTCTCAAACATTCCACGTAAAGACGTGTACGAGTGTAGAGGCCGTCCGTTCTGCTTGATTGTAAAGATGTCATGCTGAAGTTGCAGAATCTTCGTCTCATTCTTTGCCTGTGAGTAGGTGGTAGCCAGGATGTCCCACATTGCTTTGGCAGTGGGATGATGGAGGATATCGTTTGCAATCTCAATTGCTAATGTTTCGGAAAACCAGACTTTGGCATATGCATCATCTGCCTCCCAAGAGGCATTAACCCCTGACTTCTCAGCAGGCTCTTCCTCAGTAAGAATGTGTTTCTTGCCGGTTGACTTCATCATGCTCATGAACTGCATAGCCCACAATTCATAGTTTGAACCATCCATCTTCACAATAGGCGCTGGACCTCTGAAGGTGCCTGTAGAGGAAATATCTGCCTTGCTTTCTGACATTATGATATTGGAAGACTAGGGGAGTAGACTAAATATGTGACTGTCTACACTGACATTAACGGGTTCAGTTGCATGTGTAGACGCAAGCAACCAAACCCATCAATCTGGAAACTCGTGCGCGCTCGGAACAAGGCTGGAGTCGCACACGCGCCGGTCTAGGGCTGCACGTGCACGGAAGTCACACGCACAGAAGTGCGCGTAGATGTCACACGCGGGCGTGTGCAAGAACACGCACTGGCGCATATGTCGCATAGGCACGCTGATGCGCGCACAGGCGCGCAGATGCACGTGAAAGGACGCGCACAGATGCGCGTGCAAAGGCAGATGCGTAGATGCGCCCAGATGCGCGTGCAAGGGCAGACGCGCGCAGATGCGCATGCAAGGACGTCAGGAGGCGACGCGCGGTGGCGCGAGGCGGGGAGGCGATGCGCTGTGGCGCGAGGCGGCGTCGGTGACGCGAGGCGTGTGTGCGGAGGCTTGAAGGTGGGGGGGGGGGGGCTAGGGTTAGGATTTTGGTTCGAGAACTCCGGTCTAGGACCGTCGCTCTGATACCATGCTGGGAAATGAGAAAACTTGTTTATTCCATCCGCCTTAGGCTCTCTTATATAGGAGAGTAGCCTATGAGTAAAATACATAAAGAGTCCAACATAAAATAAAAATTCAAGAAAAGTACAGAAGTGAATAATATATCTCTATAGGGGACAACGCCGATCACTACTACGTCCTGTCGAGGTTTCTGCTCAGCCGCATGCTTACGGTCACCAAGGTGAATTGATGCCTTAGTATATGGTTTCTGCTTGATCCCTTTGTCCGGTTCGACTTTTATTAGGATGGAAGGCACAACAATTGGATCGAAAGGTGGTCCTTAATTTAATCATCGGAATAAAGATTGTTATTTTTACTAATCAGGACCTGGGATGCTAATTTGAGATGATGCGACCATAACTAATTTATGAATAATGTTATTTTTAAATAAAATTAGAAGATAACGTTATGTGATAAATCACGTTAAGGTCAAAACTAGAATTCAGTTGCATCATTTTTTATGTTGTGATTATCGAAAGCGGCATGGTTATGACCGTGAAGAGTGGGATACAATGAAGTGTATCCTGGGCTTAAGTTGCCTGGGTAGAGTATGGAGGAATGGGATTATAATGCTATTCCTTTATTTGACAAATATCTCAGTTGGGTATTGGGGCGGACACCATAAGGTGTTTCCCCATTTTTGGTCTAAAAAAATCTTTGTTGGTTAGAGAATTAGAAATGATAGTTCTTTCTAATTTTCTAGGGAAAAATGGTTTTTTAGTGTTTAGGTGTGGGGGTGATGTCTGGCGTGTGGGCACGATCTTTTGGAGTTTGAAGTCTACGTTGAACTGGAGGTGCTTGGATAAAGTATTAGGGAATGATTTTTAAGTCAAAAAGATGTCTACTAGAGGTTAGTAATCCCCAAAATCAAATCAATAAAAACAGCAACCGGGAGAAATGCAGAGACTAATGGAGCTTCTTCCAACCCCCATGCACTCAAGAAGACCGTTAACTCATTAGAACCTTGGATAACACTAAACACACGCGGATACTTTAGAAGTTCTTATGCCAGAGAAATCGAATGACGACTGAAGCTCACTATCTATTTGATTTCCGCCTATCTGTGAAGAGAAACCCTCCCTTCTCTGAAACTTCGAAACTTCTCCAAAAAGTAGCGGAACGAGGCATATTAAGCCAAGGAAGACCCATAAAACCTAAACATAAGCATGCGGAAGTTGAGTAGTTAGTCCACCTATACTGGATTTTTTCACACGGCAGCGAATGTCAGAAGAAGGGGAAACATGATTCATTCAGTAGACGTGGGGTCAGAGAGGTTTCACGGGGAAGAAAAAGTTGCGAGGGTGGTTACAAACTATTTCAGGGAAATGAGTAGGCAACCACCACATTGTGGGCCGCGGTGGTTGGGGGTTGGGGTGAATCGAATGTCGGACATGGATGTTGAACTTCTGACAAGGGGGTTTGGGATGTTGGAGGTTCGTGAGACTGTCTTTGGGCTGAACCCAAATGGCTGCCCAGGGCCGGATGGGTTTGGTTCTTTTCTACACGGAGTTCTGGGATCTGAATGCGGAGGAGGTCTGAAGGTGGTAGCAGAATTTGAGGAAGGTAATTACGATTTCGATTAGCACAACCCATCTTTTATCTTCATTCTCCCGAAGAGGGATGTTAGCCGACCCTACTTAATATGGGAAAAGGCTTTGTTGTTGTTGTTGTCTCCCGAAGAGGGATGTGGCTACGAGAATTGAGAACTACAAACTAATTGCTCTTTCCAATTCAATTTACCTCGTGGTGGCAAAGCTGATGGCCAATCAGTTAAGAGGGTGGTGAACAAGATTATCTCCCAGGTCCAGAGTGCCTTCTTGCCAGGCAGACAACTCATGGACAGTGTTGTTCTGATGTCAGAGATTGTAGGCTTTGTAGCTGATTGGCACACGAGGAAAGCGAAGGGTGTTCTGTGTAAGGTGGATTTCTCGAATGCATGTGCGGACTGGCAGTTTCTATGGGCCTCACTTACAGACGATGATTTCCGGATAAATGGATTTCTTGGATGAAGAGGTGCGTCATTATCGCGTCCTGCACGATTTTGGTGAATTGGAAGCCAAAGGGTAGGTACTTTCAGCCGCAAAGGGGTATTTAGCATGGATGCCCCTTAGTTCTGTTACTTTTGTGCTTATGGCTGATGCGTTGACAGTTATGGTGGAGTGGGTAATATCTGGAGGATACTGCCATGGATACTCAAGGGGAGGGATCTCTATCCCCATCCTCTTGTACGTAGGTGACACAATTCTTTTTGCGGAAGGAGGGGTAGATTGTGAAGGATATGAAGTAATCTTCAAGCGCGTCACGGAAGCGTGAGCGTCGTATCGAATACGATGAAGAACGACTAGTCGAACTAGTTGTTCTATGCAGCGGAATTTAAAAAAATTTTCATGTGATGAAACCACATGATCCAAGAACGATTCTCGGATCGTTTCATCTAGAACCACAACAAGTATAAAGGAATACCTCTTGAAGCGTGGTTGATCGAGTCTACGAAAAGAGACCTCCTGTCTCAAGTCCGATCGTCGGAGAAGAAGCTTGCGAGCGCGGGGATGAGTCGCATGATCCATGTTGTAAAATTTTCATTGAATTTGGAGTTAGTTTGATATTTTATTAAAAATCAAAACCTAGGTACAGTGCACAGGGACCTGTACGTAAATACCAGAAGTTCCAGGGGGTCCGGTGCAAAATCCCAAGAAGTCACGCGCAAGGCGCGTGTCTGGGGCACACAGGGACCTGATTGCAAAGAAAATAAGGTTCTCGGACTAATTGGTAACATGTACCAAAAGTCCGAGGGCCTTGCTGTAAAATACCCAAAAATATAACGTACATGCACAAATTCAACACGCACAGGGGTATAAATGCAATTATCTAAAAAGTTTCATTCATTTAGTAACAACCCAGAACTACAGAGCTAAACATGTAAATAGCCCAACAAAACACGTGTCGATGCACGTGACACACTACACACAGGGGCATACATGTAAATAGCAAACAAGACAGGGTCCACAGGGGCATACATGTAAATAGCAAGTGCCACATGAATGGAGAGACAAGTCCAACAGGAAGAGAGGAGATTCTGGCATATGGAGTCCGACTGAGGCGATATAGTCCACCCTGCTCATAGCCACACCCAATCACATTGCCTGTAAGGATGTCCTGAAAAATGAGAGAAGATGGATCAAAAATTGCCCGACAATGTAAATCCTTTGTAACTTGGCTAATGGATAACAAATTCATAGAAAAATCAGGTGCGTGCAGCACATTCTTGAGGTGCATAGATGGTGTCAGGCTAATCTCCCCCTGACCAGTAATCGGGGAGTGCGTCCCATTAGCAATAACCACAATACGTCCTGGAGGAACCTGTCAGTAGGCTGTAAGTAGACCTCGATCACCACACAGATGATGTGTGGCACCAGAGTCCATAATCCACTCTAAGGTATCAGATCCGCTACTGCTAGTGAATGCATAAGTACTACCTGAGGTACTGGTGGATGCAGAAGAAGCAACATCAGAATGACTCTCAGATGCAGGTGCTGATGTAACAGGATCGGCTGGAGGAATAATACCCCTCAGACGAGCTACAAGATCATCAAATCGCTGATCCAAAGAGGATGGAGGTTTAATCTGTTCAGCTACTCGTGCAGAAGCATGTGTCCTCGGTATGTCCAGAACGATGACAGAAAATGCATGGTTGCCGAACACGACTCCCTCTGCCTCGAGGTCCACGACCACGAAACTGATGATGACCCCAACGACCTCGAGATGCTGCATAGCTGAGGCGGCCTGATTGTCAGTAGATGAAGGAACAGTAATACGACTCAGTCTGTGAAAGGCTTCCTCCATCGGAGGAATAGTGAAATTTGCCAGGATCTGGGAATGTGCTGCCTCGTACTCTAGATCAAGGGCTGCCAGGAATACACCAACCATAGTGGCATTCCTGTAGGTCTTCTGCTGCTCAGGAGTGGCTGTGAGAGGCATGGAGCTGTAGAGCTTCTCAAACATTCCACGTAAAGACGTGTATAATGCGTGTAGAGGCCGTCCATTCTGCTTGATTGTAAAGATGTCATGCTGGAGTTGCAGAATCTTCGTCTCATTCTTTGCCTGTGAATAGGTAGCAGGCATAATATCCCACATTGCTTTTGCAGTGGGCTGATGGAGAATATCATTTGCAATCTCAATTGCTAACGTGCCTGATAGCCAAACCTTGGCGTATGCATCATCCGCCTCCCATGAGGCGTTGACCCCAGTCTTCTCAGCAGGCTCTTCCTCAGTAAGAATGTGCTTCTTACCGGTTGACTTCATCATACTCATGAACTGCATTGCCCACAGTCCATAATTTGACCTGTCCATCTTCACAATAGGCGCAGGACCTCTGAAGGTGCCTGTAGATGACATGTCTGCCTTGCTTTCTGACATAATGATAATAGAAGACTAGGTTGTAGACTGAAGATATGGTTTTCTACACTGACATTTACGGGTTCGGTTGCATGTGTAGACTCAAGCAACCAAACCCATTAACGTGGAGATGCGGGCGAAAGTCTCCTAGATGACGAAGATACCCTAGGGTTGGCCGGGCCCTAGGGCGTGGAGGTGCGCGCGAGACCTAAGCAGGCCGAAGGAAGAGAGAGGCAGCACACTTGGGCGTACGCAGCGTGCACAACATGCGAGGCGCACGGAGCCGAGGCGCACGGGGTGATGCACGGCGGCCGAGGCGCATGGGGGCCGCGTACGGGGGCGGCGCACAGGGGCCGAGGCACACGGGGGCGGGGAACACGGGGCCGAGGGCCGAGGGGCGGCGCAAAGGGGGGCTTGGAGGTGGTGGCTAGGGTTAGGGTTTGGTTCGAGAACTCCGGTCTAGGACCGTTGCTCTGATACCATGTTGGGAAAAATAAGAGAGATGTTTATTCCATACACCCTAGGCTCTCTTATATAGGGGAGTAGCCTATGGGTAAATTACTTCAAGAGTCCATCAGAATATAGAAAATATGAAATGGTATAAATGACATAAATTATATCTCTACAGAAATAAAATAACTAATTATCTTTAAATATAACATTAAGCATATTAGAATAATTTTGCTTTTAAAAAATCGAAAAACTAAAAAGACAAAAAATCTCTATTAGTCGGATTGACCGACTGAGCTCAATATGTCGCCAGAGCCTGTGGGAGCTGGGGAAAACCCAAAAGAGGATGCTCGATGGTGGCGGGATAATTTTGGTGGAGAAACTCGTGGGGGTAGATGCCTCAGTGGCACCACACCAAAGTATAGTGCTGTTGACGGAGGTGGCATGGCCAGAATCTAGCATTGGGCGTTGGTGGAGGCGCTGAACGAGGCACTGAGATTGGTGGTAAGGGGGCTCGAGGGGAGTGGTGTGGGGTGGGGTGATGGCGACGATGGAGTTTGGGTGGTAGCGATGGAGGTAGGACAATGGTGTTGGGGTAGTGGGGTGGTGGTGATTATGTTGGGGTGTTGTGGTGGGGCTATGGGAATTGGTCTAGGGCGATGGGGCTGGGGCAATGGGACAATGACCGAGGCAATGGGGGGTGAAGCGATGGGATTGGGGCTGGGGCCCAGGAGAAGGCGGGATGGGGTGGCACACTAGGGCGAGGGGCGTTGCTGCCGATGACGGAGGAGGTGGCACTTCTTGGAGATGGTGTTCTTTGGGTGTGGAGAATAATTGCGGAGAAGAGGCGTGCGGGTGGAGGAGAGAGGGCTGGTGGGGTAGGAGTGGAGAATCGTTCTAATGCCAAGTTGCGAATCGGAAGAATAATTCATATTGTTACTGAAAGCCCTAGGGCTCCTTATATAGATGAAGACCTAGGGTTAGGTTTACAATAAGTGGCACCCCTAGAGTTAGGATTATAGAATAAAATTCAACATAGATTATACTCTTTTAGGGTTTCGTACATACCTATTCAAGTTTACACTGATTTCAGTGAACATTAATGATAAAACCGATTCATATTATTTTATATATAGTGGCAAATGGGAAGTGGCATTTGCTGATATAACTACGTACTACTGTCACGCTCTTCCAGAACATATACCCCCACTCAACTATATTGCAAATAATAGTTCTTTTTGCATATTCTTTAAAGTAACTGTATTCACTATTCTTCTTTTTTGGCGACAATTCAGGATTACAAAGTTAATTTAGATGGCCTTTTGTATATCGCTTTCCTCAGATATTCTATTGAGATTTAGCTGCTCTTTGCATTTCAATTTGTATTAGAGAAAGTTGAGATCTTCTGTGGTGACTCAATATGTTGGGATTGTATTTTCCCTTGTTCCTGCATAGTGTGCTTTTGGTTGAATTAATAGATTAGAAAGCAGTGCCATGGTGATTTTATTGTTGCCTATCCATTCACAATCAACTCGTTTCTTCATTTTCAGATTCCTAACCATGTTGCCATTAAAATTGCTCTTGAACTCAAAAAGCTGCTGATTGACAACAGTCTTCTTGATGTGTATGTCTTCTCTGTGCTTATGATCCTGCAAACTGCATTATGATCTCCAATATGGGAAAGTGCTGTGGAAAACATACAAAAGATAAAGAAATTGTAGATTTGGAAGATGTTTTATTTTTAGACTTTTTAAGAGATACAATCTACTCAGAATTTAAGCATAACACATGAAGCAATCATTTGATTTTTTCTCTCCGTGAATTTCTATGGCTATGTTTTCCCTTTTTTTGATGCACGGATTGTGATATCTAACCTTTCTATTTAATGGTTTGCAGCTCACAATCTGACTTGGAAGCTAATTTATTCAAGGTAATGCATGATGTTATCTTCATTTAATAACAAGCCTTTTATTGTTTACCTCTTTAAATTCTCTCTTGAAAAAAACTCAAGTATCTTCAACATAGAGTTGGATGGACGGAATCAGGGAGAGAGTGGACAAAAAAGTGAGGGCAAAGTGAGCGATAGAAAGGGAGGATAGCGATAGAGTGTGACAAGCAAGCGGTGAAGATGCGACAACACGTGACTTCGATATTGACTGGGAGAAGGGCAAGATCAATGTTGTGGTCTCCATCAAGGAGGCATGCGGCTTGGGGGACATGAGAGCTGGGGGTAGCGTCAGTATCATGACATGGATGGTGATGAGAAGGAGCAAGCGATGCTCATTTGTGGTGCCTCCAAAGGGTTGCATTTGCGACACCCACCTGCTATTTTCATTGTGAAGAAGAATGCCATTTGGTGGTGGAGTATCTGAAGGAGGTTTTATGCTTTCATTGTGGTGCCTCCAGAAATTGGCATCCCTCGTTCTTGGTGAATAATGTTTTTGGCGCCGGTTTCTTGGCACGGAGGAGGCTGCGCTGTCACAGGCATTAAGCACTGCTTCGAACTTTACGAGGTGTGGGGAGGGTCATGTTCCAAGGTTTTTAAAAATACGAGGCATATCATGGTATTTCTACATTATGGTATCAATGCGTAAGTCTCACTTGGTAGAGAAAGATATCCATAAAATTAAAAGCAATCGTAACTATATTATTGTAAAATACTAGAAGTAAGAAATCTTTGTTAAAACACATATCCGTGCCATTTTAAGTATTCTAAGGCTAAACTAGTGATCTAGTTGATTCATTTTCATACTTTAGAACATTGTCCAAGCTTTAGAGGTGTTTGCTCTTTTTGTACCTATACATCTAAGCTTCCAACGAGCGTATATCATTGGTCATTGGTATTCTAGTAATGTCAAGGGTGCACATTGGTACACAAGCGATATTGCTCCAGTCATTGGTATTCTAGTAATGTCAAGGGTCCACATTGGTACACAAGTGACATTGCTCTTTGATGACCATTGCTGTCATCTGTATGCCAATGCATCCTTGACATGTATTGTTACATGAAATCTACTGGCTAAATTATTAGATTATGGGGCACCTTATATAGAGGTATAGTTTATTATACATATAAATTTATCACGAGGAGCTCGATTTTAACATATTTTGCTTTTGATTTTCTATATATCTCGTAATCATATGAACATTCATAAACAAGTACACTATAATATCTTCTAGGCATCGAAACACCATTATAAGTGCTATGTCATGGAACACAAATATACCAAGGAAATTACATCAAAGTCAAACTACAAGTTGGAATTAATTCGGATGGCCATTGGACCATCTTTTTTTAAATATAATATGATGAAATATATTATTGCAATGCCTGTCAAATTCGTAAAGCCACATTGACAATTATATGACTCCTAGGATAACAGTAATATGCACAAGACTCCAACATGACGAGATAAGAATACTCTTTATCAGAAGAATATGAACTCAACATCCTAGATCGCGAGAAAGGATTTTGACATTCACAATGGGCAACGATATGGGAAAAGCGGAGACAATTGTGCTTGAGGAGTGAGGCCCCTTAGTTGATGAGGGGTAAGAAAGGGGAAGGGTCCCAATCACCTTACTTTTCCCAATCATTAGATGGGATATCTTTTGAAAATATAATTGTTTTCAATGGTAAAACTGTCAAAAATTGACGGATTCTGTCAAAAATTATCGTAGAAACGGATGGAAGTTAACACAGGGTCATGCCATGTAAGAGTTAAGAACTTTTCAGGGTTCCTCATGTAATCCGCGATTACGTAGGGTTATGTACGTATTTACGAAATTACTCAGGGTTAAGGGTGTATATATCCCTATATATATCTAGGTGTATATACTTCTAGTTAGGCCTTTAATGTGCATCTCGCATTTCCACCCATGTATCTCCTAAATTACATATATGCCCTTCCTTTTAAGGGAGCCTTATCCCTGTGAATCGTCATATTCACACATTATATACTCCCATTACTTAGGTTAAACCATTCACATATCACTTAAGGAAATTGCTGTGACTTAAACATTTATCGCGGGAATAACTCATTTATTGAACTCAAGTAATTGATGATAATAGTCTAATATGGAATCTCGTATTCGTAAAGGATGCTCTCAATCAGGAAGCTCATCGCATAAAACTTAATGGGCTAGTTGATTAGACCGGCTACAAGCACATTTTGCTGGACTATTATTTGTCTCTAATTGTGGGTCCAAACACATCCATTTGCAATATTACTCTTCTATATCCATGCGTAAAAGTTTTGTTGCGATACAACGGTTGGATCGCTCGGAAATTAGTCTCGGACTTTACGATGCATCGCCAAAATGTGCCCTCGCAAAACCCTCTAGATCCTTGATCCTAGGACATGCATGTGACATTCTTTCAACCCGCATCACAGTGATATCATTTTTATTGACATGCGATACCCATAATTCCTGGAATTACCCCAAACACGTCGCGATAAGTTGATACTACCCAAAACACGCTCTGTGTGAAATTACCTAGGTCCTCGACTCGAGCGGGTGCATGTTATCCTCACTCCGTCCACATCGCAATGATATATTTTTTATCAACATGCAATACACTAATCCGCCATAGTCACCCTAAACATGTTATAAGATGATACCCCCAAACATAGCCCTATGTGAAATTGCTTAAATCCTTAATCTGAGCACACACATGTGATCCTCATCTTGCCCACAACACAATGATACAATTTTTATTGATATGCGTCACCCGGATCTCCTGGAATCGTCCAAAACATGTTTTGATAAGTGGATGCCCCCAAAACACTCCCTGTAAAACTATCAAGATCTTCGATGTGAGCATGTGCTTGTGATCCTCACTCCGCCCACACCATGTGGTGTAATTTTCGTTCATAATAACCAGATTACTTAAAATTGTCCAAAACATGACACAATATGAAATGGAAATCCGCTTCAAAGTCTTCCAATTGCGATAAAAACACTATTCCTGAGTAGCACACAACACACAAAACCCACTGTATAAAAATCGTGAAGATCAAACAGGGAGGGGTCAAAACCACACTTATGGGGTTGCTCCTTCGTGACTTTCCCTCGTATGGAATGGCGGTTCTAATGCGTTTCACACAACACATGCACCACCATGTCGATTAGTCGCCAGAATTCTTCTCCAGCAACGGAGCTTCGGTGTGGTGGAAAGCTCTGGCAAGCTCGGTCTGGTTAGCCTCTTGGCTCAACCCACTTGACCCTTTATATAGAGGTCGTGTCTCGGGTTCGGTTCAAATCCAAAAGCCATAAACCGATCTTGTAAGGTTAACGAGCACTCCGAAGTGCCCTTGTTAATTAATGATAATTTGATAATGGTTGTCGAAGTTGTTGTAGTCGGGCAATTTAGGAACCGTCAAAATTTACTACACCGAGAAATGATATAGAGAATCAAGTCTCAATGCGATCAAAATTATTTGTTTTACTTGGATAACTCCCAAGGTCGAACTCATGGAGGTAATATGAGGGTTTACAATCTATAATTAAAAAATCTAGAGATTTTAGGTTTTTAGAGAAGAAATGAATTATTTTTGGTTTTTTGTATTTTCCAGCTTTTTATGGATTCTTAAGATAAAGAAATGTAATTAATTAATAAAAAAGATATGATGCATGAATTTTCAAAGAATTATTTTGATGCAGGAAATAATGCTATGCTCTGTGATGAGAAAAAATTTGATACAACTTTTTTCTGTGATGCATTAAATGATGCAATATGCCAATGCGAAGATAGATGCAAGTCAAGTAGAGAAGCCATACACAAGCAAGCCAATTATTTCGTTCCCCCCTTTAATTTATTTTAGAGATAATATGATTAATTTTTCTCAATTGACGTCCCAAATTTATTCCCTCAATTTCTTAAATGAGCAATAAAAGATCAATATCAAGAATGAAAGTGCTCACAACTGAACGAATAGACTCCTCAAATAATTAGCACTCAATAATGTCTCAGAAGGTGAATCACAATATGTTATATGATAGATTATGAATTATGGATCAAATGGACATAAATAATGCAAAAATACGATAAGTGGTTCACAAAATATGAATAAAATGAGATTCATGGACCAAATAGTGATAATAATAAATAAAGTTCCACAATTATACCCTTTGGGAGGGGCATTGTTGCAATTTTTCTCGAACCGACTGGCCTTTGGTGCAATTTACCGTAGGCAGGGGTATAGTTGTGATTTCTAGAAGTTGCGAGGTTTTTTGCACAAATTTCCCAGAGTCATGCGCCTTGCGCTCGTGACTGGGATCCCCTTGTGATTCTAGGAATATGGAGGGGCTGGGGCGCAATTTACCCCGCACACACATGCGAAGCATACGAGGAGCGGAGGCTTAGGCGGTGGTTCGGTGGCCCCCTCCATGTGGCTCCTTCTTTCTGCTTCGGTAGCGCCCGAGGCACTTGGCTTGGACGAATGTCTCGGGAAGGATCTGAAGTGCTCCTCCTTCGGATTTAACGGTCGTATTTTGGGCGACAATGGACAACCAAGATGATGAGAGTTCTTGATCCGGGGGTATCTATGCGCCTAGACCTGGCATGTTTCTTCTTCTTTGCATCGATGGGCGGCTCCGACGATATGCTCCTACTTCCTCCTCCTCTTGGCCGACACACGGCCGAGGGACGTTGGTGAAGTGGCTACGTAAGGGCTTGAGGTAGTGCTCTGGCGGTGGGTTGCATGTTCCTGCATGAAAGTTATGGACTCGAGATGCAAGCTCTTGGTCTATATGCCTAAGCCAGAAAGAAAGGAACGTGAGACGAAGCTCCGGTGTATGTGGTGGAGATGGAGTGAGGGTGATGGAAGGTTGCGGTACAAAGCAAAGAATGCGAGGAGATGAAGGTGAGGGTGGTTTCACCATTTGTTGTTGGATTGGATTTAGGTCGAAGAAGAACAGAGGTGAAGTAAGGAAAATGAGTTGTTGACGGGATAAGAAAGAAAGAAAAGACGACGACGGGGAAAAGAGAAGGGCACCTGCAGGTGTTTTTTGCCGGAAGGTGGAGGAGCTTCGGCTCAACTTCGGTTCTCGCCTTAGCGTCTGGTGATTGATGCAAGCTTGGATGACTCCTGAAAGTGGAGCAGTAGCAAGGTGTCTAGAGTACCTTGGATCACGCCTGTGGATGACCGTCTTCGCCTCTCGATGTACTCCACCGCTGTCACCGGAGTCTGAGTTCAGATGCTGGCAGTTTTCCGTAAAGGTGGCGGATGATCGTGGTAGAGTTCGATGGATTAGTTAAATAGGGAGAGATGTAGAAGCGAATGGGTTTTTGGAGTTTGGCGATGGCTTCGATCGCCGGTTAGAGTCGAAGGATTTAGGGGTTCCAGGTGATTGGGATGAGGCGTTGGGTGGCTGCAACGATGAAGGGGGAAGGGATAATGGATTGATTGAGTGGATAAGGTCGTTGGGTGGCTCGAAGATAATGGGTTTCTGGTAATTTGGGGTTCCATTGATTAGGGTTTTAGGTTTTGTTTCGGGGATTAGGTGGTTAGCAGCGGGTGGTCGACGTTGCAGAGGATAAGACGGTGAGGTCGTAGATCGGAGAGAGGATGATGTTGATCGTCCAAGGCTGCTGGAGATGGAAGGTAGGCGGAGCTCGGGTGGAGTGAGGCGGTATTGAGGAAGAAGATGAGAATACAATCACTGTTGGATCGTGGAGATCCAATGGTGCAGATCCCATCACGTGATGCACTCGTGAGAAAGAGGGCACGTGCTAGGCACGCGGATGGGGGTTAAGCGGGGCTGTTGAGGGCCGTTGGATTGAAATCAATCCAACGGTCCAGATCGAGGGTGCAACAGGACAAGACTAGTTGACTGGGCCTTGAGGCGGCTTTACTTGATGGCTAAGGTGGACCATTTGGAGACTGACACGTGGCAAACATTGACCGAGACCATACCGTTGACCAGTGCATATATACAAAAATAAATAGGTTATAAATAGAAGATGGACTCCGGTACAAAAATACCCTAAATGAAAAGTGTGCACCTAAATGTGATCTACAATATACATTGTTAGAAAACTTGGATGTGGAAGCGTTTCAGAAATAAAGGATAAAAAACAATGAAGAATGCATGATTTTACGTGGAACCCTACTCCCTAAGGAGCGGGATGAAACCACGGGAGAGGGCCTCAAAGGGCCATATGTTGCAATGCCATCTACCTTATAGTGGCTAAGATCTTGGCGAACCGGCTCAAAGGTGTTCTGGACTCGACGGTGCAGGGTCAGTCATCGTTTATACCGGGGAGACAGATGACAAATGGTTTAGTGATGGCCTCGGAGATTTGTCTTGACTGGAAGTAGACAAAGACGAGAGGGGTTCTGTGGAAGATAGACTATGCTAAGGCTTACGATTGCATCGACTGGAGATTCTTGTGGGTGTCTTTAAGGAGGAGAGGCTTCCCCGAAGCTTGGATGGACTGGGTGAAGAGGTGTGTCACCACTTCCTCCTACTCTATCTTGGTGAACGACAAACCTGAGGGGAGATTCTTCCAGCCGCAGCAAGGGGTGAGGCAAGGGTGCTCGTTGGCTCCCATGCTTTTTGTCCTGTTGCAGATGCTCTGGGCGTGCTCTTCAGGCTTGCAATTGAGGCAGGATGGTGTGAGGGGTTTCGCAAGGAAGACATCTCTGTCCCTCTGCTTCAGTATGCAGATGACACAATCCTTTTGCTTGGAGGCACATATGATCAGAATGCTAATGCGGTACACCAGGTTGAAATTTTTGGCAGTCTTTCTGGTCTTGAGATCAACAAGCGTAAGTCGTAGACTATCACTTTTTGGATGAGTGAAACGGAGAGTGCTAGAGTGGCGGGGTTTAGGGTGGAGCATGGACCGGGCTCGGGCCGGGCCCAACCTAGCCCAGCCCAGACCCATTTAGGAAACCGGGCCCACGGGCCGAGCCCAGGCCCGCTTATTTTTTAGCAACTGGGCCCAAGCCCGAGCCCAACTCGACTCATGATGGGTCGGGCCGACCCGTAAATCTGTGGAGAGAGAGGGAGGTAGAGAGAGTCGGTGGAGGGCGAGAGGGAGAGGGAGGAGGCGCCACGTTGGCGGTTGCCGGCTGGGAGTGGAGAAGGAATGTAGGGAGAGGGAACACGAGGTGGTGCTGGCCCGTTGGGTGGTGAGTGAAGGAGGGAGAGGGAGGACGGGGTGGCGATGGGCGGCGTTGTAGTGGGGAGGGAGGGAGGAAGAGGGAGGAGGCAGTGCGACCCGAGCTACGACGCGAGGTGGAGGGCGGCCGTAGGGGAGCCTGGGGAGGGAGGAGGCAGCGTAAGGTTTGACAGGGGCGATAGGCAGTACTCAGGAGGGGAGGGGGGAGTCGAGGTCCGGGTTTGACTAGGAATAGGGCCATAAATCAGGTCGGCCCATGGGCATTGGTTCGAGCCCGTGCAAACTCGAGCCCGGCCCGAATAGCTAGATGGGCCAAATTTGCGGCCCATGCCCGCCCATTAAGACAGTGGGCTCGGGCTTGGGTCGGGCTTGAGCGGGCCGGGTAATGGGCTGGGTCGGGCCGACCCTGGCCCATGCTCCACCCTAGCGGGGTTGACTAACTGCCCGCTGGGCGACCTCCCCATCTCCTACTTGGGGCTGCCACTGGTAGCAGGGAAACTGAAGAAAGCGTACTGGGATGCCGTGACACAAAGAATGGAGCAGAGGTTGGCGGGTTGGAAGGCAGTCACCCTGTCCAGAGGGGGAAAGTTCATTCTGATAAAACACATGCTCTTGGCCATACTTATCTTCTTCTACTCCACTAGACTGATGCCGATGGGAGTTAGGAAGAAGATTGAGACTTTGATGAGGAGATTCTTCTTGTCGTACGGGAAGCAGCAGGGGCCTGGGATGCACCTGGTTAGTTGGGAGGAGGCTACGAAGGGACGCAAGGACAGATGACTTGGGTTTCACGACATGGAGTACATGGACAACGCGCTAATTGCCAAGTGGGTAACTCGTATATGTGGTCCGTCGACCTCGCTGGCAGCTAGACTTTTGAGGAAGATATATGGGGTTAAAGTCAAACTTGTGGCAAGAACTTGCTTTGAATCATCGCTGTGGGCAGGTATACGTGAGGTCCTACCGTTAATAGTGCCTAGTCTACGACCAAAATTGGGTAGCGGCCATCTTTTCAGATTCTGACGCGATGACTGGACTGGGGAGGGTACACTGCAGGACAGATTTCCAAGGCTGTATGATCTGACGACATCGAAGGAGAGTACGCTTGCGCAGGTGGCGGAAACGGGGTCGTGGACGCCGACCTTCCTGACGGAACTCTCTGATCAACGCATGGAGGAGTATCTTAGGTTGCAGGCTGACATTCCTCCACCTGGGGAGTTGTCGATGGATAGAGATCATTTTGTTTGGGAGGGCACAAATTTCTCCGTGAAGTGAGCCTATAAGGACTTTAGACGGATTACAGATGAGCAGGACATGGAGCTTTGCCAATACATGAGGGTCGTTTGGGTGTCAAAGATATCGTGCAGAATCAAAGTTTTCCTATGGTGCTTGAGAAGAGGCTGTTTGTGTGATAAAGCGAGGAGAGGGAGGGTGTTGGGAGTGGCAGACACTCAATGCGACAGGTGCGAGGGGATGAAGGAAGAAACCGTGCACTTGTTTTTCAAGTGCACGGCATCTAACCAAGTCTGGAGGGCGGTTGGGATACCTTGGATCACGAGCGATGGGGCTGCGACGTTCTGGAGATCAATTTGGGCGGTTGGCAACAACTCATCTGGAGACTGCTCAAATCTTTTTGCCCTTCTATGGGCCATTTGGATCAGACAAAACGACCTGATCTTCAACAACCAAAGGTTTTACTATGAAAATGTAGCATTACATTGTAACACTCTTTACCATTTCTGGCTCTCACGGTAATGTACTCTAAACTTTTGCTAATGAAATTTGCTTCGTGGTGACTCCCACAATGATGGATCACCCTCTTTACAATAAAAAACTGTCGCATTACACTTTCTCATTGGATACAAGAGGTTTGAAGCTTCTTATATAGCCTCTACAGACTCTTCAAGTCCCACCGTTGGTAGATGTGGGACTAAACACTGGATGTGGTAAATGAATCTTCGAAGGATCCATTTACCCATCTTACATATGACGCATATACTCCAACATCCCCCTCAAGCTAGAGCATGCCAGGCTCAGCTTGGACAAAACAGAAAGAAATATCAAACTCATAATACACGACACTACAAACAATATCAACTCAACGCGCACAACTGCCGGCTGTTGTCGAGGACGTTGCTTCTCATGCCGTGCAGGTGAGGAGGAACAAATGGACTGGAGTGTGAGTCAAACTGAATCTCCTCGTTAGAGAGCATGTGCTTTGTACTGCTCCTGTCGGAGTCACTGCAACTGAAATTGAGTCTCCACCTGGATAACACTGGCCTGTCATATCATGTGGATAACTGCTCCATCTCTGAAAGGGACGAACTGAAAAAGCCGTGGAGACATCCTCGTTGGAGTCCACGGCCGCTGGAGAAGGGAATTTGAAAAGACTCTTCGTCGGAGAACTGGGTCTCTCGCATACTGGCTCATAGAATGGGATCTCTACTCTGGAGTCCCTATGAAACCGCATGAAAACCCTAGCCCACATGGCATAGGTAATGAGATCTCTACTCTGGTATGGAACACATGAAACCTTTGAGACCAAAAACAAAGATGGGGACCAAAACAAATGATGATAAATGTGCGCACATCTGACTGAGGACTCGGAATCTGATCGTCGAGTCTGGAACCAAAAAACTGTAGAATCTGAGAATCTGTCTGACCTCTGGAATATGAAGAATCTGAATATGGAGAATCTGACAATCGGGCCCGTGACTCTACACAATACTCCCCCTTTCTCCCATACTTGTCGAAAAGCAAACATCGATCAAGTTGGGAGAAGACAAGAACATGATGGAGAGAAATAAAACATGCATAATCCAATCATCATCATTTTTTTCTCAGCTTTTCTTTTCAAAATTTTTAATCATTTTTTCAATAAGCCGTTCATTCTCTTTTTTTCCCGGCCTCGTTTTTTTTTGCAAATTTTTCTGGGTACGGCTTTTCTTTTGTACGCGCCTTTTTCTCAAAATACAACTTTTTTTGAACGAAGAAATTCGTGGTCCAATTGGACCCTTGAAACTCAGCCCAAATACGGCTTACAAAACGGTGGGCTTTTTCTCTTCTTTTTTTAACGATGCTGCACCCCACTCTCTTTTTTTTGTTTGATACTCTTGGTCCAATTGGGCCTGATCTCTATCGTCACTTTTTTTTAAACAGCAGCAGGAGGCCCGTTGGGCCTCAAATAAACATTTTTTTAAATGGCCCAGTTGGGCACGCTAAGAAGAGGCCCTATTTAGGGTTCCCTATCGGGGTACCCTTCTCATCATGAAGTCGCCCCCGATGGTGTTTTCCTCTTAGCGCCACCTGGAGACGATGAAGAAGTGCTGCCTGCATATGGGAGGAGCGCCGCCATCGCTGCGGATTCTATTGTAGATGGTGGCGCAACATCGCCACCAAGAACCGTGAGGAAGGGAGGGGACGGATCCTGGAGTTGCGGGGCTTTGGAGCCGCGCAAAGGAGGAGCTGGGGCTGTGGAGGCTCCTCGTCGCATGGAAGGGTGATACCATGCATCGTCTGGTAGTTGCCAATCGCCTGAAAAAGGGGAGGAGCACCTCTTGGAGATGTGCGGTGTTTTTCTTTGAGAAGTTTCTTGGAGATCACGAGGGAGATGCTGCCTGAGAGGAGTAGAGGAGTATGCCTTCTGCCGTGGAGATCTCGTAGAAGTCTGTTCCGCTGACGCATGTGCGGCTAGGTCTAGGGCTGGAGCATCAGATCTGGAGGGCTGTGGGGATCGACATGAGGGAAGTTGGATTCTACTATGGTGGGTTCGACTGCAAGCAATGACGGGAGGTGAGAATTATGTCTGCCAAAACCCTATTTGCTGATGGCACGCATGTGAATGGCCGAACTGCTCCATCTCGGAAGAGGACTGCCGCCACTGCCACCTATCTGGAGAGGTTGCCAGGAGATGCGACTGTAGGTTGGCGGTTGTAGATCAAGTGTCACCGATCTGGAAGTCATTTTGCGCAGCTTGCGCACAGGGAAGGTGGCTGCGATCACCGCACATCAGATCTTGCAGATTCCAGGGTTTCAGAAAACCCTAAAGCTTGGACAAATCAGGAACATGATCTTCAAGAACATAATTAGGGTTCCAATAGAAAACCTAGGATTGAATCTCGAACAAAACAAAAGAACATAAAATCCTCGAGAATCGACCCTATCTGATACTATGTTAGAAAACTTGGATGCGGAAGTATATCGGAAATAAAGGATAAAGAACAATGAAGAACACTGGATTTTATGTGGAACCCTACTCCTTTAGGAGCGGGATGACACCACGAGAGAAGGCCTCAAAGGGCCATATGTTGCATTGCACTTTCTCGTTGGATACAAGAGGTCTGGGGCTTCTTATATAACCTCTACAGACTCTCCAAGTCCCACCATTGGTAGATGTGGGACTAAACACTAGATATGATAAATGGATCTTGGAAGGATCCATTTACCCATCTTACATCTGACGCATATACTCCAAAATACATGAAGGACTCAAATGCATATGGAATGAACTATGCAAGATATGATCTTTTTGATGATATTTTATGTTTATGAAATATCATTTTTTATAGCTTTATATTTTTTATTTGTTTTCTGTGATTGAATAATGTATGCAAAAATCAGACATGCTATGAAATGATGTAATGGACTCGAATGTGATTTTTGTAGATTTTTGTGGATTTCTTTAATGTTAGAATAAATTAAGTGAAATATATACATGTGGGCCAGGTTAATAAGCTCAAGCTAGAACTTATATAGTTATATTTTAATTGTTTTTCTGATCTTTTTGGATTTTGAATTTTATGTGATCAGTTAGAACATTGAATAAATAAAGAAATTAAAAAGGAAATAATCAAAATGAGGGAAATATGCACATGAAATGACAAATCAAAAGTCAGTGAAAATATACAATGCACAATTAGGTCTCAAAACCCACTTTTTTCACAAATGCACTCTGATTCTTTTGAATTTGGTCTTGATTTCTAGATATTTGAATGTACATTAATTCAAAAGTGAGTACAGTGAAATTGGACATCACATGAGAGAGATATCAACGTTTACGGCCTTTTGTCCTGAAATTAGGGTTTCAATGTGAGAGATATCTCCGGCGATGTGACAGAGAGCATCAAGCCCTCATCTTCTTCGACATTAGGGTTCCAACGTGATCTTCTCGAAAGCTTCATGATTCATCGTCATTGGATGATGGGGATATCACCATCGCACCACCACTCTTTTGCTTGATGGAGTCATGGGTTTACGAAAGAAACCCTAGGTCCGCCGACAAACTTTACTTCTTATTGCGGTTGCGCTGTGATTTGGAGGAGATTGCAACTTGGAAACAGGCTTTGGATTTGGTGATGTCAAGGCACTGGATCCATCTTCTAAATCATTGATGGCAATGCTGGATTTGGATATGTTGGCCACGAGCATGGGGTCACGTTGCGGCATCCTCATAGCAGCCAATAACTGATCTATCTCGGAAACTTGAACAAGATGAATCCTTAGAACAATCATTTTGTCACCACCTAGAATTAGTGTTCCATTAGGAAACCTAGTTGCTTTCTCGTGCAAGCATCAACAACAACCACTGGTGCATCAAATGCATCTGGGATGCTGCACAGAGTATAAGTTAGGAACAATGGTAATACTGGTGGTCTTGGAAGGGAGCGGTGGTGGCGGTACCAACGCATTGATTTGGGATCATTGTTCTAAACTCAGTTCATGTGCACAAATGAAAAGTACATTTTAAACTAGTTACCGATTTTCTCATTAAGATATCAAGGAACGTGGGGTTTTGCCAGTTTTCCGGATGGGTAACATATTAGTTGTATAAAAGTCTAATTTTTTGCTGATATGCAAAAGTTAAGTTGATATTTTACACATGCTATTACCTCGTTGTTTGACAGCTCATGGAGCGCCGAGGATATGGACAGGAGTACATTAGCCGCTATAAAATGATGACCAGGTTGGTACAACTCATGTCCTTTGTTGCTATTGTCATGGCCAAATGAAAGCACATTATGGAAAATGATCTCATCAACATATTTATTCCAAATTTCTTAGTTCATATTTCAAATTTGTAGATGATGTTCTTGTTTGTGTCGTCTAGACCTGTTGATTTAGAAATATCATATATTACTTTCAATAAAATTTAGGCAAATTGTACAAATAATGGAGCTTTTCATACACAGATCTGTACCTTTAATTGTCACATGGACTTCCCAAAATAAGACATCTAGTTATGCAGGACATGAATCTAATTTCTTGTACTGAATTTATTTATAGAATTCCTTTTAAATTGTTTCACCTTATTATTTTCTTTTATACACATTTTATTCATTCATCATAGAAGGAAATTTGGCGGTGGATTGAAGTATTAAAGAAACTTCCAGTAAAATTAAAGAGTTGCAAGGCTTTCTCCTTTGATCAAATTGATGAAAACTTGAAAACTTTAATGAGTATAACTACCAAATAGAAAAGTGAAGAAGATTGTGAAAGCGAAGGCCAAGGCATGGGATTATCGAAATGCGAGACTGAAACTGAAGGAAGAATTAAAGCATATTTTTAGGATAGCTAAAGATATTTTCATGATGGCTGACTCTAAAGAGTGGGAAACCAAAGATTTTACACAAGTTTGGTGCATCATGGTTGAGAATGAGTAGATCGAATGGTAAAGATTAGTGTTAAATGCATATATAAAGCTAAGGTGGAAGAATTATTTATGTAGTATTTTTAATGAGAAGGTGATACCAAGATCATCCTTAAATAGCTTGTCAAATTTAGATGTCAGATGAATTATATTTGTTATCAACGAATTCAATTCGAACATCTCTTGTTTTATGTTTATCGTTAAGGCAGAGGTAGCATTATCTGGTGTTGCTTCTTTCATGGCCAGAGACTTTTAGAAATCAATTGGAACATCTGTGAGAGTCAAAGGGCCTGAAAATGTTCATGCAACCTCTATTCTTTGGGCATTATGGTTTTTGAGGAATAGGGTAATTTTCCTTGGGGAGAGGTTGTACTTGGAAAAGGTAATGGAACATGCAAAACTCTTGCAGGAGTCTTGATCATTATAGCTTTTGTGCTTAATTTGTGAGTATGTTTTTTGGGTGTCCGTTTTTATGATTTGACACATTTTTTCCTTTAGAAAGGGACTGCGATCAAGATTATAGCGAAATTTGTATGGCGTCTCTTCCTTGAGAAGATGAGCAGTGCCACCTCCTTTTATCGACCCCTCAATTCCAAGTGCTCGACACCTTTAATGAACGTTGCCCGTCCTTTTTCACTCGAAACATGCCAAAATCCCCATATCAAATTGCATGGCTTGAAAGAGAAACCCCCTACATCAACACCCTTTATCATCTCTTTACCACATTGCTAAAAGAACACATTGAACCGCCAGGACTGTAAGGCACTAACTCGGTTTTGTTTTTTTTATTATTTTAAATATATAAATCAATTTTATACATATATTCTTATATATTTATATCAAGTTGGACATTTTCAATAGTAGTAAAACGAAATAAAAGAACCAATTGGAATAAAAGAAGTGAAAGAAGCAAGAAAAACGATGTTATCTACAAACCAAGAATAATATTTTAGACCAAGACATGTCAATTCACAAACACGCTTAACAAACAAAATCTAATAGCAATGGACACTAGTCATCCTCATTAATGTTATCATAATTCAAGTTTACATATATAAGCTTACGGATGGGAATCTCCTCGTCTTACCTCTTTTTCCTCAAAACAATTCATTCAAATCAACATCGTCTTCATCATCATCTTCACCTTCATCCATTCCTTAAAACTCGAATTCCTCTTCTTCCTCATATATCGACACATCTATGGAGGTCGAAGTTAAAGCTCCTTTGCCACGTTCACCTCTTTGGCTTCTTTTTGATTTTAAAATTTCCTCGGCCCTACTTGTATTTGCCACCGAACCTCAAGTTAATCCTACCGTAGAAAAACATCCTCATCTTGAGCTTGTACATCTACACTGTACATGATCATGAGATGAAAGAGGGACCCTTGATTGCTCAATTGATGATCCTTGAGGTTAGAAATGAAACATACGTAAATGAGATCGTTCAGTCTCTTAGTCTCCAACCTGTCTCTCTTCTTTGTGTGGATGGAATTGAAACATACATAAGTCTTTTTGTCTCCAATCTATCTCTCTTCTTTGTGTGTATATGAAAACATCACAAGTAAAAAATGGCAAAGCCTTCTCCCATTGAAAGTAGGGTCGGCTACATGGATTCTTGTACAATATAGTACACATTTAGTCGACAACTTGAGATGGCGAGTGGAGTGCGACGGGCGAGTTGGGAGCGAAGGGTGGATGGGACGCGAAGGGCGTGGTGGGAGCGAAGGGTGGACGGGACGCGAAGAGCTTTTGGGGAGCGTTGGGATTCGGGGAAGCGAAGGGCGTGGAGACCTAAGGTTCGTGAAGCGAAGGGCGTAGACGCGAGGGAGCGCCGCGGCACGCTAGGTGGCTTTTCTCGTCCTCATGGTGCCGGGCTAGACATGGAGTCTGACGAGGTCGGTGGCGGGTGGACCCGGGTTTCTCACGCCAAGCCGGGTAAGCGGTGTTTCCGCTGTGACTCTCGTGGCCATATTGCCTCCGATTGCTGTGCTCCCCCCCGTTGTTTCCTCTGTGGCAAGCTTGGCCATCGGAGGTCCTCCTGCTGGTCTTCGGCGGTCGTCGCTGGTCCGACGCACTTCGCTCCACCGATGCGTGGGAGTGCGCAAAATCTGCATGGGGGTCGCGATTCTCGTTCATTCGCTCAGGTGGTTGGCGCTGGCGTTGCACGTGATGAGGGTCTCTCCGACGCTCCTCTTTCTACTGGGGGAGAGTTGCATGGCTTCCAGGCGGGAAGCGGTTCGGGTATCGCGGTGGAATCTGGTGATGCAGTCGCCTCGGAGTTGGGGGTGGAAGCCGAGCCCGAGTTGGTGGGTAGGGTGGCGGAAACGACGCAGGTGGCGGAAACGACGCCGGTGATGCCTCTGGGGGGGTCGGGGAAAGCTTCCGTAGGTGGCGGCGCGAGGGTGGTTTCGTTACCAGAAGTCGGTTCTTTGGACGAGGGGGGTGAAGTGGAGCGGTTGCAAGGGGGGAGGGGGCTTGATCAGAAGGAGGTGACGCCGGAGCATGGAAGTTTGGGGGGCTGGAGCGACCACGCAGGTTCGGCCTCCTCGCTCTCCATCGTGGTGGGGGTTTTGCAGAAGCATGATGATGGGTGGGAGCGCATTCGTGCTGGTACGTTGGATTTCTTGGGCGAAAGCTTTGCTGGGGATTTCGTCATCCTGGATGCGGCTCGATGCTGCGTTCGAGGTCTCTCCCCGGAGCAACGGGAGAACCTTCTTCGTTTCCATGGCGTCGCCGGAGTCAAGTGGCGGAGCTTGCGGGTTTCTGATGGTGGCACCTCCACGTCGGAGGTTTGTGTCGCTGAAGTGAGGGGGGTGCCCTTCCTCTCGCGAACGGTCCATGCTCTTTCGAAGGTTATTTCCCAGTGGGGGCAAGTCCTCAAAATTCTTGATGATGGCCTTGCTCCTGGTGCTGATTGGAGATGCTCCCGTGTTCTGATTGAAGTTTCTTCAGCCTTCATTGCCGAATCGGCAGGAAAGGTTCTCTTTGAGTTGATGTCATTGGGTTGCTGGACCTTCAGGCTTGAGTTCTTTTTTCCTCCGATGATGGCGGTGCCGGTTCCTCCTCCACCGGTGGCGGGTTGGCGGGGGTCTACGTCGGCTTCTCCGGCCGTCCAGGTTCCTGCGCTGAGGGGTGACGGTACGTCTTCTAACTGCCACGTGGTGTTTACCGGGGCTATTTCCGAAGCGTTGCCATGCATGTCTTTCTGCTCACGTGGAAGCGAAGAGGCACCTCGGGTGTTGCAATCGCGCGGTGCAATCTTTGATTTGGTGGCTGTTGATCTTCTCGACAATGATTCGCTTCCCCCTGAAAATTCCTTTATGACAGCGGGTCTTTCGCACGTGGACCACTCCACGCACAGGTCGTTCATTCCTTGTGACCCACTTGTTTAACAGTATTTGGGCTCCTCAGAGGGTCTCTTTGGAGTAGCTGCTAGTGGATCCTCTATCGCTATCGGATCAACTTTCGCTTTCGGAGCGTCTTTATTGGGGACCCGATGTTTTGTGTCCTCGGCCTATCAGATCAGTGCCTTTCTCTTTCGAGATCCATCTCGAAGGACCGCAATCTCCTCCCTCCCCGCGGTCGCGGCCGCTGGCATCTTATCCTGGAGGTGATCTTCCTTCGTCCGTTGTGGGGGACGCCTTGGTGCTCCCTCCTGTCTCTACGGGGTGGTCCCCTCTTCCGGAATGCGATGATCTTGACTTGTTTGCCGATGGGGTGGCGACGACCCCCTCGGCTGATAATGCTATGGTTGCGGGACTCTCCCCCTCGTCCCGTTATGGTCGGAGCTACTCTCGTAGGCGGCACTTTTGCTCTGATTCATCTATCGTATCTTCCTGCCAGTCTTTGCGCGAGGCGGTGACGGAGGCGGCAGGCCTCTCCCAGCTCGGTGACCGGTCCTATGATGGTCTTTGAGGACCCTTTTCTGCCTCGCTGCGGTTTTTTGGGCTTCCTTTTTGTTTTAATGAAGATTTTGTCCTGGAACGTGCGTGGTCTGGGTGACCCTGATCGTCGGCGCATTTTGGGCTCGCGCCTTGTGGAATGGAGCTGTGATATTGCTTTCATTCAGGAGTCGAAGCTTTCGGTGTTGGATGATGACGTTTGGAAGTCTTTTGGCGCTGGTCATCTCAATGCTTTCCGTGCTCTGGATGCGACTGGTGCTAGGGGTGGTGCTATTCTGGCTTGGTGCTCTACGCATTTTTCCTTTTCTTCCATGAGGATGGGCCGTCACTCCATCTCGGTGGTGTTGAATTGCTGTTTGTCAAATACTTGTATGGCGTTTACTTGTGCTTACGCCCCTACTTGTCATATTTCTCGCCGCGAGCTTTGGGAGGATTTACGCGAGGATGCAATTATTTTGGGTCACGTGCCTTGGTTGCTAGGGGGTGACTTCAATGTCACTCTGCACTCGCAGGATCGCCCTCGGGGTCGCGGTGGTCTCGACCCGGGTTCTTCCGATTTTATGGACCTTATTAATGACTTGGCTCTTGAACCGCTTGTCCCTAATGACATTTCATACACGTGGCGGAACAACTCCTCGCGGTCGCGGATCGATCGTTTCTTGGCGAATAACAGTATGATGGACTCTTTTCCTTTTTGCGAGGTTACTTCGAGACCGCGATCCTTTTCGGATCACAACCCCATTATTTGGTCGGCTGGTGATGATATTCGACCTCGTGGCATATTCCGTTACGAGCGTTCTTGGCTTATGGAGCCTGGTTTTCGGGACTTGGTTCGGCATCATTGGACTCAGGTATCTTCGACGGGCAGTGCCGCTCGCCGTTTTGATCATAAGCTTTCGTCTCTCAGAAGGATGCTGGCGTCTTTTAAGAAGGATACTCGCTCTGCTCGCATCGCCACTCGCCTGGCGGCTGACGAGGTGATTCTGCGCTTTGATCGCATTGAGAACGACAGGGACTTGAATCAGGACGAGTTGGTCGTGCGCGCGGATGCTATGGATAAGGTGAAGCTTGAGGATCGGAAGCGTTTGGTTGAGTGGCGCCAACGATCTCGGATGCGGTGGTTGAAGGAGGGCGACGCTAACACCGCGTTTTTTCACAGGATCGCTAGTGGTCGGCGGCATTCTAACTCTATTTCTTCTTTGCTGGTTGATGGCGCTCATGTCCAGGGGGAGCGGGACTTGGGTCATGCACTGGTGGCCTACTTTAAGGAGTGGTTCGAGCGCCGGTCTGTGCGCCGGTGGCGTTGGTCGGGTAGTGGGGCTAGCGTGCTCCCTCAGGCGGATGCGATGTGCCTAACTCGTCATATATCTATGGAGGAGCTGAAAGAGGCTGTTTGGGCCCTCAACCCCGACGCGGCGCCGGGACCCGATGGATTCCCTGTTTTTTTCTATCAGGAGTTTTGGGATGTGCTTTCTCAGGATGTTTTGGACGTCGCCCGCGAATTTTGTGATGGCAACTACGGGTTTGATAAACTCAACAGGTCCCTTATTGCTCTCATTCCCAAGTCTTCGACTGCCAACCGTATTGAGGACTTCAGGCCGATATCCATCTCCAATGCCATCTACCTTATCATTGCTAAGGTCCTTGCTCGGCGCCTGGCATCGCTTCTCGATTCTCTCATCTCGCCTTCTCAAGCGGCTTTTGTTCGGGGACGACAAATTAGTGATTGCTATGCGGTGGCATCGGAAATTATTCACGCGTGGACCAAGAACGGAGTTAGGGGGCTTCTTTGGAAAATTGATTTCGCGAAGGCGTACGACTCTTTGGATTGGCGTTTTCTTTGGTCTGTTCTAAAGCGGCGGGGATTTCCCTCGCAATGGATCTCGTGGGTGCGTCGCTGCGTCTCGACGGCCTCACTCTCGCTTCTTCTCAACGGCCGCTTGGCTGGGGGCTTCTTCCAGCCACACCGGGGGATTCGGCAAGGATGTCCCCTTGCCCCTTTGCTTTTCGTCTTGGCCGCCAGCGTCTTGCCCTGCATGATTCATAATGTGGCTGCGGCTGGCCTTACCCGTGGGTGCTCTTGGTCCTTACCATGTCCCAATTATTCAGTTTGCGGATGATACGATTTGCTTCATCGAGGGCGATGCTTCGAATGTGGCGGGTATGGCTACCACGTTGGAGCTCTTCAGCGAGGCTTCGGGCCTCCTCATTAATTATGCTAAATCCTCTATGGTTCCCTTCTCCACTCCACGGGATGAGGTTGCGGAGTGTATGCGGATCTTGGGCTGCCCGGCGGGCGCTCTTCCCTTGGATTATTTGGGGCTTCCCTTGACGGTTGGGCGTGCTCGCTTACGTGACTGGCAGGCCGTGGTTGATCGGATGGAATCTCGTTTGGCTGGCTGGCGTGCGACCCTTCTCTCACGTGGTGGTCGTTTGGTTCTTCTCAAGTCGGTATTATCTTCGATCCCAATTTATTTCTTCTCTGTGAAAGGTATGCCTAAAGGGACCCGTCGGAGGCTGGATTCGTGCTTGCGGAGATTTCTTTGGGGGAAGAAGGGGGACGGGAGGAGGGGTGTTCATTTGGTTGCCTGGGATGAGGTTACGCGGCCAAAGAAGGAGGGGGGGCTGGCGGTGAGAAGGTTGGAGGTGGTTAACGAGGCCCTTCTTCTCAAATGGGTGGCTCGTCTTTGGGGCAGGGAGGAAAATCTTATGCTTAATTTCTTGAGGCTGGCGGTGGGGGTTGACCGGCTTTTTGGTTTGGATGGTCGCCTGACGGGGTCTTCTTCATCCTTTTCCCGTGATATCGTCAATACCCTGTCTCGTAATCGATCCCTTTTTGGCATTAAGGTGGGGGATGGGTCTTTGATCCGTTTTTGGGGTGACGATTGGACCGGCAGGGGTCCTCTTCAGGAGTTATTTCCTCGACTATTCGCGCTGGTGGCGGATAAGGATGCTAATGTTGCCTCCTACTGGGATGGTGCTTCTTGGGGCCCTAGGTTTGTGGCTAATCTCTCTGACCAACGGCAGTTGGATTTCATGGCCTTACTTGCTATTCTCGCGGACGCGCCCTCGCCCTCGGTCGGATGCGGTCATCTGTCTTGGAAGGACGGGACTTTCTCCACCCGTGCGGCTTACCTGGCTATTCTTCCTCCTCTGGCTGCGGCTGATGCTCCTCTTTTCCGGGATTGTCAATTCTTTTGGGGCCTCAGGGTCCCTGAACGAATTGGCATTTTTCTGTGGCTATTCCGTCGTGGGCGTCTGATGACTCGTAGCCGGTGTGCCTTACTATTTCCCAACGTCTCTTCTATCTGTGGCCTTTGTGATTTGGAGACAGAGACTATCGATCATCTATTTTTCCGATGTGGCAGAACCCATGATATCTGGGCTGATATGGACTGACTTGACGTGTCGGATTCTTCCTCCTTCTGTGAGAGCTTGGTTAGCTCTCGGGCCAGGGCGAGGACGGACCTCCTTACATCTATTGCTCGGCTTTGGTGCATTTGGATTGCTAGAAATGAAGCCATTTTTGCTCGTCAGAGGTTCTATTCTGAAAACGTGCTCATTTCGGCATCTCGTTTACTTCGCGACTGGTCCGATGTTTAGGGGTTCTATGATGTAATGGGGGTATCTGAGTTTGATACCTTCTGTTTTTACACTTGTTTTTCTACTGTACGCATACCGTCTGTAAGTTTTCTCTTAACTTTTTAATAAATTGGGGCGAGCACCATCGAGTGCGTCCCCCGCTTTTGAGCGTCAAAAAAAAATATACTACACATTTATTACAAGTAATATTACAAATTTATTTTTAATTTCTAGTATATTAATTAGACGGGTCAATAGAGTTATCACATAGTTAAATATACTCAAATTATGCTTATGTTTCGAGGATAAAGAAGTCAAGCTCATGACCTTAATGACAATGAATTTTAAATGTGGTATCTCATCTCCATGAAGTAGCTGTTAAAATAAAGTATTGGTTGCGTCAATAAATTTGAAGACGTTCCTAAAAAAATAAATTTAAAGATGTTGACATGAGTTGAGAACAATAAATGGTAAATTTATAAACTGATATCAGATATCTCTCAGCTAATGGCTTGTCAAACATTCCTTGAGTATGTCTACAAGCAAACATCTCCTTCGTTGTGATAACGTCTTATATATCCAAATATGGATGTACTCTTTCATGTAATCCATAAATCCTTTCTTTACCACCGCATTTGCATCGAATCTGCCACATTTTTTTATAGAAGAAGTATGGATTCGAAAAATAAACTCAAAATTGCTAGATATAATGGAGTTTCAAGCCTTTCTCTGGTCTTAGAGATAATATCATCCACAAATATCTTATAAGATGATATCTCGACATTAAAAAATGCCATTATATCTTGTTTGGCCTCTTTAAGCTCGTTATAGACAAAGCCCATGGATGTCTTCCGATCTACATCAATGACATGCAATAAACGAACCATAACTGTAACAACTCGAATTGCAAGTGTAGCGTGGTTCGAAAAAGAAGGGCTCAAAACTATGGATGCGTCTCTGTCTCCCTTTTTGGTTCTCGACCATTTGCAATTACGCCATTCATCAGAGGAAAACATCAACCTCAGCTTGTCTTTTTTCTCTGAAATGCTTTTCAACGTAAGAAAAGTTGTTGCGAACTCCATTTGCTCAGGTCTGGCAATGTTTTGCTTGTTAGCAAACTTTTGCATCAAGCTTAGAGTCTTTTTATTGTGGTTGATGATTGCATTAATGCAGTTGAAGTGAAATTAAGTAGGTTCAACTACATGGATTCTTTACCTCCATCAGATCTAATTTGGGTTGTTCTCGGACATAGATCCAAGTAATTAAAATCCCTTCGGATAGCTTCTTCCTACCACTTATTGGGCTGCCCTCACCCTCTCTTAGCCAGCTCAACATCCAAAATCTCACATGTTCTAACATGTGCACCGACAGACCTCCATTGCAAATGGCTAAACTACCTTAAGCAGTTCTCTCTCATCTTATCCTCAATTGGAGCAAAATTAATTTTTCTTCTGATCACATCGTTCCGAATATGATCTTTTCGTATATGACCTTACATCCATAGTAGCATTTTCATTATTTTTACTATCATTCTCTGCACATGTCTATGGTTCACATGCCGACATTTGGATCCATAGAGCATAACAGGTCTTACGACTGCTTTATAATACTTTTCTTTGATTTTCAAAGGATTTTTCTTATCACATAGGGTAGTAGAGGCTCCTCTTTACTTTAGTCAACATACAATTATTCCGAGTAACATCTACATTAATTTCCTCATCACGTTGCATATAGATCCCAAGTATCTAAAAGAATCTTTCTTTTGAATGTTATCTTCTCCAATCTCCACCTCAATTCCTTCATTAGTGCTTCCATCAAAAGTACACTCCATATATTTAGGCTTAGCCCTGCTTATACGAAATCCTTTAGTTTCTAAGGCACGTCTCCAAACCTCAAGCTTCTCATTTACTCTATCTCTAGTCTCATCGACCAACACCAATATTGTTGGTAAATAACACACAACAAGGTATATCAGCTTGAATTTGATTAGTCAACTTGTCTATAATCAAAGTAAAAAGGAAATAACTCAAAGTTGGACCTTGATGCATACTTATGTTGATGTCAAAATAGTCGATCTTCCTAGATTGGATCCTCACACAAGATGAAGCCCCATCATATATATCCTTTATAAGGTTAACATACATGACTTGCACTTGTTTCTTCTCCGAAGCTCTCCATAGGATCTCCCGCGGAACTGAATCATAAGACTTCTCCAAATCAATAAAAGTCATATGGATGTTATTCCTACGAACTTTATAAAATTCCGTTGTTTTACTCAACAGGTGAATAGTTTCAATAGTTGAGCGACGTGTCATGACTCAAAATTGATTCTCTGTTACTTTGTAAAGTTGCCTCAACCTTCTTTCGATCATACACTCCCAAATTTTCATATTTGATACCTGTGTAATTCATACAATTCTGAATATCTACTTTATTCTTATAAAGAGGCACCGCGATGCTTTTCCTCTATTCTTCGTGCATTTTCTTTCTTCGCCAAATGACATTGAATAATTTTGTGAGCCAAGTTAAACCTTGTTCATCTAGGACTCTCGAAAATTCTTTAGGAATATCAAAGTGCCTCTTTGAGAGATTTAGCTAGTAGCGAAAGTTGCCCGAATCATGCAAGCTATATACAGCTTCGTCCAATGAAAAGCTTATGGAAGTATTGCTTCCATCTAGTCTCTATATCATTCTGAGTAACAAATACATGTCCTTGCTCATCCTTAATGCATCTTACTTGAGTAAGATCTCTATTCTTTTTTTCTCATAGTTTAGCCAATTTGAATATTCCTTCTGACCTCCTTAGCATCAAGCTTTTTGTATAAAATTTCATAGGCTTTATCTTAGCTTTACTTACAACCTTTTTTTACTTTCTTCTTTGCTATTTTGTAGTTCATGACCGTTTTTTTACTTGAGGAAAAATAAGGTATGACATCGAGAAGGCATACGTTTCCTTTGTAGTTCGTATCTGTTTCCTCTGCCATATCTTTATATATAGCTTTAAAGCTAATTCTTTTAAATTTAAGCTTCTTATACACCCCTTCACTATATACTGAGCTTCTTTTTGGCATGTAACTCCTCTTTACGATTCGCACAGCATCTCCGTAGCTACCCTTCGGATACACGATGCTACAATCTGCCACATCTCCTTTGGACTTGCCTTGCAATCATTAACTAATTGAAAAAAAGCTCTACATTCTGTATCTCCTTGGATGCATCTACGGACTTCAAAAAAGTTCTCAAGAAGCAATTGACGTCGAAGTTCATGATGCTCCTTCCTCGCATGCCCTTCCAATTGTCCATATATCTCGATGGCATTGCAAGCCCTTGGATATTGTTAGAAAACAGGAATGCAGAAGTGTATCAGAGTAAAATATAAAGAAATATAAACATTGGGATTAACGTGGAACCATACTCCCCAAGGAGCTGGATGAAACCACGAGAGAACGCATCAAAGGGCTGATGTATGCACTGCACTTTCTCACTGGATATGGGGGGGGGGTTTCTTATATGGCTATCACTGAGTCTCCACATCCCATAAGTGGTAGATGTGGGGCTAAACAATTGGATGTGGTAAACGGATTCTGGAGGGATCCCTTTACCCATCTCCCACAAGTGACACATACCAATATACTCTAATAGTCCCCCACAAGCTGGAGCATGCAATGCTCAGCTTGGACAAACAGAAAGAAATCTCAACTCTCGCTACATGACACTACAGAAAATATTAACTCAACACGCACAACTGTCAGCTGCTGTCGAGGACGCTGCTTCCCATGCTGTTCATGTGAGGAAGACGATCAGGCTGGAGTGTGAGTCAAACTGAATCTCCTCGTCGGAGTGCATGTGCTCTGTAGTCTGTACCACGCCTGTCAGAGTCACTGCAACTGAAAATGAGTCTCTACACGGAGAACTCTGGCCCGCCACAACATGTGGACAACTGCTCCATCTCTGAAAGAGAACTGAAAAGCCGTGGAGTGCAATCCTCGTCGGAGTCCACGATCGTTGGAGAATGGAATATGAAGAAGTCTCCTTGTCGGAGAACTGGGTCTCTCCCATACTGGCTCAGAGAATGGGATCTCTATTCTGGAGTCCCTATGATACCACATGAAAACCCTAGACCACATGGCATAGGGAATGAGATATCTACTATGGAGTCTCTATGGATCACATGAAAATCCTGGCCGAAACAAAAAAGATGGGGACCGCAAACAATGATGGCAAACATGTGCACATTTGAAAAAGACCGCATACATGTGCGTTTCTGAAACTGAAGACTTGGAAGTTTGGAACCAATCTGACGTCGAGTCTGAATATTTGAACATTTGTAGAGTTTGAACAATCTGGCTGGCCTGGGAAAATCTGAATCTGACCTAGAATCTGAATCATGGCCAAAGAATTCTACACAATACTCCCCCTTTCTCGTAGACTGGTCGAAAAACAATGATGTCAACCAAGTTGGGAGAAAACAAGAAAATGGGGAAAACAAAACATCACATAAGCCGTTCATTTTTTACGGCTTTTCTTCTCAATCATTTTTAATTTTTTTTCTTGCGTACGACCTTTTTTTATGTACGCGCCCCTTTTTAAAATTCTTTTTCTTTTTTTAAACACTCAACCCAAATTTTGGCCCATATCTCTCTCCTTTTTTTAAATGGACCTCTTTTTTTACTGATGGCCCACTTCCCTCTCCCTTTTTTTCCTCATTTTTTTAACAAAACAGGCCCGTTGGGTATGCTCTCTTCTTTTTCCTTTTTTTAAAGCAGACACGGCCTATTGAAGCACTATTTAGGGTTCCACTTGGAACCCTTCTTTCTCGAAGCCACCGCCCCTGATGAGGGCCTTCTTATGGCCACCACTGCCTGTATCTGGAGGGTGCCACCGCTTCTATGAACGAGATGGAGTTGAAGAAGGACGAGCTCCGTCTGGGCGTGAGGAGGTTGAGGTGCGTTCGCCGCCTGCTGCAGACTGCAGTTGAAGAAGAACAAGCGTCGCCTGCAACTGCTGAAGAGGGACGACTGTTGGGATGTCGCGTAGCCTCCTAGAGAGTAAGTGCGACAGCGATGGAGGGCTCCTCTTATAGCACGTGATTTGGCGCCACACCGTCTGGAACCTTGCCTCGGCCCTCGTGGCTCGCCACTAAGAGATCTGTCGTCAGATGGGGTTTTAGCCGCTGAAGAGGAAGAGGGAGATGCTGCGACTGGAAGATGCGTCTCCTTGCACGAGAGTATGGAGAGAGGGTTGTACGAAGAGGTGCCACCTGGATGGGCTAGGTGTCGCTCCGATGCTGCACCACCAGTAGAGCTCACCACGTGGAGCCATCTGGAGGATAAGATACACATGCTAGGAAGGAAAGCCTCGCTCCATTACGCCTGGAAATGGGGGGTGACTGCCGCCTGGATAGGATTAGGGTTCCCCAATAAGACCTCTTGCTCGCTGCAAGAGCATCGCTTGACGGTTGCTGCTGGCGATCTTGAGATGTTGTCGCAAGATGCGTCTGGAACAACCGCTGGAACTGGAGGAACCCTAGAAGATGTGGCTTTGCACGATCTAAGGGGCTTCATCTTTGAACATGCTGTAGAAGAGAAGATCTCCAAGGCTTGAACATATCTAATATGGGAAACTAGGGTTCCAGAAAATCCAAAACATCATCTAAAACTTTATGATTTTACATAATCTTCAATCACCACAACAATCTTGATATTTGAAAACTAAGGTTTCAAGAAAACCCTAAAACTAAAACCCGAACTTGGAACAATCTTGAACAAAAAAAACTTCAAGAACAAAATTCAAAATCTACTAAGAACACCATGTTAAAAAATAGGAATGCGGAAGCGTATCAGAGTAAAATATAAAGAAATATAAACTTTAATGTGGGACCCTACTCCCTAAGGAGCATGATGAAACCACAGGAGAACGCCTCAAGAGGCTGATGTATGCATTGCACTTTCTCACTGTATACAGGGGGTGAGGGGCTTCTTATATAGTCCTCACCGAGTCTCCACATCCCACAAGTGGTAGTTGTGGGACTCAATGTTCAGAAAGTCGGTCTAAGCGGCCGCATATGCGGCCGCATATGCGGAGGCGGCCTCCCTACCACACCGAGTATGCTATACTCGGTCAATATGCGGGTCATGGGGTGTACTCGGCTGAGTAATGCGCATATGCGGCCCCATATGTAATAGAGGTAACTCTTTGCTTCTCCGCCACCTTCTTGACATCCACATGGGTTGCTCCTCCACCATCTTTTTCTCCTATGCCAAGGTTTGTTGATTGATCTATTTAACTCTAAATCTCTCTATTTTTTAGATTCAACAACAATGACTATTTTTTTAGATTCTCCAACGACAGCTCTGACTTCTACATTATCTCCTAATTGCGTGAATATAAAATAAATTATATATCTTAGATCTTTTTTAGGATAAAATGAATATAGATGTCAAATTTGCATGGAATTTTTAACTGCACAGAACAAATTACATATATTTAATTTAAATGGTTGAATTTTTTAATATTTGACTTTGAGTAGACAAATACACCATTTATTAAAATACGAAGGTTCATGGTTGTGTTTACTAACAATGTTATACTTCCAAAAATGGTTACCTTCCAATTTAGATAAGGATATCCGCCATTTTTTTCTATCTTCAATCAATTTACAACATTTTTTACTCTCTCCGCCGTTAACATATTTGTCTTTTGGAAATGAATGACCTTTGAAAATGCTTTGGTTGATATCACATTGTATAAAAAAGTCTTCACTTCATATTTATTTCATGTTATATATTTTTAAACATAAATATCTATTGTTTGAAATTGTTATTATATTTTTAATTAGTTTTAATTAAAATAATAGAAACCGCATAATCCACATATACTTTTGCATATACTTCTGCTTACCCGCTTACTCGCTCCAGACCGCTTGATCGAACGAATACCGTATACCGGCTTTCTGAACCTTGGTGGGACTAAACAACTGAATGGGGTAACCATCTCTCACAAGTGACACATACCAATATACTCCAACAGATATTTTATTCACCACCTTCGTTGAGTACATTTGGATTTAAGATCGAGAATAGCCCAAGATGGATGGGACTGAAGATAAAGAATCCATGTAGCCGACAATATTTAATGCAGACAAATGCTTTGATGTTGGTGTTGTACCTTTAAATACAGACCACTTATCTCATACCTAGTGGGAGGCTTGAGACCAGGACCATACTGCCCAACTTCCTCTAATGTCTGCCAAAATGGTTTGATAGTCAATGCATTGAAAGGAATTGCTGCTTTATATACCCAATCATTTATATAAGAGATGATCTCTGGAGAATGCGTCTTTTATGATATGGCTTCTCTTCCTCCATCATCATCACTTGTTGCTGCTCCATCGCTGTCATTGACTCTACATGACAATCAGAGCTAACCACCAATGCGATGACAAGTTCATTGGCGTCCTTTGATCCATCAGAAGTCTTATGAGACTATTATTGCTCTTTTACCCCTCTAAAAAAGCTAGAGACGCAAAGCTTGAATCACACATGCCCAGTTGAGAATTTGAGGTCTTGAGAAAAATGGCTCATGACCCTAAGCATTGTGCCCATCAAGATCTTGTTAGATACTAGACCAATAGCTTTGCCTATCTCTGCTAATGCCATATGAAGATCTTCATTATTCTTACGACAAAGAGGCACACCCTCCACATGGACACAATAATGAGGATGATTCGCCTATGTACTATCATGAACTAGATGATGCCAAAACACCTCATCTGATGACACATCATCGTCATAGATGAGCTTTTGATCTCCCCCATCGATATGTCATGTGCTCTGGAAAGGTGATCATGAAGGAACCACATCCCTTGCAAACACGGGGCCAAGCGTCACCACCAAATCGACCATGTTCCTCCCATACAACCTCCCCCTCTCTCTTTGCACACCCCCTCCAAGATACCATGAATAGTATCTCGACAAACATATTTTGGGGCTATCTCTCTAGGTCACAGACCTGTACTATCTTGCAAGACTTTCGATGATGGTCGGACCTCCCATAGTGGAAAGTGGAAACATATCACAAGGTTACAACAATCTAGAGCGTGACTCCACTGGAATTAGCTAGGGGATGCCTTAAGACCTAAAGAGATACCATGAGAATGGGAGAAAAAGGCAACCATCATGTAGGGACGAGACAAACCTTCTTTTACATCTGCCGAACAACTACCTCCGCAACCTTCTTTCAGGATTTTGCTCACATGCATACAAAAGAGGCTTGAAACCATAATGAGACGACTCTTTTGGTCCTCTTCTAGTGATTCTAATGGGCTGGCCGTGGTTGATTGGAGAATGGTTGCATTATCCAAGGATGGTGGGGGTGTCAGAGTTCGTAGCTTAGAGGAGATGAACAAGGCTTTAGTGTGCAAATGGATCAATCGAATTTGGGGAGAATGTGAGAGTTTAGTGTGCACGTTGATTTACTTTCTCGGATCTTGGGTGTTCGGCTTTATGCCATCTCATTTCTAGAGGGGGATTTGCATGGTTTGATAGATTGTGCATTTGGTTTTGCGATCAATTTTAGGTGATGAGAGAGGATTTTGTTTCTGACAAGATGAGTGGATGAAAGGTGGGGTGCTCGAAGTGAGATTTTCCCATCTAATGGTGATAGCGCTTGATCCTGATATTATAGTGGCATATACTTGGGAGAATGTCTTTTTTTCGCTCTCTCGTTCTGCCATGTTGGACCAAACGGATGGGGGTATCTTATCTCATTTTTAGAGAGTTCGGATGATCAGGAGGGTCCCTTACGTGGACATGATTGCTGGTGCTGGAATGATGACAGGTTTTCCCTTTGCGAGGCATATTATTTCTTATTGCGACCAGTTCCTTTTGACCCATGAGGTTGTGTGGTAGATTGTAGGAGGCTATGGCTTTAGAAGATACCTGTGAGAGTGAAGGTGTTTCTATGGCTATCAAGGTGTGGGAGGTTGATAACGGGGGACATATATGCATGCTTTTTTCCAGGGATCGAATTTAACTTGCAGGCAATGTATGGAGAGCATACAAGATTGGTCACCTCTTCTTTACCTATGTGGGTTCTGTAAATGCTTGGACGTGTGTTGGCAACTCGATTATTGCTATGTGCTGCTCAACTAATTTTTAGGAGTTTATTAGATTCGATTGGCAGGGCATGAAGGAGGAGAGTACTAGGATTGTAGCTGTTGCATGGGCCTTATGGCTGGCAATAAATAGAATGCTCTTCCCTCAGGAGTATTTTTATGGTGGAAATGTAATTGTGCATGCTAAAGCGCTAGCAGAAAGTTGGGTCATGTAATTATTTCTGATTTTTCGTATCCTTGTTCTTGTAACTTTGTGAATTAATGGTGTTGGGCGCTCACCTATATGGTGGATGCCATTTTTTTCAAAATTTAAAATAATTGAATGAAAAAACAACATCAAGAATGATACATCTTTTAACGAGGAATCCCAAATGGGTAAAAACCTCGATCAACGATAATACATAAGCATAATCAGAGATATAAATATGAAGAATAATGAAGAACACAATGATTTATTATAAATATGAAGAATAATTAAGAACACAATGATTTGTGTGGAACCTTACTTCATAACGAGTAGGATGAAACCACATAAGAATTGCCTCAAAAGTAGATTTATATATTGAATTTCTCGCTGAATACAAGCGGTTTGGGGCTTCTTATATAACCTACAAATATGATTAACTCCCTCCCACTCATACACAATGTGAAACTAAACATGAGTGCATGGGGGTAATTGGGAGGTCCAATTGCGCATCAAAATGTATACTCTGATACTCTCCCTCAAGCTGGAGCATGTAATGCTCAGCTTGGACAAATAGAAAGAAGGCACTCACCCACTGAATACAAGACAAATACAGACAATATCAACGCAACACATACTTTACTGGTTGCTTGCTGAGGACAATGCTTCTCATGTGGGTTCTGTGGATGTTTAAACATGTGTTAGCAACTCAATTATTGCGACGGGCTGTGAAACTAATTTTTGGGATTTTATTATTTCCGATTTGCAGGGCATGAAGGAGGAGAGAACTAGGATTGTAGATATTGCATGGGCCTTATAATTGGCAATAAATAGAGTGCTCTTCTGTCAAAAGCTTTTTTATGGTGGAAATGTAATTATCCATGTTAAAGCACTCGCAGAAAGTTGGGTCATGATTATTTCTGTTCTTGTAAATTTGTGAATTAGTGGTGATATTTTTGGGCACACACCTATATGGTGGATGTCCTTTTTTCTTTAAAAAAACAAAATGATCGAATTGAAAAAACAAAATCAAGAATGAGACACATTTTTTAACAAGGAAACCAAAATAGGTAAAAACCTCAACCAGAGTCGTTTATGTAGAAAACAATAATACAAAAGTGTAATTAGAGATAGAAATATGAAGAATAATGAAGAACAAAATGATTTATGTGCAACTCTATTTCATAAGGAGCGGGATGACGCCACATGAGAAATGCCTCAAAAGGCTGATTTACATATTGAATTTCTCGTTGAATACAAGTGGTGTGCAGCTTCTTATATAGCCTACATATATGATTATCTCCCACTCATACAGGATGTAGGACTAAACATGAGTGCATGAGGTAATTGGGAGGTTCAATTACGCATCAACATGTATACTGTAACAATCCCCCTCAAGCTGGAGCATGTAATGCTCAGCTTGGGCAAATAGAAAGAAGGTACTCACTCACTGAATACAAGACAATACAGACAATATCAATACAACACATACTTTGTTGGTTTCCTATTGAGGACATTGGTTCTCATGTGGGTTCCGTGGATGTTTGAACGTTTGTTGGCAACTCGATTATTGCGACGAGTTGGGCAACCATTTTTTGGAGCCAATTGTATCCGATTGGCAGTGTATGAAGGAGGAGAGGACCGGGATTGTAGCTGTTGCATGGGCCTTATGGCTAGCAATAAATAGAGTGCTCTTCCGTCAAGAGGGTTTTTATGGTGGGAATGTAATTGTGCTGGCTAAACCACTAGCAGAAAGTTGGGTCATGTAATTATTTCTATCCTTTATAGCCTTGTTCTTCTAACTTTATGAATTAATGATGCCATTTTGGGCATACACCTATATGGTGGTAGCCTTTTTATCTTTCAAAAAACAAAATAATCGAAATGAAAAAACTATACCAAGAATGAGGCAAGTTGTTTTACGAGGAAACCTAAATATGTATAAATCTCGATCAAAGTCGTCTCTGTAAAAAAGAAAAATGCAAAAGCGTAATCAACAACAACAAAACCTTTACCCACATTAAGTAGGATCGGCTACATGGATTCCTGGCCTCTATTCAGATCTATCTTCGATCATTCTCAGGCTTAGACTAAAAAAACTAAAATCCCTTTAGATAGTCTCATTCCAACACTTCTTGGGCCTTCCTCATCCTCTTTTAGCCTGTTCAACATTCCGAAACTCGCATCTCCTAACTGGTGCATCAACCGACCTCCTTTGCAAATGGCCAACCCATCTTAAGCAATTTTCTTTCGTCTATCCTCGATAGGAGCTACACCAACTTTCTTTCTGATTGCATCATTCCGAATCCGATCTTTACGTGTATTTTCACACATCCATGAAAGCGCAATCAAAGATAGAAATATGATGAATAATGAGGAGCACAATGATTTATGTGGACCCATACTTCATAAGGAGCGGGATGAAACCATATGAGAACTACCTCAAAAGGCTGATTTATATATTGAATTTCTCTATGAAATTCTGAATACAACTGGCATGAGGCTTCTTATATAGCCCACAAATGTGATTAACTCCCACTCATACGCAATATGGGACTATAATTGAGTGCATGGGGTAATTGAGAGGTCTAATTACACATCATGATGTATACTCTAGCACTTCTTCTCAAGTTGGAGCATGTAATGCACTTCTTCTCAAGTTGGAGCATGTAATGCTCATTGCTCAATTTGGATAAATAGAAAGAATGCACTCACTCACTGAATACAAGACAATACAGATAATTTCAACTCAACACATACTTCGTTGGTTTTGAGAACATTGTTTCTCATGTCATATGCTGGTGATGAGGAACTGGAGGGTTGGAGTGTGAACAATGATCCGTAGAGAAATGTGGATCAATGACTTGCTCGTATGCTCTCTATCTATGCCCATCAAAGTCACTTGAACTGGAACGAGTCTCTTTACGGAGTACTCTGGCTTGATACATGTTGAAATTCTACGCAACATGTGGAAAACTGCTCCTAACTTTGAAGGGCCAAATAAATAACATTGTGGGAACATAGATATGAGAAGTGTGCCACTCTCATAGGGACCACGTAACGATCTCGTACTGAAGTTCACAATCACTGAAGAAAGTTGTGGGAATATTTATACTGGATTTCACTGTCGTGGGAGAAAATCGTGGGAATATCTATACTGTAGTTCGTGATCGCTGAAGATGGAGGATGAAGTGAGTTTCTTTGTGGAAAACTCGAAGAAATCGAGTCACCTGAACGTAGAGTATCTCGGACAATGGTAGAGTCTTGAACTGAACTGGAGAACTGTATACAATACTCCCCCTTTCTCTAATACTTGTTAATGGTCAACTAATTTTCAAGTCAATTAAGTAACATATGCTCATATTAACTCTTATTAACATGAAACCACCTCTCTTATGTACATATAACTGGCCTTATTTTATGAGAAGTCGTAAAAAATATTAACCTAATTATATGGTAAATAAGCTGAAACCCTAATCTGGTATATGTACTCCCAAAAAATCGCATATCTCCCTTACACAGGCACTGATGAATCAGTACTCACTTTTGAAACACTTTGCATTAAATTTTCTACAAAAATATCAAATTCAAAAAAATCAGAGTTCATGTGTGATACTTGAATTATGTGTGATACTTGAATTTTGGGGATGTATTGTATAAAATATAATTTTATATTCGACACCTCATCATTTCATGTAAAAAGCTTCTATTTTTACTTTCTTTCCTTTTGATTTTGTTAATTTAAGTTGCAATATAAATAACTACAAAAGAAATAAAATCCAAGAAAATCAGAAAATCCATAAAAATAAAATACACTAAATTCACTTATATATACCACACATATACTATTCTACTTTTATGGTCAACCATTTAAAAACAAATAGAATGATAGGCGTATGCAAGAGACAATGGTAGATTGGAATTTGGGATATATGGTGACGAGAATGTGGAGGGGAAAGAAGAGATGGCAGAGAGAAGTAATGGTGCAGTTGGAAGGAAGGGGTCGTGGGGTATTGGGGGCTCCTCTAAGGCTGAGCAGAAGGAGGGTTTTGGTGGGAAGTTGTTCTTTGGTCCATGGTTTGTTGGGGCAACAAAGACTGGGCCTAGTCGGGGGGAGCATTCACTATGGATTGGGTTTTGGTGGTGGTAGCGGCTTCAATGTTGGACGTCGACTGTACTAGGGTTACAAAAAGGCGCGCCATCATGTGAGGAAGGCTCGATGTTGGGAGGCTTCGTCGCGAGGGTCGGTAGGAGCTCTGTAGGAGGGAGAGGAGGAGAACCAGCAGTCCCTGGTCACTTTGCGAAGTTTTACAAGGGGGGAGTTGGTTTGTTTTGGTTGTGGAAAGGCACATTATCATAGGGTCGAGCACACATCAAAAGGAATCTAGAAAAAGAGGGCACGGGATGCTGCATGGTTCGTTTAATGATTTACTAATTAGCAAGGGCTGTGAATCAGCTGTGGAGGATGCCTTGACAATGTTGTCCCTTGGTTTCAGGAATGGCCCAGGGTGCTTTGTGCGCGTGAGTTCTCCATTAAGCAGATTCATGCACTACTTGAGGGCCTTGTGGTAGGATGGGACGGTTGACATTAGTTGGAGCGGTGTTTGTCAGTGTTGTAAAAGTCGCCTGAGTGGCCCGACTAGTTGGTCCGACTAGTCTAGTCAGTGGGGTGACTGACCAAGTACTGACTAATTCTGACTAGGCACACTAGTCGACCGAGTTTTGCTTGGGGATACCATATTTTTTATTTTTTGCTCTTATAAAAAGTAAATTTATTATAATACGCTTAATGTTTTAGTTAAATTCAATTACTTCTTTTATTTCATTATGATAGTATAAAAATGTAAAAAATCTATGTTAGTATATGTATAAAAATGATTTATATATTTAAAATAATCAAAAAAATCAAAGCCGAGTAAATCCTGACTAAATCCGATTAGTCACCTGGCTGCCGATTAATCCTTAGTCAATGACCTGACCAACCGAGTACCGACTAAAGACTTTTGCAACCTTGGTGTGAGTTTTGTGATGGGGTGAACACACATGTTTGTCGCTGCCTTATTGTAGTAAAAGGAGAGAAATTCCTAAGTAGTACCTTGGATTGGTACTCCGAAATAATTTTTTTTTATCTGGGAGCTACAGTGGTGTTGCATGTCCAACATGCGACACCCGTTAATGTTTTTTTTGCCTGGGAATTACAACGGTATCACATCTTCGATATGCGCTTTCTATATCGCATAATAAACATGCGATATACTTAAAACCTCCTGGAAATTTTGCGGAACATGCGATTAATTGAGCAACTTGCAGGAAGTTTCACGTAACTCGCATGTTTAACATGCCATATTGAGCAACTTCCAGGAAGTTTTACGTAACTTGCATATTGAACATGCGATATTGGAGCAACTTCATGGATATACAACATTTCTAGGATGTTTTATGTAACTCGCATGTTAAACATGCGATATTCGAACAATTTCCTGGATATACAATATTTGCAGGAAGTTTCACGTATCTCGCATGTTGAAATGAGATACTCGAGCAACTTCTTGGATATACAATATTTTCAGGAAGTTCCACGTAACTTGCATGTTGAACATGCGATATTCGAGCAATTTCTTGGATATACAATATTTTCAGGGAATTTTGATCTCCGCATTCACATATTTGACATTGATTCACAGACACATTCGCATTCACATAAATAATATATTGATGCACAGACACATTCACATTCACATAAATAATATATTGATGCACAGAAACATTAACATAATTGGGTCCCACATTGATGCACAAACGCATTCACATAATTGACTAGATTTAATCCACAAGCTCATAATATCAAATTGTCCACAATGATGCAAAGAAACATTATCATAATTGACCCACATGAACAATTTTATATTTAGTACAACTTAGAAATTTACAACTCATCGCCTTCTTCTCCGTTGATATGTCCTCGTTGTATCATGCGGATCAAAAGGTAATAAACGACTTGTCTCATCTATCATACTTATTTGGGAGGGTCCTGGACCGTCGTCCTCAAATGTTGGCATTGGTGGCAGTGTCAGCGTGCAGTAAATGGGTTGCGTTACTTTAACGTCCACGCCCAGCCTCATCGGTGCCTGCGGTGTTGACATGTCGTCACATGGTTGCTTGACAACTGGTGTGACGAACTGGCTCTCCAATTCCATGGATGCAAGATCTTCATATGCCCCTACGTCTTCCTCCTCGTCCATAGGTATGGTTGGTGGTTCACGCGCTCTTCCCCTACCTCTTCCTCTCTCTCTAGCCCTTCCTTGCGTAGCCTCTGCCTGAGCCTGGTCAGCATACTCCTCGTGTATCGTGAGTGCATCTGCAAATTAGAATGCCAACCATTGCTCCATTTTTGCCTTTGCTTGTACTGCAATCTCCCAACACTCCTGGTGTTCGGTATAGTATATGCGTCACCACCTGGCGAGTTGCATCAAAAAGAAGAATACACAATGCTTATTTTTACAGAAACTTCCTTGTAAAAATTACAACGTACTTGATCAGTGTACTTACGTTGGTTGTCAAAGTTGCTCCTAATCGACCTACAAATCTTCTCGTACTCATCCTATACCAATCTGTGTAGGCCGCAGTCGCGATGATCCCATTGGATTGGTCGAGAGTAACAACTCTATCCGCCCGATCATCCCACTCATGTATTTGCACCCAATGTTTGGACCTCCAATCAACATGTACCTTTCCCCTTAAGTCGATGGCATGAAGGTCATCGAAGTTAAAGCGCGGGAGGGGAATGTCTTGGCGGTCGCCAAATTGACGAAGAAATCGGTCCGGGAAATAATATTCCACAATGTGGAAGTATATCAATGGTACCCTTGCCCTCCAAATGCTTTCTCCCTCAAGACAATAGGCAGGTAGATGTGCAATGATGTCATCATTATATGGCGTCCACAACACCTGCACGGGAAATTGATATGTAATTTAGTGACTGTTTTTTTTTTTCAGAATTTGAAGTAATGTGTAGATGCATACTTACCTGCTCCGGTGATTGCATGTCGAAAGTGTCGCGGTATGGTCTCACGACGTAGGTTGGCTATTGACGATGCACGAATGCCACTGCCTAACGAACTCCTAACGGACGCCCGTGCTACTGTCTTATTTCCCTAATCACAGGAGCAATGTGTGGAAAATGTTCCCATGCCCACAACTTAAGCAATATGACCGAGCCTCCAATCTCCTCGGTCGCCATATCCGCCGATAAACAAAGATGCCTGTATAGAAATGCAAACAGCGGATCCCCATCTCAGCATCCCAGAGTATTGTAGGTCATGCAGATGTGGAAGCGCAATAAGAGAAACCAATGACCCCGACTTGTCCGTGAATAACACACCACCCAGTAACTGTAAAATGTATGCACGGGCATGCCTCTGTAAGACCACCTCTTCGGCATCTGGTGGCAATTTGAAATGTGTGAATAACCAGCTCGTTAATACTCTGCTACCAACAATCTCAGAAGGAAGAGACCTGATACCCAGAAGCTGCTCGCATGTATCGGCCTACATAGCTCTAGGTGTGGTCTCTCCTGTAACCATAGGTCCATCAATTCTTAACCCCAAGATGAATGTGACGTCCTGCAACGTGATAGACATCTCCCAACTAGCCATGTGAAAAGTATGTGTTTCTGGTCTCCAGCACTCCACCAAAGCTGTAATTAAATGCCAATCGAGTGTGATAAATTCCAATTCCGATATACACCCAAATCCTGCCTGAGCTACGTAAGGCTGTAGGCAGTCATCTAAAGGAATGCGGCATACATGTGATTCCCGACGTCGACAACGCAACCACGGAGATGCCTACAAGTTAAATGTTATAAACGTAATATGGAAAAAAACATAAAGATTTTACATGTCTTACATTGCCTGCCCAAACACGACGAGAATGATGGTGCTCCTGCTGAGTCAAAACGAATGTGTCAAGTGGACCGAGGTCCATCTGCACTTAAAAATTTAAAAGTTAGAATATTTACATTTTCATCAAGCAACTAAAAGAATATTTAGTACGTTGACATTTAAGCCAAAAAAGAAGGCAAACTTACTCAAAACAGGACATTTACGTTTGTTATGACCTTCGCCTCTACATGTGCCACATTTATTTTTATTTCTTTCTGGTGGTTGTGCATTAGATGTGGATACTTGAGAATCCCTTCTTCTTTGGACAACCACGTTTTGTGTGACCGAGTATACCACAAAATGAACATGTATTCTATTGAATTACATCCCTAACATCCATTTCATTATGAATCCTTGTTAATCGTGGACGATCTTTGCCGTGCTTACGCTTTTTATCAGACGTAATTCCGGGTAATCTAATGGGGCCCACGTTTCCCGATCACCGATGGGAAAAGATCTTCCTCTGTAAACCTTTAATTGGTGTTGCCATGCGTACCACTCTCCGACATAAGAATCAACTTCTGCTCGACGTTTAGAAATGACTGCGATAGCGTGAGAATATGGGAAACAGAGAATTTGCCATTTGTTACATGTACAACTATGTTGGACTAAATTCATCGTGTACTGTTTGCGACATCGAATACCGTACTGCGTACGTCGAACACCACTCAAAACCTCAAACAATATATCCGGCTGCTTTTGTATTTGGGTTACTGTATGTCCATTCGCAGCTGCACTCCAACGGTGCAACTCTATTGCTGCAAAATACGTGAATTTATGTCCTGCCGCAAGGGTTGCACTAACCTCTTCTGCACGCTGGTTAAAGTATAAGACACAATTATAAAATGTCTTCTCGATCAATGCATGTTTATCCCCATCAATCCCGTATTCCTCGTCAACAATTCCGAAAGCTAGGGGAACGACATGTTTATCCCCATTAATCCCGCAAGCAATCAACATTTTCTGTTTGTACTTGACATACAAATGGGTTCCATCAATACTAATTAAAGGCCAGCAATATTTGAATGCCTCAATGGAAGGGCCAAATGCCAAAAAACATCGTTGACATCTACGGTAATAAGGTTTCCGAGGATCTGGATGTTCGCTATATTCGATGTCTATTTCAGTCCCCGGTATGACAACCTTCATTGCATGCAATAGATAAGGCATTTCAACATAAGACTTCTTCAAATCACCGAATATTATTCTGATTGCTTTCTCCGAGCATTCCATGCCCCTTTTTTGGTAACCCAGTAGTTGTACATCTCGTGGATGTGAGCTCTACAACTCGACACCCGAACATTAGGGTCATCCCTCACCAGAGATAGAAGTGATCTAGACATGGATTTGTAGTCTAATTGAGGATGATCCTGATTTACTGTAGCGTTTATACAAGTGTGCGGCCAACAATCTTAGAGATCACCCACAGACCATCAAGTTTCCTATAATGACCATGTAAATACCAAACACATCCTTTTGATCTGTATGCGCAAAAAACAGACCAGATCAAATTGATGGATTCTTTAACCATGAAGTCGTAGTGTGCCAGGATTTGATATTTCTTTACAACATAAATCAAATCATCTCTACATTTGAAGGTGCTGCCCTTGCGTATTTCATCAACGCCACCATCAAGTCCAGACTTCTTTCGAATGTCATCCTCATAGGTTGAACGAGTATCGGATCCTCTTACCCCAAAAAATGATAAACATGGTACAATCTGTTGTGTGCTTTGTTCATCGTCTCGCATCTCTCGTTTACGACATTATCTTCAACATCTTGATCACTATCCTCTTCCAGATCATCATCGGTTCCCCAAGAGATGAAGTCATCCAAAGCATGATTAACCTCTCTCAGCAGAGCGTCACTCATGCGCCATCCCTGATCTGTAGATGGCTGCGTTATAGGCACATCAGTGCTAGTGATAACGGAGGGTTGCGTGCTAGGGATAACAGAGGGTCCAGGAGCAAGGTGATCATCCACGTCAACAACATTGGGGACTTCGCCCACCAATACAGTTTCAATAATAATGTCAGTAGGCATCGATTTCCCAATGGTCCGAGCATACACAACAACTCCTTGCACATCATCATCATCGACGATACACGAAAATGTTGGCTCTTCGCCTACACCCCGAGGGATGCGATGTGGTAGTTGGATTTTTTGATTATTCACATCCATGTTGAACGTACGGTATACTAAGTTCAACATCACATCGAATGTCATATTAGGCATTAACCCAAACCCACATACATTGGTCGTCGAAGAACCAATACTCGTACCCTTCAAATGAAACAAACAATATGCCGACTCCATTCTGACCTAATATGTGACGCAACATACAAGTCAATATTATACAATCATGAAATGAAGAGAAATACATGTATTATATATCAGAAATCTAACCAAAAAAAAGTTTTTACCAAAGCTCTCTAGATGCAATGGAGGGTCCCGTGCTAGTGAGGGGCGGCGGCTAGGGCGGCGATGCAGGAGAGGGGGACGGAAGAGGATGTCTTGGCAAAGCTCAGCATGGTCGAAAGGGGGCCTTGGCAGAGAGGAGGAGGCGACAGTCGCGCGGAGGAAGAGGAACATAGTCGAGGGTGGGCGCAAAGTCGAACGCGTGAGGGGTGAGGGTTTGCAGAACGCTGGGTTTAACGGGGGCGGATATCGCATTTTCGACGTGCGCTACAAATAGCACATATCGAAGCTGCGATACCGCTGTAGTTCCCAGGCAAAAAAAACATTAACGGGTGTCGCATGTTGGACACGCGACACCACTTTAGCTCCCAGATAGAAAAAATTATTTCGTAGTACCTAGGGATTTAAGTAAATCCAAGGTGCTATTTAGGAATTTCTCTCGTGAAGGGTGGTACTCTTCCTTTCGGGGGAGGTGGTTGCTGCGGTGTATGACAGTCTTCAACAAAGGGAGCTTTTTGATCTTGCGGAAGAGTTGAAGGGCCCTGTTCCGGAGGTTTCGTCACTGTCGGAGTTTTGGGTGGGTTGTGCTATGTTCCTGTAATAGTATCTGTTGTTTCATCCACTGAGTAAGTAGCAACATCAGTGGTGATGACGACTACGATTGAAGGTGAAATGAAGGAATGTCACTCTAGAGAAGCAGAATGGGTGAAGCTGAGCAATCAGGAGGTGAGCAAATGGAGACCAGTTTTGTTTTTGGTGATGGGGACGGGCACTGGAGGAGTGGAACGATTGTGAACCCGCCACTCTTGGGGTTGTGCCGTGTTGTTTTTCTTTCTCGCAGTTGAGAAATTGGCAATGTTGCAGACATGGGTGGAGTTGACATGGCTGACTTAGTTTTGGGGGCCGTGCTGAGGGGATGTGCAACATGTGCTTGTTGGTGTCTTAAATGATGGTAATGGATATAAGCATGTTGAATATGGGATTGATTTTAGGAGGGGTTGCTCCATCAGGGACATTATAAGGGAGTCAGTGACGGGGGTTCGCGAAGGCTGGATAGGATAGAGCCTTAATCAACCAAGTTGAGAGTAGAACAAATAGGAAGTGAACTAGATATTTTTTCTTCAATTCTTTTGAATCTAACAAACTGTCCCTGTTTGGTCCAAACGGATATTAAAAAAAATGAATCTGGGTTCTTTTTTCCAACGGTTTCCATTTTAGCCTTTTTCTTGATCTTATATAGTCAGTTCATTCTTTAACTGACATCATTTTTTGTCTCAGTTTTTTCTTTTATCTATTTGTACAAAATCGTTGGCTCATGTTGTGTGACCAGATAATAAAAAAAGCGACCTGTATCATAACCGCTGAAGCTAACTAGGGAATTCACTTCTTTTCTTCTTCATTTGGCCTTTAAGGTTCCAATTTCTAATGTCATTGATATTGTGGAAAGGGTTGAGATGAAAAGTTGTATTCCTCATAGCCCTAGAGCTCTCTTATATAGGAGAAAAGTTCCAAGGGAGAATTACATGAAGTAGACTGAAAAAATAGAAAAACATAAATAAAGGAGTAGAGATATAAGTATCTCAACACTCCCCTCAAGTTGGAGCATATATGTCTATAATGCTCAGCTTGGAACAATAACGGTGAAAAGGAACCCTTGCAAGAGCTTTGGTAAACATGTCAGCAATCTGATCGCCTGATGCAACATGAGAAGTGGAAATAAACCCCTTTGGATCAAATCACGGGTGTAATGACAATCTACTTCAATGTGCTTCGTTCTCTCATGGAAGGCTGGATTATTAGCTATGAACAGAGCTGCTTGATTATCACATGTGAGATGCATAGGAAGAGACACCTCAATAGTTAGGTCAGTCAGGACTGACTTGACCCACATCATTTCCGTGCTCCCTTTGGCCATGGCCTTATATTTTGATTTAGCGCTGGATCGAGCAACAACTGTCTGTTTCTTACTCTTCCATGAAACCAACGAGCTACCAACAAACACAGTAAAGCCTGAAGTGGACTTCCTGTCCTTGGGACACCCAACATAATCCGCATCTGCACATCCAGTAAATGCAAGAGACGTATCTCTTCTGAAAAGAAGGTATGCACCTAGAGAAGACTTCAGATATCTTAAGATCATGTAATCTGCATCCATGTGAGCCTGTCTGGGTTTCTCCATAATCTGGCTGACTCTGCTCACATCAAATGATATATCATGGCTGGTAATAGTAACAATATAACAACTTCCCTACTAGCTCTATACCGTCTCTTATCCACCTCCTTAGAGTAATCATCATAGAGCCTAACATTGGGATCCATTGGTGTAGTGGCATGTCTACATCCTGTCATGTCTGTCTCAGATAGAAGGTCAATAACATACTTCCTTTGCGTCATAACCATACCCTGCTGATTTCGTGCAAACTCCAAGCCAATGAAGTAACGTAGCTTGCCAAGGTCCTTGGTCACAAACTGCCGTCCAAAGAAATTCTTAGCTGCTTGAATGCCCTATTCATCGCTGCCTATAACAATGATGTCATCGACATAAACTAGAATAACGATACCTCGCTGAATTCCCTTAACAAATAGAGATTGATCTGCAGTAGATCTGACAAACCCCTTCTGTTCAATCAACTCTGAGAGCTTCTGAAACCAAGCCCTCGGACTCTGCTTAAGGCCATATATGGCCTTGTGAAGACGGCATACCATACTGGACTCCCCCTCAGTAGCAAACCCTGGTGGCTGCTGCATGTAAACTTCTTCCTGCAGATCTCCATACGAAAATGCATTGTTGACATCTAATTGGAAAGTGATCAGTCACGTACCACAACAACAACAAGAATCTGCAATATAGAATGACGCACAACGGGAGAAAAAGTATCTTGATAATCTACCCCATAAGTTTGGGTGAACCTACGAGCAACCAATATAGTCTTATATCTGTCTACAATACCATCTTCTCGGTGTTCTACAATAAACACCCACTTGCTGCCAACAACAGACGCACCTGGAGGAGCTTGTACAATACGCCACGTACCACGAGACTGTAAAGCTGCCATCTCCTCCTCCATCGATAGACACCACTGACTACTCTGCAATGCCTCCTGATAGGACCGTGGTATCTTCACGGTTGACATTCCCACAACAAACCTCTGAAAATCCTGAAGAGACGTTCCAAGGAAACAGGGGAAGCAAGAGGATGTATAGTGCTTGCACGCCTCTGCTTCCGTAGAGCAATAGGTACATCTAGGTCCTCAGTACTCGCAGAAGGTTTATCATCCGGGACATGCTGCACCTCAAGCTGTACGCGTAAATCATTAGTGCCATTAGAAGAACTGAAATGTTCAGAACATACCTTGGGTATGCTGGATGATGGAGTAGGCACATGAACACCAGGTCAACGCTGGTAAACCTGGGGAAAGAAAGTAGGTGTGGTAGGTGGTGGGGGAGATGGTAGTGGAGGAGGTGGCGGTGGTGGCGGTGGAGGAAAATGTGGTGGTGGTGACGATGATTGTGTAGTGGAGATAGGAGGTAGATGCATATAGACCTCTTCCCCAACCTCTGAAAGAATGAGCTTCTCACTTGTAGGAGAGAAATACATAATGGACTCAAAGAAGGTGACATTTGTACTAATATAGTACCTTCGTCGAACAAGGTCGAAGCAACGATTTCTCTTTTGGGTCCTGGAATACCCAACAAACACACATTTTACATCTCTAAGTGAGAGCTTGTCAAGACTATGAGACATCTGATGAACAAAAGCCACTGAACCGAAGACACGCGGCATGAGTGGGAAAAGATCCGTCTTGGTAAACACAATCAAGAACGAGATATTTTCCCTCAGAATCGATAACAAGCAGTTAGAACCACGTTCCCCCAGTACGAGTGAGGAGTACGACTCTGAATTAAAAGAGTTCTGGTAACATCCAAAAGATGGCGGTGTTTTTGTTCAACCACCCCATTCTGTTGGGAAGTATATACACAAAATGTCTGATGCACAATACCATGAGACGTAAGAAACTGGGAAAGCTTAATACTGAAAAATTCTAGTGCATTGTCTAAACGTATAAACTTGACTTTTGTTGAAAAATGCTCCTTATTTTAATAAAGGACTGAATAACATGACCCACATCAAACTTGTTTTCAAGAAAAAGGCCCAAGACAATCTTCAAAACTCATCAACTGCATCAAACTTGTTTTCAAGAAACTGGGACACGACTGGGACCCCAAAATCAAAATGAATGAACTCAAACAAAATATGACTACTTCGACCCTAACGACTCTTGAAAGTGGACCGATGATGCTTCCCAAGCTAGCATGCCTCACACTGAAAGGTAGAGCGAGAGAAATCAGTGGAAGAATATGACACAGCTTTTGCAGAGGAAGATGACCAAATCGAAGATGCCATATATAGAGATACAGACCCAGTACGAAAAGAAGAGGCACCAATACAAGGAGATTGCACCAGTCTGTAGAGTCCTCCTTGCTCACGGCCATATCCAATCACCCTGCCCGTAAGAATATATTGAAATACAAGAGCAGATGGATCAAATATGGCACGACAATGTAAATTCTTGGTGATTTGACTAATTGGTAGTAAATTCATAGAAACTCAGGAGCGTAAAGAACATTCTGAAGCCGCATTGCGGGAACTGCACCTCCCCCTGACCAATAATGGGAGAGTGTGCCCATCTGCTATCACAACAGATCGTCCGTGCTGGGTTGGACTGAAAGCACTAAAATGACCTCTATCACCACAGAGATGATCGGATGCTCCTGGATCCATGATCTATTCTTACAAATCTGCCCAGTAACAACTAGTAAAGGCATATGCTATACCTGATGTAGATGCTGATGCTGAGGCAACTACCTCTGGGGATCCTAAAGGAGAGTTAGTTGACCTAGGAGTAAGCATAATCTCCCTGAGTCGCGTCGCAAGTTCGTCAAATCTCTGATCAGATGTAGATGAAGAACTGCCAACCTGCTAGATATGCTCTGCCACATGTGCTGAAGCTGGGAACCCGTGCTTAGAATAGCATGTTTCCTCAGAGTGACCTGGCCTGTGACAGTAAGTACAAGGCTGACGAGGGGGTCGACTACCCCCTCCCCTGCCATGACCACCTCGACCACGATACTGTTTAGGGCTCCCCCTACCACGAGATGCTGCCATGGCTGAAGATGTCTGAGACAACTGAGTACCACCAGAAGATATGGAGAGCTTACTCAACCTGCGATATGTCTCCTCCGTTAGAGGTATGGTGGCATCAGTAAGGATCTGTGCTCTAGTTGCATCATACTCAGAGTTGAGTGCTGCTAGAAAAACTCCGGTCATCACCGAATTCCTATATGCCTTGAGCTGCTCTAGTGTGGCAGTCAAGGGAATGTAACCATGTAACTTCTCAAACATAACCTTTAGAGAAGTGTAAAGGGTATAGAGAACGACCATTCTACTTCGACGTGAAGATGTCATGCTGAAGTTGTAGAATCTCTGACTCGTTCTTCGCCGGAGAGTATATAGCAGTGAGAATGTCCCATATAGACTTTGCCTTAAGCTGACTCAATATGTCATTGGCTATCTCAATGGATACCATTCCAGAAAGCTATACGCGTGCATAAGCGTCGTCTGCCTCCCATGAGGCATGAACCTCAGTCTTGTCAACAGGCTCCTCCTGTGTGAGGATATGCTTCTTTCCATTACATTGCATTAGACTCATGAACTACATGGCCCACAGTTCATAGTTCGTTCCATCCATCTTCACAATGGGTGCTGGATCTTTGAAGGCACCCAGGGATGGAATATCTGTTTTGTTGTCTAATATGATGACAACAATATCTAAAACTGGGGATGCAAACTGGAATAACAATGTCTAGACAGACATATAGGAAGACAGTTGTGGGTGTAGAGTCATACCACCGCCTCTTCCATCCACGAGAGACTTCTTTAGGTGCCTAGGATGGTTTTAGAGCATCAAAAACCAAACCTTATGAACCAAATCAGACCTCCTAGTTCACAATCGATGCGAAAGACGGGTGCAACATCCTTTAATAGACGGCGGCTGGAGCCGATGCTTCTACTTGCGGGCAACGACGACTGGCTGTAGCCGCTGCTGCTCGGATGTCAGCGGCGACAGCGATCGTGCGAGGTAGGGGTTAGGGTTTTTAGTGTAGTAGGGATCTAGTGCACAGGCTTCGGTCTAGGACCATCGCTCTGATACGTTGTTGAAAGAGTTGAAATGAAAAGTTTTATTACTCATAGCCCTAAAACTCTCTTATATAGGAGAAAAGCTCTAAGGAAAAATTACATAAAGTAGATTGGAGAAATAGAAAAACATAAATAAAGGCATAGAGTTATAAGTATCTCAACAGATATCATCGCATCTTTTGGTGGTGTATGCAAATCTTGTGGTTGCTAGTGCCATCGTCTATGTTTCTTGAGAATCCAACTCCTTTATGTGCTCCAATGCCTTCACGAAGTGCTATTTTATGCCGCATGTTGCCATGCACAACGTGATCTCCTCTTTTGCCTCAGTATGCCTCTTCTTGCATTAGGAATCATGGTTATCTAGAATCGATTATGCATGTATCGTTCCCCGTGCTGCCATAGTGGTGGCATGGCCTCATCCCTGTAGGCTCGAGTGCTTCATCTTTACATGGAGGGGTCTTATTGCTATTGTGGATGACACAACTCACCACATTGGGGCTCTGGTAATGTAAAGTTGCTTATGCCTGTACAAGCCTTGGACTCTCATCTTAGGTTGCTTGTTGAATGGAGGGTATCATGATGCAATGATGTTTCTTGTGGTAGATTGAATCCTGAAATGGGAAGAAGTGAAAGGATCAAGAAGATTTACTGCCAACGTGAGATGGAACCTTTGTAGCCTTATTTTTGTGGTCATTGTTCCTATATATAGGTAGGAGCAATGCATTGGAGACTAAATGATTTCGTATAGAGCTTGAGGTATGGAGATGGAGTAAATGAGAAGCTTGAGGTTTGGAGACATGCATTGGAGACTATAGGATTTCGTATAAGTAGGGCTAAGACTGAATATATGACGTGCACTTTTGATGTAAGCAATGATGAAGGAATCGATGTAAAGATTGGTCGCAATAGCATTCGGAAGAGATATTCTTTTAGATACTTGGGATCCTTTTTTGCAACGTGACGAGGAAATTGATGGAGATGTTACTAATAGAATAAATGCAGGTTAGCTAAAGTGGAGAGGAGTCTCTACTGTTCTTTGTATAAGAAAATTCCTTTGAAAATCAAAGGAATGTTTTAAAGCAGTCGTGAGACTTGCTATGCTCTATGGATCTGGCATGTGAACCATAGACATGTGCAAAGAATGGAAATAGTAGAAATGAAAATGCTAAGTTGGATGTGTGGACACACACAGATACACACACACACACGTAAAGATCAGTTTCCGAATGATTTAATCAGAGGAAAGTTGGTGCAGCTCGGATCGAGGATAAGATGCGAGAAAACAGCTTAAGGTGGTTTGACCATTCACAAAGGAGGTCGACTGATGCGCCAATTAGGAGATACGAGTTTTATAATGTTGAGCCGGTTAAGAGAGGGCGAGGAAGGCCCAAGAAGTGTTGGAATGAGGCCATACGAAGGGATCTTAGTTTTTTGGATCTAAGTCAGAGATTGACCCAAGATATATCTGAATGGAGGTAAAGAATCCATGTAGCCAACCCTACGTAATGGGGGAAAAGTCTTTCTTGTTGTTTCATTGTTCTTACATATGGAAGGTTGTTGTTGTTGTTGTAAATTTTGCTTTATCATGTGCGAGCCGCATAATGTCGCCATATTCTTTGCTACATAGGATTCCAAAGAGAACCCAACATCGTCGTTGGCATTTCTTGTTGTTGGGAAAAATAGAAGCGATGCTTATTCCACCAGCCCTAGGCTCTCTTATATAGGAGAGTAGCCTATGGGTAAATTACATAAAGCATACGACAGAAAAGAAAAATAACAGAGAAATACAAAGGAAACTAATATTTGTTTACACTCCCCCTCAAGATGGAGCATAGATATCAATCATGCTCAGCTTGGACGCACACTTCTGGAATGGGCCTCGTAGTAATGCCTTGTTGAATATATCTGCAGTTTGATTTTCTGAAGTAACATGAGATGTAGCAATGAATCCCGTCTGAATCATGTCACGTATGAAGTGACAGTCAACCTCAATGTGCTTGGTTCGCTCATGGAATGCTGGATTGTTTGCAATGAACAAGGCTGCCTGATTGTCACATTCTAAGGTCATAGGAAGTGGTACGTCTATACATAGATATGTAAGCACAGCCTTTACCCACATTATTTCTGTGCTAGCCTGAGCCATAGCCCTATATTCAGATTCAGCACTAGACCTGGCTACCACCATTTGTTTCTTGCTCCTCCATGAGATTAGGGAATCTCCAACGTAAACTGCAAACCCAGAGGTGGACTTCCTGTCCTTGGGACAACCTGCATAGTCTGCATCTGCACATGCTGAGATAGAGATCCCCTTTCCTTTCTTGAATAGCGAACCTGCTCCTGGAGATGATTTGAGGTACCTGAGTATCATATGTATAGCATCCATATGAACCTGACGTGGTTGCTCCATGAACTGGCTCACACGACTCACTGCAAAGGATATATCGGGCCTAGTGATCGTGACATACAATAATTTGCCTACCAGTTCTCTGTATCTTCTCCTGTCCACCTCCTTTGTATCATCATCATATAGCTTCATGCTAGGGTCCATTGGTGTTGTAGCAGGCCGGCACCCAAGCATACCTGTTTCACTCAACAGGTTCGTAACATATTTTCTCTGCGACATTACTAGCCCATACGGATTTCTGGCAAATTCCAGCCCCAGAAAATATCTAAGGACTCCAAGGTCCTTAGTGACAAATTCACTACCCAGCTTTTCTTTCGCCTTCTTTATTCCTTGTTCATCATCTCCTGTAATCAAGATGTCATCTACATAAACCATGATTGCAATAATACCTCTTGAAGTCTTCTGTACAAACAAGGAATGATCAGCATTAGAGCGTTTGTATGCTTGTTTTTCAAAGAGGTCTGAGAGCTTCTGAAACCATGCTCTGGGACTATGCTTAAGGCCATAGATAGCCTTATGAAGTCTACACACCTTAGAACACTCCCCCTCAACAGCAAAACCAGGTGGCTGTTGCATGTAGACTTCCTCCTGTAAGTCTCCATATAAGAACGCATTCTTCACATCCAACTGATATAGCGGTCACTCTCGAGTAACCGCAACTGATAGCAAGATCCGTAGGGTAGAATGACGGGCTACTGGCGAGAACGTATCAAGATAATCCACCCCGTATGTCTATGTAAAGCCACGAGCAACAAGACGAGCCTTGTATCTGTCAATACTGCCATCTGCATTCTGCTTGACTGTAAATACCCACTTGCAGCTCACTGGGGACATATCTGCAGGTATAGGAACTAGACTCCAAGTTCCCCTAGATTGAAGTGCTGCCATTTCTTCCTCCATTGCTAGACGCCATCTACTATCCTTCAGAGCGTCTTGATAATTCCGTGGAATATCTACAGCTGACAATGCAACAACAAAGTCACTGAAATCCCCAAATAGTCGTTCAAATGAGACATAAGCTACTAAAGGATATGTGGCGCAGCTCCTCTTCTATTTGCGTATAGCAATAGGAACATCTAAATCGGCTGTGTCCTCATCTAGCCTCTGTAACATATCCTGCTCAGAAACATCATTAGATCCATCAAGAGTAATATCTTCAGTACATACCTTAGGCGAGCTAGGTGATGAGTCATGACCATGAGCTGGAGTAGGCCTGCGGGTATAATGAAATGGTAGTGGTGAAATAGGGATAGAACTAGGAGGTGCGGATGATGGTAAAGGAGCTGCTGCTGGTGGTGGTGGTGGTACTGGTGGTGGTGGTGTCATATAGATGGCATCGGTAGTAACTGGAGGTAGCTGCTGATCACCTGAGGATGAAAAATACATTACGGATTCAAAAAATGTAACATTTGCACTAACAATATACCGCCTGCGCAATGGATCAAAACACTTGTACCCCTTTTGAGTTCTGGAGTACCCAACAAACACACACTTGACAGCCCTAGGAGAGAGCTTGTCAGTACCGGGAGACAACTGGTGGACAAAGGCAACCGAACCAAACACACGAGGAGTAAGGGAAAACATATCCTTACCAGGAAAGATAAGGGAGAAAGGAATCTGTTCACCTAGAACAGAGGACGTCATACGATTAATTAGATAGCATGCTGTGAGAACCACGTCACCCCAGTAAGAATAAGGAGCATGACTCTGTATAAGAAGTGACCTTGTGACATCTAGTAGGTGGCGATGTTTCCGTTCAGCGATCCCATTTTGTTGAGAGGTATAAGCACAAGATGTCTGATGGATAATCCCTTGGGATGAGTAGTAATTGGCTAGAACATGAGTACACAATTCCAGGGCATTATCACTTCTCACAATTTTAACAGATGTGGAGAAAACATTATGAATCTCATTAAGAAAATGGATAATAATATTCCCTGCTTCAGATTTATTTTTCAACAAAAATACCCATGACACACGAGAGAAGTCATCCACAATAACTATATAAAATCTGTGTCCCTGATGATCAGGTACACGACTCGGACCCCAGATATCAATATGAAATAACTCAAACTTGGAGGTACTACTCCGACCCGGACGACTGGGAAAGGTAGACCGGTGATGCTTTCCCAACTGACAAGCCTCACATTGGATGGATGTGTGAGGCAGACCCTGGGGTAACACACGACGCAACTTCTGAAGCGATAGATGTCCAAAGCGCAGATGCCACAGCAGAGGAGATACGGGTCCAGTAGGTAGGGATGAGGTTCCAGCAAAAGGAGTCTGATTGAGACGATAGAGGCCTCCTTGCTCATAGCCACGACCAATCACGTTGCCCGTAAGGATGTCCTGAAAACTAAGAGAAGATGGATAAAAAATTGCCCGACATTGTAAATCCTTTGTAATTTGACTGATTGATAATAAATTCATTGAAAAATCAGGCGCTTGTAACACATTCTTGAGCTGCATAGAAGATGTCAGTCTAATCTCCCCCTGACCAGTAATTGGGGAATGTGTACCATTGGCAATGACCACTGTTCGGCCTGGAGGAATCTGACAATATCCTGTAAGTAAACTCTGATCGCCACATAGATGATGTGTAGCTCCCGAGTCCATAATCCAAGGTAAAGTATCTGATCTACTACTGGTAAATGCAAGTATGCTACCTGATGCACTGGTAGACGCAGGGGCAGATGCAACAGCATCAGATTGACTCTCAGTAGTAGGTGCTGGGCCAGATGGGGGAATAATGCCCCTTAGACAGGCAACTAGATCATCGAACCGCTGATCCAAAGTGGCAGCAGATGGAGGCTCTATCTGCTCAGCGACTCGTGCAGATGCATGAAATCAATGCTTAGAGTAGCATGTGTCTTCATTGTGTCCGACGTGATGGCAGTAGGTACATGTTGGCCGAGTGCGGCCTCCTCTGCCACGAGGTCCACGTCCACGGCTCTGATGATGAAATCCACGGCCCCTGTTGGCGGCCATGGCTGAAGCATTCTGATTCGTGGCCGTAGAAGGGACGGTGATGCGGCTCAGTCTGTGAAAGGCTTCCTCAATGGGAGGAATAGTAGAATCGGCCAAGATCTGGGATCGTGCCGCCTCATACTCTGGATCAAGTGCAGCAAGGAAAACGCCCACCAAAGTCGCATTCCGGTAGGTCTTCTGTTGCTCTGGCGTGGCTGTCAGGGCATGAAGCTGTATAGCTTCTCGAACATCCCTCGCAAGGATGTGTAGAGTGAATGTAGAGGGCGACCATTCTGCTTTATAGTGAATATATCATGCTGAAGCTGCAGAATATTTATCTCATTCTTTGCTTGAGAGTATGTGGCCGCTAGAATATCCCACATGTCTTTGGTCGTGGGCTGATGGAGAATATTATTGGCAATCTCGATTGCCAAAGTTCCAGATAACCAGACTTTGGCGTATGCATCATCGGCCTCCCATGAGGCATTGGCTCCAGTCTTCTCAGCATGCTCTTCTTCGGTCAGAATGTGCTTCTTACCAGTTGACTTCATCATACTCATGAACTGCATCGCCCACAGTTCATAGTTCGTACCGTCCATCTTTACGATAGGCGCTGGACCACGAAAGGCGCCAATAGATGGAATATCTGCCTTGCTTTCTGACATACTGGAAACCGAAGACTGCAACGATGGACTGAAGATAAGATTCGTCTAAACGGACATAGACGGGTTTAGTTGCATGTGTAGACTTCAGGCAACCAAACCCATTTAGTTGACGGTGTGCGCTCTAGAGACGTGTAGGGCTGATTCAGGGGAACACGCACATGCGCTTTCAGGGGCGCACGCACGTGAGATGAGGCGCGCACAGAGCGCTGAGTTGCGCGCTAGAGGGCACGAAGATGCGCGCTGAAGAGCACACAAGGACGCGCTGGAGCACGCTGGAGCGCGCTAGATGGCGCGCAGGCGCAAGCGCGAGGGCGCGAGGGCGCATGCGCGAGGGCGCGCAGGCGCGAGCGTGAGGGCGCATGCGCGAGGGTGCGCTGGCACAGGAGCACGCAACGCATGGGAGGTGCTCGCGCGAAGGCGCGGAGGAGGCGCCGACGGCGGAGAGAGAGGCTCGCGGGTGGGGGGTAGGGCTAGGGTTAGGGTTTCAAGAACTCCGGTCTAGGACCGTCGCTCTGATACCATGTTGGGAAAAATAGAAGCGATGTTTATTCCACCAGCCCTAGGCTCTCTTATAGAGGAGAGTAGCCTATGGGTAAATTACATAAAGCATACGGCAGAAAAGAAAAATAACAGAGAAATACAAAGAAAACTAATATATGTTTACACTTGTGGATCAATGATTGTGTCACATTGATTTCACGACCATATGATCTTCAAGGAATGAATAGCAGAATAATCAAAACAAATTGAACCTTGCGATGAATAAATTAAAACAACTTGCTATACCATTTAAAAATATAAAATACATTATGTAGAATAAAAAATCAAGAACAAACTATGGATTTATAACCACACACTTGAGGAGCACGATGAAACCATGAGACAAAAGTTAGAAAGGGTTGGATACTGCATTAACTTTCTCCTCGAATAAAGGAGGTGTATGGTTCTTTATAGCCCCGCCAACATAACCAAATCCCACCATTTAGCCATATGGGACTAAGCACAAATCCCACACATGTGATACACTTTCTACATTCTTTCAATAATTCATAAGCCACAAAAGCTTAGAGATAAACTTTATTTTTTAAAAAATACATAATCATCTTCATCATCAACAGCTACATATAGTAAGTTGTAAAATCATCTTTTAGACGATTGATCTGTTCTACAACCACCATTTACATTTCCTTTCGAAAAAGCATCAATTTTAGGATGTTATCCAAAGAAAACATCATCAACAATCTCACTCTTATGAACTGGAGTCAATATTTTAGTTAAAACATTTGCTTAAAAATGAAAAAACTTGACCTGTTTCCTATTTTTGAAACTCATAACTGGATTATTATGTAGTGCATATGCAGTCAAATCTGCTTAATGTATTTCGATTATGCACTCGGATTGTATATTGACCATGTTGAAAATAAAGAACGCGGGAGCGAATCGATAATCAAAACATTAATAAAGACATTGAAACATGGAACACTCATGTTTTATGTGGAATCGTACTCCTGAAGAAGCAGGATTAAACCACAGGAGAAGGTCTCAAGTATCGATCTTCTATTAGAATTTCTCAATGAGTACTGAAGGATATGGTTAGATCCTCAAGCGCATCACGGAAGCGTGAGCGTCGTATCGAATACGACGAGGAGCGACTAGTCGCATTAGTTACTCGATGCAGCGGAATTTAAAATTTTTTTCTTACGACGAAACCACATGATCCAAGAACACTTCTCGGATCGTTTCGTCTAAACCACAAACAAGTAATAGGTACCTCTTGAAGCGTGGTTGCGATCGAGTCTCTAAACGAAGAGACCTCCTGTCTCAAGTCCGATCCGACGGAGGAGACGCTTGCGAGCGCGGAGATGAACCGCGTGCTTCTCGCAATCCATGTTGATGATCCAAGCGGCGAATCTTCTGATCTCGACACACGAGATCCGACGTCTTCTTCACGAGCGAGGCGTACCGAAGGAGACGGAGATCCACGAGCAGAAGAACGGGCTGCATAACGACGATGCCGCGGCGATGGAGAACCTCTCTTAGGTCATCCATGGTGGACGGCCACATGAGAGGGAGAGAGAGGACTGTCGAGTAGAGAGAAGAGAGAGAGATGCTTCTCAAGCATTGTGTGTAAAATAGAGAGCATGGTATGCCTCTCTATTTATAGGGTTTTGGGATCCATGGATCTCTCAATCCATGTGGCATATAAAATCAATGGATGAGATTGATTTATGTCAATCCAATGGTTAAGATTATTGTTGGTAAAAACCAACAACATGTGATTTAATTTTGATAAAATATATTTGATAAATCAAATAAATATTAATACCAAACTAAATCAATCAAATAAGGAGAGAAAATACAAAGGAGATCAACCTTCCCCTTTAGAGGGAGGTGACGGCCACCAATCCCATAAGGGATTTGGTGCCGTCCCCTCCTTTCCTAATGGGAGGGCAATCTCATGGATTCCCATGAGATTGCACATCTCCTTGATTTTCTCTCTACTTATTTTCCAACAACTATTTGTTGGGATTTTTATTCACCAAAATAATTCTCAATTAATTTTGGGAATATTGCAATCTTGACATTGGAATATTGTGAATCATATTCACAACCTAAAACAAAATGTAATTTACATTTTCAATTAATTAGACAATGTGTATTCAATACACATTAATAATTAATCTACTAATATAAATTATATTTAACTCTCTCTAATACATTGTAAATCACATTTATAATATATTATGAATAATTGGATATTGCTATCCACATTATTCTTATCCATAATAATTAAATCACATTTAATTATATTGGATAACTTATTCTCTTGTGCTCAAATAATATGAATCACATTCACATTATTTACATCTTTGATAATCAAATCACATTTAATTATCTAAGATAACTCTCCTTATAATATGAATCAAATTCATATTATTAAATCATATTTAATTATCCATTTTCTCATTGCTCGGTTACATATATCAACAATAGAATTATCCATGAACTCTTTCAAGGATAATGCGCTTTATCCGCGAATACTTGGAGATAAGGACAGGGCGATTGTATTGTTCCACGTATAGTGGCATGGATATTGAGATCATATCTCAAATCCAGATCGCGGGCCTCCCATAGATGCTTGATCAAATCAAGTCCGCAATCTAATCTTCTCATTGCATCTGAATCACATTCAGATCAATGTCCAACATTTGGACTAAGATCAGATTACTTCTCTATTGAGAGGAGTCACTAAAATCCAGACCCGTTTCATCACTCCCTAGGAATGGAAGCGTCATGGTTATACAATCGTTTATGATCACATCACCCTCATGTATTCCTAATACCTGTACATCCTCCATACTGGAAGACTCAGAATAAACCCGAACTATTTGATCAACTTTACACTGTTTACTTCAGGGTTCTATCAGTAAGTTTCTCATTCGATCATTGTAAGTCGGTATCGATCATATACTTTCCAAAAGCATATATCATACCCAGGTCTTGATCATATACTTTCCAAAAGTATATATCAAACCTACAAATTCAGTCAAGCTTCCAAAGCGAGAAGACCATGCACATGGAATTTGATTCTTCCCAATGTCTCATGAGTGAGCTTATGTCTTCCGGTTCAGTAACTCAACCTGTATGATCCCTTTGAGAGATCGTATTACTCATATGCCCTTATATGCAGACCAGTGCGCCGGTGTATAGACCTTGATTAGGCCATCAACCTATTGGTCTGCCAAATGTACATACTCAAACATATAGTAACACATCTGTCTCTTGTCAGAGGATATGTGCCTGTATCGTGACAGCATACGATATAGGACTTTGGTTATCTCGATCTCGTTAAGTCAACTCTTTGACCTAACTAATCTGACACCTCCGAATCTCTATTCCTATGCAGAGGACTTGCATCAAGAGGTCGGTCAGATATCAACCTTTAGAGAAAGGATTGCCATCTCCTTCTCAGGCTGGAGATCATCTCTTAATAATCATTTGACGGTGCTTGATGAGTCCTCAATCTAACTCTTTAGATATTCATCCAAGCACCAGCCTCTATGATTCAATAATTGAATCAACAACTGTATGATCATCAAGATGGCCATGGTACATAACCCTAATTGTACTAAGGGACCTATTATGCAAATTATTCATTCTTCATTTCAGATCAGGGAATGATATTCACAATAACATTTATTGCATATTGGCTCGCCGTGGGCTCGCATGTCCAACAAGTACATGAGGTGTGGGACATCTTATATAACCCCATAGATAGACTGGAGTCTCACAAATAGTAGATGTGAGACTAAACATGAGTGAGTAATTAAATCTTGGAGAGATTTAATTACCCTCCATTACATACTCCACCACTCCCCCTCAAGCTGGAGCTGAGAAAGCTGCGGCTTGCAACAAAAAGAAAATGTATACAACTCATCTTCATTCGATACATCTGAGAGATAGAGATAGAGACACCTCGCTCGGATGAGAGTAGAGACACCCCGTTTGAAGAACCGTTGTTGGTAGAAGACTACGCTCGAGGACAGGTTTGCGACTTTCAGGTCACTAGGAAAGAGCCTCAGTCATGCCCGTAGTTGTCGCCGCGACAACCATATCATGCCTAGAGTAGAGTCGTTGTAGAAGGAGAAATTCCAACACAGAGTAGTGTCAGGGATCGAAACACTTTCACGAAGTAGTCGATGCTCGATGAAGACAGCTGTTAGCACTAGTAATCTGGAGTGTCGGTCTGCAGATACATTTCAAGAAGAAGAATACGTGGGCTATCTAACTTCCCCTTTCTCCCATACTTGATAGAATAAAGATTACACATGAACAAGTTGAGAGAAACAGTGAATAACATGCATTTTCCCTCTTTTGTGCTTTTTTTACACAAGTCATTATCTTTTTTTGTAGCTGTCCCTCTTTTTTCGGCTATACTTCTTTTGTTCGTACAGTTTTTTTGTACGATCACGCTTCTTTTTTTCAAGCTGTTCACTTTTTTCTTGGCTTTTCTCTTTTTTTTTTAAATTTTGATCATACTCTTTTTCTCTCTCTTTGGCCCTATTTTTTTAGATATGATGGCACACTTGTGAAGATAAATATATAGTTCTCTGTCTATTTTATGTAATCGCATTTTCTCTAGCTACTTATCATGCAATTAACCCAAGGGCTATTCTCCTATATAAGAGAGCCCTCAGTCTTTTCTAATGCAAGAACAAATTTTCTCCCAACATGGTATCGGAGTAACGGTCCTAGACCGGGGTTCCTTTATCCGACCCCAAAACCCTAACCCTACACCTGCCACCCCCTCCCCTCTCCCACCGCCCGCCGCCGCCGCCGGGGCCTACCCAAGCCCGCCGCAGCACCCACTAGGGCCGCCAGCACCCCTCGGCACCGTCGAGGCTCTCCGACGAAGCCCCCGACTTGCTGCCCCGACCCCCTTTCCTGCGGCTGTGCGCAACCTATCACAACAGGGCATCCCCCAGCGGCACAGGGTCGCCGCCAACGGCATAGAGATCACTGCCAGGAGCGGCTAAGCCCATCGAGGTTGCAGCCCGTGCCGCCGTGATCAACCCTAGGTGCGGCCTGGGCTTCCGAGCCGTTGCTGCACCGCCCGGACGCGTACCTAGCACACGTTAGGTTGCTGCAAACTTCTGTTTGTTGGTCCAAGGTCTCGCGCGAGAAGTAGGGATGGTTGTATGAGTCTACACATACAACCTAACCTCTCTATGTTTCTGTAGACAAGCTACTTTGACTTTATCCCTCAGTCGTTCAGTGCTTCGTGGCTCTTTCTTACCATGTCAAAGAACAAGGGTGACGTTTTCTCATCTTCTGGCCCCTTCAAAGGCCCGACCCCTATTGTGAAGATGGATGGGACCAACTATGAGCTATGGTCCATGCAGTTTCGAACCCTTATGCAGTGACACAATAAGGAGCACATTCTGACAGATTCCGAACCGGCGGACAAGACTGGGGCGAATGCATCGCGGAAACAAGACGATGCCTATGCTCGTGTATCGCTCTTCGGGACACTGACCACGGAGATCGCTAATGATATTATGAATCAACCAACTGCGAAGTCTATGTGTGACATACTGGCAGATACATATGGGCAGTCGAAAAATGAAAGCAAGATACTTCAGTTGCAGTTCGACATCTTCTCGACCAAACAGAATGGTCAACTGCTCCATGCCCACTTCTCTCACCTGCGGGGCATGTTTGAGATTACACAGCTTCATGCCAATCACCACCAGCACAGAGCAACAACAGGCATATCGAAATGCCACAATGACTGGAGTTTTTCTGTCCTCACTTGATCCTGAGTACGATGCAGCTTGTACTCAACTTCTGACTGGAGAGACCATTCCACCAATGGAAGAGGTCTATAAGCGCTTGAGCAGGATTACTACTACATCTGCGAGTACAACACATACTACTCCTTCTGCTATGGCTGCTACTAGAGGCAGGGGAGGATCGTCTCACTTTCGGGGTCGTGGACCTCGTGGTCGAGGGGGAGGCATGCATCGTGGTCCGTGTACTCATCGCCATCGTCCCGGTCACTCTGAGGAGACATGCTTTCATAAGCATGGATATCCAGCATCTGCACGAGTTGCTGAGCAGACTGAGGCTTCCTCTGCACCTACTCCAGATACCTGCTTTGATGACATTGTATCCAGACTTCGGGAGATGATGAGTACTCCTCTGTCTTCGTCTCCAGGTTCCACAGAGGCCGCGGCTTCTGCCCGAGCGTCGTCTAGTTCATCAGGTACTCACTATGTGTTTACCAATAGTACATGTTCGGACCTGACAAATTGGATTATGGACTCCGGGGCATCCCATCATATGTGTGGCGACTGGATGCAGTTTACTTTATACAGAGCACTTTCACCTGGCAGATCCGTTGTTATTGCCAATGGGGTTTGCTTACCCATTGTTGGTCAGGGGGAGATTACTCTAGCCCCTTCTCAGAGTCTTCAGAATGTCCTATATGCACCTGATTTTCAGATGAACCTTTTGTCAATTAGTCAGCTTACGAAAGATCTACATTGTCGTGCCATCTTTGATCCCTCTTCTTTGGTGTTTCATGACATACTGACTGGCAGGGTGATTGGACATGGCCGCGAGCATAGAGGCTTATATAAGCTTGCTATACCATCATGCGCTGGAATTGCTACCATTCCATCTGGATCCGTTTCACCATTCCTTTGGCATCTTCGCTTTGGCCAATTTCCTCTACAGAAGATGTGTCATGTTCTACCACAGATATCTACCCGTACCGCATTGGATTGTGAAGCCTGTCAGCTTGGGAAGCATCATCGCTCGTCCTTTCTGAGTCGTCCGAGTCGTCACAACAATCGGTCTTTTGAATTGTTTCATTTTGATATTTGGGGTCCGAGTCATGGCCCTGATCATCAGGGGCATCGTTATTATATGGTTGCTGTTGATGATTACTCTACATTGTCTTGGGTATTTTTGTTGAAACATAAGTCTGAAGCAGGTGCTATCATTAGAACATTTCTTATTGAATTCGAGAATATTTTCTCTGCAAATGTCAAATTCATTCGTACGGATAATGCGTTGGAATTTTCCACACTACATTTACCTGAATTTCTGAGTTCTCTTTGAATTATTCATCAAACTTCTTGCAGTTACACTTCACAACAGAATGGTGTGGCTGAACGCAAGCATCGTCAACTTCTTGATGTTACACGCACAAGTTTGATACAGAGTCGTACCCCTCACTCTTTTTGGGGGGATGCTGTTCTCACTGCTTGTTACTTGGTGAATCGCATGCCGTTCACTGTTCTTGGAGAGAAGGTTCCCTTCTTGATTGTGTTTCCCGAGAATGAACTATTCTCTCTCACGCCAAAAGTCTTTGGATCTGTGACATTTGTCCATGATTTTCACTCCTGGTCGTGACAAGCTCTCACCCAGAGCTGTCAAATGTGTTTTTGTTGGATATTCTTGTACCCAAAAAGGGTATAGATGTTTTGATCCTGTTGGCAGAAGATATTATGTGAATGCTAATGTTACTTTCTTTGAATCCATTATGTATTTCTCTCCTACAGGTGACATGCTATCCAATATCGATTCTGGGGAGGATGTTGTTGTTCCTCCTCCTCCATCTCTTCCACTAAATGACCCACATGTTGCACCTCAACAGTCATCGCCTCCACCGCCACCACCTCCACCTCCAGGTATTCAACCAAGATCCTTACCTCTTGTTTACACTCGCAGGTCTTCTACTAGCTCCTCTGCTCATAAGCCGGCTACATCTCCAGCACGCCTCTGGTATGTCATGATAACATTGTTTCTACTGATGGCATTGGAGCTCTTCATGATACATAGGACGACTTAGGCCCACAAGACAGAGAGGATGCTGATCTGAACATTCCAATTGCCCTGAGGAAGCCTCGACGTAAGTGGGCCACATACCCACTTGCCGCACATGTTTCTTTGGATCACCTTTCAGATGAGTACATGAAGTTTGTAGTGGGACTCTCCGCGGTTACTATCCCACGTACATATATGGAGGCATTACAGGACAACCGGTGGCGTCGGGCCATGGAAGAGGAGATGACAGCCTTACGGTCATGAGGGACGTGGAGTGTTGTACCTGCACCCCAAGGTGCATCGATTGTCAGTTGCAAATTGATATTTTCCATCAAGCACTATGCAGATGGCAGTGTGGATCGCTACAAGGCAAGGCTCGTGGCACGAGGTTTCACCCAAACATATGGGGTGGATTATCAGGACACTTTTTCCTCTGTGGCGAGACATTCGACACTCCGAATTCTGCTTTCTGTTGTAGTTTCACGGGATTGGCCGTTATATCAGCTCGATGTGAAGAATGCATTTCTTTATGGGGACCTTCAGGAGGAGGTTTACATGCAGCAACCACCTGGGTTTGCTGCTGAGGGGGAGTCCCAGAATGTGTGCAGACTACACAAAATAATTTATGGCCTGAAGTAGAGTCCGAGAGCTTGGTATCAAAAGCTATCGGAGTTGATTGAGCACCACGGGTTTGTGAGGTCTACTGCAGACCACTCACTGTTTGTTCAGAAGACAGAGAAAGGTACGGCTGCCATTCTTGTTTATGTAGATGACATTATTGTTACATGGGACGATGCTCAAGGCATCCGGATAGCCAAGGAGTTTCTAGGTCAACAGTTTGTGATTAAGGACCTTGGCACTCTTCGTTACTTCCTAGGTCAGCGTGGTCTAGTGATGACTCAGAGGAAGTTTGTGATGGATCTCCTTTCTGAGACATGTTTGACAGGATGCAAGCCTGCTACTACTCCTATGGATCCAAGTATGAAATTGTATGACAATAATACTGAGCAAGTAGATAGTAGGAGATATAGAGAACTGGTTGGGAAGCTCTTATATGTTACTATCACCAGGCCAGATATTATGTTTGCAGTAAGCAAAGTTAGCCAGTTCATGGAGCATCCCAGAAAGGTACATATGGATGCTATCTATATGATCTTGAGATATTTGAAGAATTCTCCTGGTTCGGGTCTCTTATTCAGTAGGGATGCATCCCTTGAGGTGACAACGTGTGCTGATGCTGACTATGCAGGTTGTCCCATAGACAGAAAGTCTACTTCGGGCTTTGCAGTTTTTGTTGGAAACTCACTTGTCTCATGAAAAAACAAGAAGCAGACAATGGTAGCCAGATCGAGTGCAGAATCTGAATACAGGGCCGTGGCACAAGGGAGTGCAGAAATGATGCGGGTTAGATCGGTGTTGACTGATCTTGCCATTGATGTTCCTCTTCCTATGCAACTTTTATGTGATAATCAAGCTGCATTATTTATTGCCAATAATCCTGCATTCCATGAGCGAACAAAGCATATTGAGGTGGACTGCCACTACACCCGAGACATGATACAGAAAGGGCTCATATCTACCTCTCATGTTTCAACAGGAGACCAGACAACTGACATCTTCACCAAGGATTTATCTCGAAGTCCATTTCAGAAGTGTTGTTCCAAGCTGAGCATGATAGACATATATGCTCCAGCTTGAGGGGGAGTGTTAAGATAAATATATAGTTCTCTGTATATTTTATGTAATCGCATTTTCTCTAGGTACTTATCATGTAATTAACCCAAGGGCTATTCTCCTATATAAGAGAGCCCTCAGTCTTTTCTAATGCAAGAACAATTTTTCTCCCAACAACACTTGGGCCCAACCCATGCTTCCCTCTTTTTTTCCTCTCCTCTCTTTATTTTCTGCCCATTTTCCTTTTTAGGTTATTTTCTTTTCCAGGCCCCTAGTTTTCTTTTGTTTTCTGGATACAAGACTGTGGCCTATTGGGCTGTACAAAAATTCCAAAGTAAAAGAACGGTGTGGCTTAAAACATGAATAAAAAAGTGCTCAAAAAGGTTCCCAGGCCCATAAAGGGCACCCCCCTTCTTTGGGTTGCCCCTTGGGAAGGACCCATTGCTGCAACGACCCTTTTGGGAAGGAGGAGATGTGGTTGCCGCTGGAGTGTGGTGCAACACTTGGAGATTAAGATCGTGTGGAGAGGGTGTCCCGCTGGAGATGCAGCTTCGAGCGTGCGAAGGTGGCACCGGCTGGAGCATCGTAAGTGCGAGGTGATTGGAGATTGGGCCTAGAGCTGCTGCTGTTTTTTTCTCTGAGAACAAGGGCCCACTACGGAGGCTGCTGTTGCTGCCGTTCTCCGCAAAATGCAGTGCAACCGTTTTCTTCATCGAGCAGCGGGGCCTCGCGTTCTTTGGAGATCCTTGGAGGCGCCGATATTTGGTTGAGTGAGATATCTCTACATGATGGAGACCGCAACATGCTATCCTAGAGCTTTTCTCGGGATGGAGGAGAAGCATGGCTGTAGATGGCAGAAGGAGCTGTGGTGTTGCTGGAGCAGTTTTCAGAATTGAGAAGATATACAATTTTTCATCAAAAAATAGAACATCGATTGTTAGAATACTGAGATGATTATTCCATAGAGCCCTTGGGTCTCTTATATAGGGAGAGAGCCCTTGGGTAAATTACATGAAAGGTACGAAAAGAAACTAAAATAATAAATAACATCAAAGACTAATAACTATCTCTACACTCCCCCTCAAGATGGAGCATAGATATCTATCATGCTCAGCTTGGAAGAACATCTCTGGAAAGGTCCTCTGAGCAATGGCTTTGTGAATATGTCTGCTGTCTGGTCCTCTGAACTGACATGGGACGTGGAGATGAAGCCCTTCTGAATCATGTCCCTAGTGTAATGACAATCCACCTCTATATGTTTTGTTCTCTCATGGAAGGCTGGATTGTTGGCAATGAATAACGCTGCCTGATTGTCACATTGCAGATTCATAGGCAAGGGAACTTCAACATTCAGATCTTCTAGGACTGCTCTAACCCACATCATTTCTGTGCTTGCCTGTGCCATGGCCCTGTACTCGGATTCGGCACTGGATCTCGCCACAACAGTCTGCTTTTTGCTTTTCCAGGAGACTAAAGAGATTCCTACAAAGATAGCAAATCCAGAAGTAGACTTACGATCCCGTGGACATCCTGCATAATCCGCATCTGCGCAGGCTGAAATAGACAAATCTGTGGCTTTCTTGTACAGCAACCCTGTGCCTGGGGAAGACTTCAGATATCTCAATATCATGTACAATGCATCCATATGTACTTGCCTCGGCTGCTCCATAAATTGACTCACCCGGTTTACTGCAAGTGCAATATCCGGTCGAGTTATAGTCATGTATAAGAGCTTGCCCACCATTTCTCTGTACCTTCTCTTGTCCACCTCCTCAGTGTCATCATCGTACAGCTTCATACTCGGGTCCATAGGTGTACTTGAAGGTCTGCATCCAGTCATTCCTGTTTCAACCAGCAAATCTGTGACATATTTTCTCTGAGTCATCACCATTCCTTGTGCATTTCTTGCAAATTCTATCCCCAGAAAATACCGTATTGTGCCTAGATCCTTTGTAATGAACTGACTGCCCAACATAGACTTGGTTATCTCAACCCCCTGTGCATCATCTCCAGTAACCAATATATCATCAACATATACCATAATAACGATGGTACCTCTAGGAGTGTTCCGGACGAACAGTGAGTGGTCCGCATTAGATCTTCTGAACCCCTGTCGTTCAATAAGTTGGGAGAGCTTTTGGAACCATGCTCGAGGACTCTGTTTAAGGCCGTAGATAGCCTTATGAAGTCTGCACACCTTCTGATTCTCCCCCTCAGCAGCAAACCCAGGTGGCTGCTGCATGTAGACTTCCTCCTGTAGATCACCGTACAAGAAAGCATTCTTAACATCAAGCTGGAATATGGTCCAGTCACGTACCACTGCAACTGATAGAAGAATACGAAGTGTAGAGTGCCTCGCCACCGGTGAAAAAGTGTCCAAGTAATCGACACCATATGTCTGTGTAAACCCTCTTGCGACGAGCCTGGCCTTGTATATGTCAAGACGACCATCTGCATGATATTTGACCGTAAATACCCACTTACAACTCACCACAAATGCACCTGGAGGGATAGGGACAAGAGACCAAGTCCCTCTAGACTGCAAGGCACGCATCTCCTCTTCCATCGCTAAGCGCCAGCATTCAATCTTCATGGCATCCTGATAAGTCCGAGGTATCTCTACTGACGACACAGCAGCGGCAAACTTCTGGAAATCCCCAGTGAGACGATGAAAGGAGACCTGAGAGGCCAGGGGATATGATGCACACTATCTTCGCTGCTTCCGATGAGCAATAGGCCGGTCCAAGTCATCTAACACAGTGCTGACTGGTTGGTCCTCCTCCTGTGGTAAAAGCTCCTGCACAGGTGCATTATTTAACCCATCATTAGTGTTATCATCAGTATGTACCTGAGGCGTGTTGGATGGTTGACACGTAGCTTGAGCAGGGCCTGTCCGTCTTGTGTAGACCTTAGGGAACTGGACAACTGGGGGTGGTGGCGGAGGAGGAGGAGGTGGTGGTGGTGGTGTGGTGGCGGAGGAGGAGGTGGTGGTGTCGGTTGAGTAGAAGATGGACCCAGGCTTGGAGGTGGTGGAACAAAGACATTGGAATCTGATGATGTGGAGGAGACCAATCTGTCACCAGCAGGGGAGAAATACATGACAGGCTCGAAAAATGTAACATCTGCACTCACATAGTACTTGTCATGGACCGGGTCATAGCAACGGTATCCTTTCTGAGTCCTGGAATAACCCACAAAAACACACTTGATAGCCCTAGGGGATAGCTTATCAAGCCCGGAGATAAGCGGTGAACAAACGCAACGGTACCAAAAACTCGAGGTGTCAGTGTAAACAAATCTCTGTCAGGAAAAAGAACAGAGATAGGAGATTTTTCCCCTAGAACAGTTGTAGGCATTCGATTGACTAAATAACATGCAGTAAGAATGGCATCCCCCCAAAACGTTAAGGGAGCACAACTCTGAATAAGTAAAGTGCGAGCAATATCAAGGAAGTGGCGATGTTTTCGTTCTGCAACCCCATTTTGTTGAGAGGTATAGGCACATGTGGTTTGGTGAATAATGCCTTTGGAGGAAAGGAAGCTAGCAAGAGAGCGAGTGCAGAACTCCAATGCATTGTCAGTACGCACATACTTAACAGTAGAGGAAAAAACATTTTGAACTTCATTAATTAGATTTTGAAGAACATGTCCTGCTTCAGATTTATTCTTAAGAAGAAAAGTCCACGACACTCTAGAGAAATTGTCAACGACCACTAAATAAAACCTGTGCCCCTGATGATCCGGGACACGACTTGGACCCCAAATATCAATATGAAATAGTTCAAACGGAGAGCTACTGCTCCGACTCTGACGACCGGGGAAGCTAGACCGATGGTGCTTCCCTAACTGACATGCTTCACATCGAAACGAGGAACTCGGAGATATCTGAGGCAGGAGGTGACATATCTTTTGAAGCGGCAGATGACCGAACCGAAGATGCCAGGTGTACGGAGAAACGGAGGCCTGGGAATGCAAGGAGACGCCAGCATAGGAGTTACGAACTAGACGATAAAGGCCATTGTGCTCAGAACCACAGCCAATCACCCTGCCCGTCAGTATGTCCTGAAAGATAACAGACGATGGATCAAAAATAGCACGACAGTGCAAATCACGAGTAATCTGACTAATAGATAAGAGGTTCATAGAGAATTCTGGAGCATGTAGCACATTCTGTAAGTGCATAGATGGTAGTAAAGCTGTCTCCCCCTGACCAATGATAGGAGACTTAGTGCCATCAGCAATGAGTACAGAGCGACCTGGCTGAACGGCTCTGTATGACTGCAGAATATCTTTCTCACGACATAGGTGATGGGTAGCTCCAGAGTCAACAATCCATCCTGTTAGGTCATGACTATGAAATGAGGCTGAAGGACTACCTGAGGCACTGGCTGAGGCTGACGTACTGGCTGATGCCGAAGCCGCAACATCAGAGACGTCCGCACCCTCTGACGAAGATTGTGGCATAATGTCCCGAAGTCGTGCCACCAACTCTTCGAACCTGTGATCTGTGGCTGGAGCTGAAGGACCCTGAACATGATCCGCGACACGTGTAGAAGGGGGAAAACCGTGCTTGGAATAGCACGTATCCTCCGAATGACCAGTACGACGGCAAAAAGAACACGTGGACCGTATGCGACCTCCACGTCCACGTCCACCATTTCCTCTGCCACGAAACGAGGACGAACCACCACGTCCTCTGGAAACTGCCATTGCAGACGGGGGTGCATTTGTTGTAGCGGATGGAACAGGTACACGACTGAGTCTCCTGTATACCTCTTCCATTGGCGGGATAGTGGCATCTGCTAAGATCTGAGAGCGTGCTGCCTCGTACTCCGGGTCTAGGGCAGCGAGTAATACGCCAACCATAGTGGCGTTGCGGAACGTCTTCTGCTGGTCCGGTGTGGCTGTAAGCGGAATGGTGCTATAGAGCTTCTCGAACATGCCACGAAGCGACGTGTACAGTGAATGGAGAGGCCTCCCATTCTGCTTCGTGGTAAATATGTCATGCTGCAACTGGAGCATCTTCGTCTCATTGCGGACCTGAGAGTACGTCATAGCCAAAATATCCCACATTGCCTTAGCGGTGGGCTGGTGAAGGACATCATTTGCTATCTCCGTCGTGAGCGTACCTGAGAGCCACACCTTGGCGTACGCATCATCCGCCTCCCATGAGGCATAGATCCCTGTCTTCTCCGGCGGTTCATCCTCGGTAAGAATATGCTTCTTACCACACGACTTCATGAGACTGAGGAACTGCATCGCCCACAGTTCGTAGTTCGTCCCGTCCATCTTGACAATTGGTGCCGAACCTTTGAAGGCACCTATGGCGGGCATATCTAGCTTCTGATCCGACATGATGCCGGAGAAGAGCGACTAATGATAACCAAGAATATACTGTCTACCGGAACTTTGTAGGATCCAAGTGCATAGGTAGACGATTATGCACTTGAATCAAACATAACTTCGAGTCCTAGGAAGAACTCGGAACACCGGCAACAAGTAGAGGCGGTGGGAGCCTCTACCTCGCCAAAATAGCGACTGAGAAGGGTCGGTCAGGGGCTGGACAGCAAGTGCAGGGGCCCGGCGTCGGTTGGTGGGGGCCCGGCGGGGTTGAGGATGCCCTACAGGGGCTGGCGGTAGGTAGAAGAGGGCTGGCTGCGGCGAGGATGCCCTACAGCAGCGGCGTGGGAGGCCCGAAAGGGGCTGGCGGCGGCGTGGGAGGCCCGAAAGGGGGCTGGCGGCGATGGAGTGCCCGGCAGGGGCTGTCGGCGGCGGTGGGAGGGGCCTCGATGAGGGTGAGAGACCCCGGCGGCGGCGTTGGAGGCTGGGAGCCTGGGAGGGAGGCGGCGAAACCCTAGAGGGGAGGGGGGGGGCGGCGGTGGAAACCCTAGGTTAGGGTCATGGCTCTGATACCATGTTAGAATACTGAGATGATTATTCCATAGAGCCCTTGGGTCTCTTATATAGGGAGAGAGCCCTTGGGTAAATTACATGAAAGGTACGAAAAGAAACTAAAATAATAAAATAACATCAAAGACTAATAACTATCTCTACATCGATGATGGAAACTCAGCAAACTTCTTTCTCTTGATCCAAAATTCAAACTCGATGCAGAGATTTTCGCTGTTATGTAAAATCTTAGCACCATCTCACGAGCAGCAAGATACTGCCTCACGTGCTTGCAGCAATCTCCATGCATAATCATCGTAGTACTCAAACTCCAAATAAAAAGACAATTGTAACAAAATACTTCGAGTAAACAAACACTATAGTATAAACCATTCTGCTCTGATACCTTGTTGAAAATAAAGAACACATGATCTAATCGATAATCAGAACAATAATAAAGAAATTGAAACATGGAACGCTAAGGTTTTACATGGAACTCTACACCCGAAGGAGCGGAGTGAAACCACATGAGAATGCCTCAAGGGGCCGGATCTTCTAATAGAATCTCTTAATGAGTACCGAGGATGTGGAGCTTCTTATATAGCCCCACCGACAGACTGAAGTCCCATAAATAGTAGATATGTGACCAAACATGAGTGGGGGTAATTCGATCTCTCCAAGATCGAATTACCCCTCTATTATATACTCCAGCGGACCACATAAGGTATATTCGCTTTGATAAGAACCCAAATACGAGTATGCGGCTTCCTAGGCTGCATTTCTAAAAACAAGTTTTAAAAGTCCATCCGAACTAGTTACATGTGTTGAAACGAAGCATCATTGGTAGAATGGTCCTCTCGTATATAAAGATCTCGAGTGGGTCTATGCCATACAAAATAATGAATAATGGCTCTCCTATACAAAACAGTCAAGAATAGCTTCTATTATATAGGGAACTCAAGGAGCGAGTCTCTCGTGTATGAACCCCGAGAAAGGTTTTCTTATATAAACATGAAAGAAGGGAACTCATTGTGGGGGTCATGAGATGGTGGATAGAAGATAAATATCCTGTTATCTTAAGTAGGGAAAAGTTATTCCTAATTAAAATATTGGTGTTAGTTAAACCATTTACTTAAAAATGAAAAAAACTAACCTTTTTTCTATTTGTTAAACTTGTAAGTCGATCATTATGTATGTATATGTGGTCGTATATGTGGTTTATGTTAACTTTGAGTATGCGCTCATATTGTATATTGACCACACAAGGCATATGCTCTTTGATTAGGAACCCGAATGCACATATGCAACCTCTTGACTGCATTTCTAAGACACGTATTAGAAGTCCATCCGAACTTGTTACATGCGTTGATGCAAAGCATCATTGGAGTGGTCCTCTCACATATAAAGATCTCGAGAGTGGGCCTATACGATTCAAAGTTTTTGAAAAAAATGCCTATCCTATACAAAAGAGTCGAGAATAGCTTCTATTATATGGGGAACTCAAGGAGAGAGTCTCTCTCGTATATATGAAACCCGAGAAAGATTTTTGTATAGGAACATCAAAGAAGGGATCTAGTTGTGAGGATCAGAAGATGGTGGATGGAATATAAATATCTTGTTATCTTAAGCATACAACAACAACAAAGCCTTTTCCCACAATTAAGTAGGGTCGGCTACATGGATTCTTCGCCTCCATTCAGATCTATCTTGGGTCAATCCCGGGCTTATATCCACAAAACAAAGAACCTTCATATGGTCTCTTTCCAACACTTCTTGGGCCGTCCCCGCCCTCTCTTAGCCGGCTCAACATCCCAACACTCGCATCTCCTAACTGGTGCATCAGCTGATCTTCTTTGCAAATGACCAAACCATCTTAAGCGGTTTTCTTGTTGGAAATGCGAGCCTACGGCGAGCCATTATGCAATAAATGTTGTTGCAATTCACTCCTTGATCTGAAATAAAGAATTCATAATTTGCATAATAGGTCCCTTAGTACAATTAGGGTTATGTACCATGGCCATCTTGATAGTCATACAGCTGTTGATTCAATTATTGAATCATAGAGGCTAGTGCTTAGATGAATATCTAATGAGTTAGATTGAGGACTCATCAAGCACCGTCAAATGATTATTAAGAGATGATCTCCAGCCTGAGTAGGAGATGGCAATCCTATCTCATTTAGGTTGATATCTGACCGACCTCTTGATGCAGGTCCTCTGCATAGGAATAGAGATTCGGAGGTGTCGGATAAGTTAGGTCAAAGAGTTGACTTAACGAGATCGAGATAACCACAGTCCTATATCGTATGCTGTCACGATACAGGCACACATCCTCTGACCGGAGACAGATGTGTTACTATATGTCTGAGTATGTACATTTGGCAGACCAATAGGTTGATGACCTAATCAAGGTCTATACACCGGCGCGCTGGTGTGCATATAAGGGCATATGAGTAATACGATCTCTCAAAGGGATCATACAGGTTCACTACTGAACCGGAAGACATGAGCTCACTCATGAGATATTGGGAAGAATCAAATTCCGTGCGCACGGTCGTCTCGCTTTGGAAGCTTGACTGAATTTGTTGGTTTGATATATACTTTTGGAAAGTATATGATCAAGACCTAGGTATGATATATGCTTTTGGAAAGTATATGATCAATACCGACTCCCAATGATCGAATGAGAAACTTACTGATAAAACCTTGAAGTAGACAGTGTAAAGTTGATCTAATACTTCTGGTTTATTCTGAGTCTTCCAGTATGCAGGATGTACAGGTGTTAGGAATACCTGAGGGTGATGTGATCATAAACGGTTGTATAACCATGACGCTTCCATTCCTAGGGAGTGATGAAACGGGTTTGGATTTTAGTGACTCCTCTCAGTAGAGAAGTAATCTGATCTTAGTCCAAATGTTGGACATTGATCTGAATGTAATTCAGATTCAATGAGAAGATTAGATTTACGGTCTTGATTTAATCAAGCATCTATGGGAGGCCCGAGATCTGGATTTGAGATGTGATCTCAATATCCATGTCACTATACGTGGAACAATACAATCGCCCTGTCCTTATCTCCAAGTATTCGCGGAGAAAGCGCATTATCCTTGAAAGAGAAAATGGATAATTCTATTGTTGATATATGTATCCGAGCATTGAGAAAATGGATAATTAAATGTGATTTAATTATCATGAATAATATGAATTTGATTCATATTATAAAGAGAGTTATCTTAGATAATTAAATGTGATTTGATTATCAAAGATGTAGATAATATGAATGTGATTCATATTATTTGAGTACATGAGAATAAGTTATCCAATATAATTAAATATGATTTAATTGTTATGGATAAGAATAATGTGGATAGAAATATCCAATTATTCATAATATATTATAAATGTGATTTATAATGTATTAGAGAGAGTTAATTATAATTTATATGTGTTGATTAATTATTATGTGTATTATATACACATTGTGTAATTAATTGACAATGTAAATTATATGTTGTTTTGGGTTGTGAATTTGATTCACAATTTTTCTATGGCAAGATTGCAATATTCTCAAATATAATTGTGAATTATTTTTGAAGAATAAAAAGCCAACAAAAGTTGTTGGAAATAAATAGAGGAGATTTTCAAGGAGATATGCAATCTCATGGATTTCCATGAGATTGCTCCCTCCATGGAAAGAGGGTGGGCGGCACATCATTCCCAAAAGGAATGTGTGGCCGTCCATATGGAAAGTGCATGGAGATGAAATCTCCATGCACATTCTCTCCTTATTTATTGAATTGATTTTGGATTAATTTGTATTTGATTTTGTCAAATATATTTTGATCTAAATTTGTTGGTTTTACCAACAACAATCTTAGCCATTGGATTGACATAAATCAATCTCACCCATTGATTTTATATGTCCCATGGATTGAGATCCATGGATCCCAAAACCCTATAAATAGAGAGGCATACCCATGCTCTCTCTTTACACACATAATGCTTGAGAAGCATCTCTCTCTCTCTCTCTCTTTCTCTCTAGAGGTCAGCCCTCTCTCTCCCTCTCATGGCCGTCCACCATGGATGCCATGGAGAGGTTCTCCATCGTCGCGGCATCGTCGTTATGCTGCCCGTTCTTCTGCTCGTGGATCTCCGTCTCCTTCGGTGCGCCTCGCTCGTGAAGAAGATGTTGGATCTCGTGTGTCGAGATCAGGAGATCCGCCGCTTGGATCATCAACATGGATTGCGAGAAGCACGCGGTTCATCCCCGCGCTCGCAAGCGTCTCCTCTGTCGGATCGGACTTGAGACAGGAGGTCTCTTCGTTTAGAGACTTGATCGCAACCACGCTTCAAGAGGTAATCCTAATTACTTGTTTGTGGTTTAGACGAAACGATCCGAGAAGTGTTCTTGGATCATGTGGTTTCGTCGTATAAAATTTTTTTAAATTCCGCTGCATCGAGCAACTAGTGCGACTAGTCGCTCTTCGTCGTATTCGATACGACGCTCACGCTTCCGTGATGCGCTTGAGGATCTAACCATATCCTTCAAGTGGTATCAGAGCCTTAGGTCGACGGTTTCGAATAGTGATTCGTTAACCAAGGACGACTTGGGTTCGCTAAAGTCGCGAAAGTTTTTATCGCATTTGATTTCGCAGATCTGTTTAGTGTAATTTTTCGGCCATGTTTAAATTGTTTAAACACGAAAATAGCACTTGAATTTTGTTCCCCATTAAATAAGGAAACCATAGGATCTGAGTTTGCGTAAATCGGATTTCGTATGCTCTAGATATGGTAGTTTTAATGAACATGTATGCACTGTTGCGGGAACTGTGAATCTGAACGTGATTAAAGTGTTAATTACTGTTTAGACTTACCTCGAAATGCGTGAAACATCACTTAGGTTCTGTCCTAAATCAAATTAGCAAACTTTAGAAATTGACTTTGCTTAATTTGGATTTAATATGATTGAGATATGCCAATTTTAGTAAGTAGGGGTCACTGCTGAAATTGCTTTCCTAATCTAGAACCAAGTGATTGTCAATTAGTGAAATTAATTGTTAATTTCGTGAAATAATCTTGAAAAATATTTATGAAATATTGAAACATGATTATTTGCCTAATTGACTTGGCCCCAACCAATTAATTGATTAGATTTGATCTAAACCTTAATTGGAATTACAACCATCAAACTTCTTGCTTGAATAGGACTTGGGAATTTGCCTAGCAAATTTCCTTAAAATCAAAATTGTTTTGATTACTATATGGTATAATTTCGGTTGAAGAACCGATGATCATCTCAAGTACAAAATAATCAATTTGGCATTATCCTTTCCCGAGGTGGATATGGTGTCTAGTCGGGGATCGCTGGTCAGCGGATTGCAACGTATGTGGTCCGCCCCACTCCCGTCGGTACTGGCCATGACAGCGGGTAGGGCCGGGATAATGTCCGAGGGATTATGATGTATTTTTCTAATTATTAAAATACGAATTAATACGTACTTTGAGAATAATACCATATATATATTCAAGCATAAAATTAAGTTTGATTGATTAAATTGGATTGATAATTAATTTAATATGATTAAGTTAATTATATCCAATTAAGAATACTCTAATATGATTAGAGTTGATAATTCCCTTGGAAGAATTAATTATATGAATGTGATTCATAGTAATTAATTAAATTTGAATAAGAGGTGGAGGATCACATAAGTGACATCCATGGTCTCCCGTCAAGGCGAAGGGTTTCCGTCGCCAGGGATTGTATATAGGAGACGCCTGTACGAAGTGACAGCTCCTATATGCAAGCGCATCTGGATCGGACTCTTTGCTTCTCGAAAGAGTAAGGCCGTATGCGTAGTGACCCCAATATCGGATCCTCATATTATTGGGGCGATATTGGATTGCGCATAGCGAGTTCTATTCCTGTTGACGGTTGGTTCAATTAACGACGGGTCAACATCACCTTAGGGGTGGTGGGCCCGGGTGTTAAAGACCGAATTGGGAAATGCAAGTTGGACTTGCAAGGCGGAATGTGTTCCCGCTTCTCTTCATTGGAGTTACAGTTTCTCATATTATTGGGATGTAACAAAGATAAAGAGGAGATCCCAGATCTTGCTGAGATATAGTGGTAAGTATATCTCTTACATTGAAAGTGATTAAGGGAATGAACTTTCAGTGTCTTTGACAAGGCAAGACAACTTTGATATAAAATTCCTAAATCAAAGTATAATTCGTATATATATATATAAATATATACACTCATGCAAATTTCTTATTTCAGATAATCCTTCATTAAACCCACTCAATGTTATACTCATTAATAACCAGTAGAATATCATGGATTGGACCCTTGATCCAGATATTGTACTTGCGATTGGACACATAATGTATGTGGTTGCAATATGCAAGTTTCCTCATAATAATGAGAAGTGATAATTAAATAAGACAATAGGACTAAAACCTTAGGGTTTGTATGTCTCTATAAGTCTTGATCTTATCGAATGTACTTTTGAAGTGACATGTCGATGATGATCGTAATTATCAAATTAATCCTTATAAAATCAATAAAGATATTCTGGCATATATATGTGCTCTTGACATTTAATCATGAATGACATGTTTCTCTACATCATGTAGAATGGTAGCTCTATTAGAGATAATGTATTCAAATTGTTTGAGTACCTACCTGAACCTATGCTTCAAAGAGTTTCGATGGATGTAGATGATGAGTGTCATCATTCTACTGTCTATACTCTAGTCATTCATGAAGCTTCATAATATTCATATTATATGAACTTAAATGAAGCTTGTATAAATGTTGAAATACTCTTATATTGAATTTTTTGATTTTAACATAAGAGATCCTTGGTCTTGAGCAAAGGTTGCTTATAGACAAAGGGAGCGCAGTGCAAGCATGGGTTGGACCCAAGTAAGAGGTATAGTCAAAGAGTTGAATGTACTTCTGTGACTTCCATATGACATCCAAAGAGTTGGATGAATGCCAATACTGCAATAAGTTGATGTGTTGATAGTATGACTATCAAGTCTGTCTAGAATCCTCAGAAAAGGACTCGGATGGAGCATCCGTATAATCTACATATAATCATTGATATTGACTTACTTATTTGATAAGATAAAGTCTAATAATTGTATCTCAAAATTTTCTAATGACACTTGCATTTGGTTGCATATGTATTAGAAATTTGATCTTAAGGTTTATTGGTCATCCATGTTGAAAGTGATGCAAGTGTTGCAACAATTTCCATGAGATCAATAGACTTCATATTTTCAGTGGGAGCCCTTAGTCTTAGAGAATGTCTCTATGACCTAGATATTAGAATACACTCATTGTTTATTTCTAATTGTTGGATATAAACATGAATTCTGTAATAAATCTATCATAAAGAGTTATGATGGAGATATTTCAGATAGTAATCTAAAATCTAGTGGACTCTATTAAATTAGAAAATTAATGAATGGTTCATTGTTTTTTTTAATACTGAGAATTAAAAAGATCAATAGGAGGATAAAGATCATTTGATAATGATCTGACATCAAATTTTTAAAGGAATTTTCTTATCACAGAGAACAGCAGAGACTCCTCTCCACTTTAGCGAACCTGCATTTATTCTATTAGTAACATCTCTATCAATTTCCCCATCATGTTGCAAAATAGATCCCAGATATCTAAAAGAATCTCTCTTCCGAATGTTATCATCACCAATCTTCACCTCAATTCCTTCACCATTGCTTCCATCAAAAGTGCACTCCATATATTCTGTCTTAACCCTACTTATACGAAATCCTTTAGTCTCCAACTCATGTCTCCAGACCTCAGGCTTCTCATTTACTCCATCTCTAGTCTCGTCAATCAACACAGTATCATCAGCAAATAACATACACCAAGGTAACTCATCCTGAATGTGACTTGTCAACTCGTCCATAATCAAAGTAAAAAGAAATGGACTCAAAGCTGAACCTTGATGTAAACCAATGTTGATGTCAAAATAGCTAGTCTTCCCAGACGGGGTCCTTACACAAGATAAAGCCCTATCATACATGTCCTTTATGAGGTTAATGTATAGGACAGACACTTGTCTTTTCTCCAAAACTCTCCACAATATCTCTCGTGGGACATAATCATAAGCCTTCTCCAAATCAATAAAGATCATATGGAGGTTCTTCCTTTTAGCTCTATAAATCTCCATTGTTCTCCATTGTTATCTTAAGCATAAGAAAGTTATTCCTTATCTCACTCCTCCTTTCTCCCATACTTGTTTAAATCATGCAGAATATTCGGCCTTAAAAAAATGATGAGAGAAGAAACAATAAGGATAATAAGAAATTTCCTTTTTCCTCCTTTTTTTCTTTTATTTTTCACTTTAGCAATCCTCCTTCGCTTTTCAACAACCTCTTTTTGCTTGTTATCTACTTTTTTGTCACAATTTTTCATTTGTTGCTATTTCTTTTTAAATAGATGAATAGATAAAAGAATTTAAGAATATTAAAAAAATGAACCAAGGTCCATTAGGGGAATTTCCCCTCTGTCCTCTTGAACAATAATGTCCTTGTGGGAGCATATACTGCTGCCTCTCCATAGATCTCCTCATGATGCACCATCACCTCACGACCCTCACACTTTGAAACCTCCTTTGATTTGGGGTTTTGGGACTGCATGGGTCGATGTCACCACCTTTGCTATGTGGCTACAATGGGTTATTACAATTGCAATTGCTTCTTGCATTGCTCAACCCTCCTTTCGAAAAACTGCAAGCAGTCATGTATCACAATGATCTGATCTTGGAGTGGGGCATGGTTGTTCATGGATGTGAATGGCTTAAGGTGAAGGGTGCGATCATGGACAAGGAGGTTGACAAAGTGGTTGATGGTCCTTAATATAGTCATCGACTTCATGCAAAATGGAAGATATGGAGGAGATGTGTTAGAGAAGGATGGCCGCAATGATGCACACTGCTTATCTGAATCCAAGTTCTAGTAGAGCAGGTCAGACATCGGTGCTAGAGATCGATCTCCGTGAATAGAATTTGCTTTGGCCACACCAACTTTGTGGTCTTGTTTCTTCAAAACATCTGGAAGTGCTGCCTCTTGTATACAATATGTGGTGCTTGGTGATGTCACTGTCAAGAAAGTTGCATAGGGGAAATGAGATTTACAAGAGTTTTTTTTGATGAAATCGCGATGGGTAATCTTCCAAGTTGGGAGACACCGCCTCAACATGTTCCTTAGAAGCAGTTATGATACATTAACGAGAAGCATGTAAATTGTATATCGCTCTCCAATACGACATCACCTTTTTCGAGTAGAATCTCTGGTTGTTGAAAAATAAGATCATTCCGTCCTAACCAGATCGCCCAGAGAGTCGCAAAGGCAAGGGAAACATCTCCCGTGGAGCCATACCCACCGCACGAACTGATCTACAAAAGGCCGCCGCATCATCAACCTTGAGCCAGGGCAAACCCAAATCCCTCCAAATCCCAGCCGAGAAAACATATTTGAAAAAGATATGTTATCCATCCTCTTGCTGGCATTAGCATCTATCACAAGTCGTGTCCTGTAAGCCGAAGAGACGCGCCCTCCTTGCTTTGTCACACAAGCGGTCACATCTCAAGCACCATAGAAAAATCTTGACTCTACACGGAATCTTGATCGCCCACACCACCTTTAAGTCTTGTGTAAGCTCCAGGACATGCTCCTCCGTTTGATGTCTCAGCTCATTGTACGCTTTTTTCGAAGAGAACTTCCCCCCTCCTACTCAAAATGGTCGGTATGTGCCGCAGGCACCTCCGTAGCAAGATCCTCCGATGCCGGCAACTCTGCTTGCATCCTGAGAAAGTCATCCAACCTCTGATCGGAGCTCACTGATGAACTCCGGAGCCCACGTGCTAGAGCCCATCACCTGGCATAACAAACATTCTTTCGAAGCTAGAAGAGTAAACAACCTCGGAAACCTAACGCAGAGCTGCCCCTCACCAGTCCAGTCGTCGCCCCAGAAACGGAACATGTGGCCGTCCCCCACCTTCGGACGAAGCTTGTGCGCAAGGGCCGGGAGAATTTCCCGAACACCAGTCCAAAACGGTGATTCCCATCGCACGTTTCTCGCCATCAGCTCGCCACACACCCCGTAAATCTTTCGGATCAGCCTGATCACGAGGGTATAAGGACCCCAGATTTGAGACACCCACTTCGCTAGGAGAGCCTTGTTCATACATTCTACATCTCGGACGCCATTTCCACCCTCCCTTCTTCCCCTCATCACCTCCTTCCAGCCGACAAAGTGCACCCCCGACTTCTGCTGCTTGCCATCCGACCAGAAGACCTTTTCATAAGCGATTCAATCTTTCTACGGACCCCAACATGCATTAAGCACGTGGAGTAGAAAAACAACGGTATCGCCGAAAACACATGCTTTAGAAGAATTAGTTTGCTGCCTTTAGATAAAGTGATTGCCTTCCAGCCCGCCAATCTCTGCTCCAACTTGAGAATCACACTGTCCCAATCCTCCTTCTTTAGCTTCCCGTCCACCAGCGGCATGCCAAAATAAGTAATGGGCATGATCCCCAGGGGGCATCCTATGATAGCTGTGACCCTAGTACGCTCCCTGTCTTCCAACCCAAAGGTGATTGCCACGGACTTGCAATTGTTATCCACCAGTCCAGTGAGAGCACTAAAAATTCCCACCAACTGCATCGCATTCCTCGTATGCTCTTCCGAGCCACCCGGTAGCAGCAGCGTGTCATCCGTATATTGCAATATAGGTATGGAAATTTCCTCCATGCGAAAGCCTTCACACTAACCGGTCTCCACTGCTTGGTTAAATAGAACCGCCATAACAGCGGCTGCCAGAACGAAAAGCATTGGGGCCAGAGGACAGCACTGACGGACCCCACGCTGCGGCTGAAAGAACCCTCCCTCCAGGCTGCCATTGACAAGAACCGAGTACGAGGAGGTCGTAACACATCTCATCATCCAATCAATCCACATTTTTGGGAAGCATCTCCGTCTCAGCGACGCCCACAAAAAATTCCAGTCGACGTAGTCATATGCCTTCGAAAAATCAAGCTTCCACAGAGTACTCTTTATTTTCGTCCGCTTCCACTGAAGACTAGGAAAGATTGCTTGATCAGATGATGATGTCTTCATGAAGACAAACTTCTAGAAATCCAAATAAAAGAAATCAAATTAAATTTCAATCTGAAAAGACATTTAGATTTGATTGGGTTCCATATATAAACATAAATACAACAAGAACAAAACACGGCTCATGTGACTAGCATCGACGACAACCCTACTCCACGAGAGGAGCGATCCAATGAGTCACATCTTCATTACAAGCTTTTCAAGAGATATAAGAGGTGTGGAGCTCTTTATATAACCCAACAACACACCCATCATTCCCCCAAGCAATGTGGGACTAATCATTAGAATGGTATATTGGATTTGGGAGATATCTAATTAAATTCTAATCTAAGTAAAACATATAGTTGAATGCTACACCTATCAATACTTATTGGAGTTACATCTAACAACCACATCAGCCACCCTCTGACTTATTCACACTCTATCGCCCAAACAATCTACGAGACCCCTATTTAGCACCTTCGACTGTCTAAGAACAAAAGTATTATTAACAAGGACATAGTTAGTCTAGGCCTAAATACACTTTTCAGAGAAAGGAAGAACATATTTTCTATGGTGCCCTATGGCCCTCTTATATAGAGTTGAGAGGCCATGGGAAAATTACTAAATAGGACAAACAAAATAAGGAGTGCTAAATAAATACACGAATATAAAACTCTCAACACTCCCCCTCAAGCTGGAGCGTAGATATCTATCATGCTCAGCTTGGAACTGCATTTCTCAAAAGGTCCTCGAGTGAGTGCCTTGGTGAAGATTTCAGCTGTTTGGTCACCTGAACTGACATGAGAAGTAGCAATCAGTTCCTTCTGAATCATATCACGAGTAAAATGACAATCTACTTTAATGTGCTTTGTTCTCTCATGAAATGCTGGATTATTGGCAATGAATAGGGCTGCCTGATTGTTGCATTTCAGTTGCATATGAAGAGTTACACCAATATGGAGGTTAGAAAGAACATACTTTACCAACATCATTTCAGCACTGCTCTGAGCTATGACTCTATATTCAGATCCTGCACTCGATCTAGCCATCACCGTTTGCATCTTGCTTTTCCATGACTTAAATGACTTTCCTACAAAAATGCATAAACCTGAGGCTGATTTCCTATCTTTAGGGCACCCAACATAGTATGTGTTTGCATAGCCAACGATGGACAATGAGTTAGTCCTACTGAATAATAGGCCCTTTCCTGGTGATGACTTCAAATATCTGAGGATCATGCAGTCTGCATCCAGGTACACCTGCCGTGGTTGTTCCATGAACTGACTAACTTTACTTACTGCAAACACGATATCATGCCTGGTAATGGTGATATAAAGAATTTTCCTTACAACCTCTCTGTATCTTCTCTTGTCCACTTCCTCAGTGACATCTTCATATAGCTTCATACTTGGATCTATAGGTGTATATACTGGTCTGCATCCTGTCATTCCAGAAACTGAAAGTAGATCCATCCCGTACTTTTTTTGTATCATTACTAAGCCTTGCTTATTTCTGGCAAATTCTATACTCAGAAAGTATCTCAAATCTCCCAGGTCCTTGGTGACAAATTGTTAACCTAGGAATTTCTTGGCCTCAATTACCCCTTGAATATCGTCACCTATAACAATAATGTCATCAACATACACAAGGATAGCCAATGGACCTTATTGTGTCTTCTGTACAAAAAGAGAATGATCCGAAGTGGATCATCTGAATCCTCTCTGTTCTGTTAGATCTGAGAGCTTTTGAAACCAAGCCCTGGGACTTTGCTTAAGTCCATAAATAGCTTTATGTAGCCTATTACATACCCCCCTCAACATCAATCCCATGTGGATGTTGCATGTAGACCTCCTCTTGAAGATCACCATATAAGAACACATTCTTCACATCGAGCTGGAACAGAGCCTAATCACACACCATAGCTACATACAATATAATTTGTAGAGTAGAATGCCTCGCTACATGAGAGAAGGTATCACTATAATCCACACCATATGTTTGCTTAAACCCTCTGGCAACAAACCGCTTTATATCTGTCAATTGTACCATCTTCCTTGTGCTTCACAGTGAAGACCCATTTAGCTGACAACAGCTGCTCCTTCTGGAGCTGTAACAAGTGTCTATGTCCCACGTGATTGAAGTGCATCCATCTCTTCCTCCATCGCTAGCATCCACTAACTTTCTTTAAGGGCATCTTGGTATGTTCTTGGGATCTCTATAGTAAATAGCCTTGATACAACTTTCCGGTAAGACATGGACAATCGATCTAGAGACACATGTCCTAGTGGATACTTTGTACACACTCTTTTCCCTTTCTGCAGTATAATGGACCATCCCATATCATCTTCCTGGCTATTGTCCTCATGTGGCATATCCTGCACATCATTCAATCCACTAGTGCCATCAGTCGAAACCAAGTTCTCATAATTTACCTGGGCATGTTGGATGTTGGGAAAGGCCGATGAGCATCGAGCATAGATAGCAGGTGGTGGTGTAAGAAGAACCTCCCAAGACTCAAACAGATTTAACTTATCCCCTGTAGGATTATAGTACATGATGGACTCAAAAAAGGTAACTTCGGCACAAACATAATATTTTAGTAGGACAGGATTAAAGCATCTGTTCCCCTTCTGAGTGTGAGAATAACCCACAAACATACATTTGACAGCCTGAGGTGCAAGCTTGTCATGACCTGCTGATCAGCCGATTTCTCACTTGGGTTAATTATTTAATGAAGAAAATGTGATGTGTCGCTGTTCACCTAAAGAAAAACCAATTGAATCAAACAATTTTATTTAATCCGAAATAAAAAGAAATTGAAATGGATTTTCTATTTTAATTATTAACCATGTATAGCTCCAAGGGTCGAACTCAAGGAGGCAATTGTTATTAAACGGGGATTATTCAATTCAATGAAAAATCAAAGAAAAGAAAAAGGAAACTCAAAGCACACGACTCTTAGATTTTTTTGTATTTTTATCTTTTTGATTTTTTTATAGGTTTTTAATTTTTATGTTTTAACATTCTGAAGAGAGATTCTTTTAGATATCTGGGATCTATTTTGCAACATGATGGGGAAATTGATGGAGATGTTACTAATAGAATAAATGCAGGCTGGCTAAAGTGGAGAGGAGCCTCCGCTGTTCTTTGTGATAAGAAAATTCTTTTAAAAATTAAAGGAAAGTTTTACAAAGCAGCCGTGAGACCCGCTATGCTTTATGGTTCTGAATGTTGGCCTGTGAACCATAGACATGTGCAGAGAATGGCTGTAGCAGAAATGAAAATGCTAAGATGGATGTGTGGACATACACGTAAAGATCGGATTCGGAATGATGCAATCAGAAAGAAAGTTGGTGTAGCTCCGATCGAGGATAAGATGCGAGAAAACCGCTTAAGATGGTTTGGTCATCTGCAAAGAAGGTCAACTGATGCACCGGTTAGGAGATGCGAGTGTTGGGATGTTGAGCCGGCTAAGAGAGGGCGAGGACGGCCCAGGAAGTGTTGGAAAGAGACTATTCGAAGGGATCTTAGCTTTTTGGATATAAGTCCGAGATTGACCCAAGATAGATCTGAATGGAGGCGAAGAATCCATGTAGCCGACCCTACTTAATTGTGGGAAAAGGCTTTGTTGTTGTTGTTGTTATGTTTTGATTTTCAAATTTTTACTGATTTTTAATTTTGCAATTTTTTATATTTTTATTTTTTTAAACAAAGCTAAAATAAGGAAATAAAGAAACAAAGCAAACAAACCAAAATTTTGTAATTTTCTAAGATTGTAAAACTTTCCAAAAAAATTAATAAAAATATTTTTGTTTTTTTGATATTTTTTTAATATTTTTGTGATTTTTCAGAGATTTTTAGATTTTTTAGGACTTTCAAAATGAATAAAAATAGAAAATAAGACAAACAGAAAATCAAACAGTTTTTTTTGATTTTTAAAATATAAAATATAATAAAAAATACTAGAAACCAATTTTAACAAAAAGAGTTTTTATTTAGCTTTCAAACCGTACCAAAGATATATTTTTCTGATTTATTTTCTGATTTTATGTAACATCCAGGATCAATTAAACCCGAACCCGACCCGAATAGGGTCCGTTTAACCCAATAAATTTAGCAGGCATTAGTAAATAACTAAAATTGATCAATTAGTCGTGAATCAAAAGTCGTTCGTGCGAAATCGAACAAAAGCTGAGTGCATCGTAATGCGTGCCTGAAAAAGCCGCAACGCAAATTCGGAAATCGAGATCTCCTAAAAATTCGATTCGATGAAACGAGACCAACGGAATCGACCGTTCGTCAATCAGAGACAGTTTGGTATTTTAATTTCGCAAAATTTAAACCCAAACCGAAACCGTATCTCGAATTTTTCGGGCATCCAAAACCGATCGAAAGTATATGAATATTATACTCATATTGATTGTCGTTCTGAGACGATCAAATCGAGATATTGTGCATCAAAATCTGACATTCGATACATACATATTTAAACATCTCAAATAAATAAATAAAAAAAGAAATAAATAAAAATAAAATTTTTATATTTACTGTAGCAGCAGATTCTGGATTCCAACAGTTTTTTTTAAATAAAATAAATAAATAATAAATAAAGGAAAATTAAAATTAATTCCTGTTACAGTTTTTGTTTGGAAAAAGAAAGAGAAAAAAATATACTATACAATAATATCATGACATCATGGATGATGTCATGGTGAGTGATGTCATTAGTGACAAACTATTTGTGATGATGTCATGGATGACATCATACTTAGAGGAAGCTTCTCCCCACTTTCCCTATTCCCTTTTCTTTTTACTTAATTCCTCCATTCCAACGAGAGGGGCCATTCTCTTCCCCTTATTTTCTTCCAAATTCCTAGAGAAGGCTCCAACCCCTTTCCTTAGCTCATGAACTGCTGTTCAGGGCAACAACAACTCTTGCAGCAACTCCATTTCCCCCCTCCAAGCAGCAGCAGCTGCTCCTTCCTTGCTGCTCAACTTTTCCATTGTTGTTCTCCATCAACCTGCTACATGCAGAACCAGATCACGCTTCTACACTCTTCAAATTGAAGATCTAAATTAGAGGTAGAATCCCCAATTCCACCTTTTGATGCCATGCATGGGTTTCTTTCAATTGCTTTCATTGTATTGGGAATTTTGGGAGTTGTTTTTTTTAAATTAATTTAATTTTTGACACTGTCTCTTCTCTATTTCTTCTCTGCTCAAGTTAAAAAAAGGGGGCATTGGCCTTCCACCGACTAGGTGCTGCATGTATTGTCCTATTAATCCTTTGTAATAAACTCTATCTTATCTTAATTATGGAATTCTCGGAAATCTGCATTTCAGGGTGAGATTTAGTAAAGAGAAACTACATTACTTTAACCAAAATTCTACCGCTACTCAATACACATTAGATGTGATTAAATTTAAGAAAATTTTGTTTAAACAAAAAAAAGTTAAGAATCTGTTTTTTGGTTATGATAGTTTGCTATAAAAAATATGATTGAAGTTAAGAAAAAATGATTTAAAAAGTTAAGTATATGTTTCTGTAGACTGGTATGACTGTTTTGCTATCTATATTTTAATATATATGTATATGAGGATAGGGAGTATGCACCCAGGTGCATGTAATTCTACATGCACCCGAGCTTATAACTGCCAAATTTGTTTACTTTTTCGAAAAATACCATCATGTATATTCATCTATATATCCCTCCTATATGTCATTCCAATTTCATCAGAAACAGAGACCCCTACATCCTTCATCTAGAACACATTATTTTAACGGTTTAAGAATTGCTGTAATCGACATGTTCTAGATGGAGGGCATAGGGGTCTCTGTTTCTGATGAAATTAGAATGACATACAGGAGGGATATATAGATGAATATACATGGCGGTATGTTTTAGAAAAGTAAAAAATTTGAGAGTTATAGGCCCGGGTGCATACTCCCTATCCTCTATATATATATATTGATAACAAATAATTTACTTTACATGCTGACAGTTTTCAAGCAATAGACAAAATAATTAAACTTTCAATATGATCAAAGGTCCTTGCTCAATTTTCATTGATTTCTGTTAGGGTAAAAGAATACTCAGATGATTATTCCATAGAGCCCTCGGGTCTCTTATATAGGGAGAGAGCCCTTCGGTAAATTACAGTGACGTACAATGTATAAATAGAAATTGTGAAACAGTACGCAACATAAATAAGTCTCTACACTCCCCCTCAAGATGGAGCATAGATATCTATCATGCTCAGCTTGGAAGAACATCTCTGGAGAGGTCCTCTGAGCAATGGCTTAGTGAATATGTCCGCAGTCTGGTCCTCTGAACTGACATGAGACGTGGAACGGTGGAAATGAAGCCCTTCTGAATCATGTCCCTAGTATAATGACAATCCACCTCGATGTGTTTTGTTCTCTCATGGAAGGCTGGATTGTTGGCAATAAATAATGCTGCCTGATTATCACATTGAAGGTTCATAGGCAAGGGGACATCGACATTCAGATCTTCTAAGACTGCTTTAACCCACATCATTTCTGTGCTTGCCTGTGCCATGGCTCTGTACTCGGATTCGGCACTGGATCTCGCCACAACAGTCTGCTTCTTGCTTTTCCAAGAGACTAAAGAGCTTCCTATGAAGATAGCAAATCCAGAAGTAGACTTACGATCCCTTGGACATCCTGCATAATCTGCATCTGCACAAGCTGAAATAGACATATCTGTATCTTTCTTGAATAGCAACCCTGTACCTGGGGAAGACTTCAGATATCTCAATATCATGTACAAGGCATCCATATGAACTTGCCTCGGCTGCTCCATGAATTGACTCACCCGGTTTACTGCAAAGGAAATATCCGGTCGAGTTATAGTGATGTATAAGAGCTTACCCACCATGTCTCTGTACCTTCTCTTGTCCACCTCCTCGATATCATCATCATACAGCTTCATGCTCGGGTCCATAGGTGTACTTGAAGGTCTGCATCCAGTTATTCCTGTTTCAACTAGCAAATCAGTGACATATTTTCTTTGAGTCATCACCATTCCTTGTGCATTTCTTGCAAACTCTATCCCCAGAAAATATCGTATTGTGCCTAGATCCTTTGTAATGAACTGGCTTCCCAACATGGACTTGGTTATCTCAATCCCCTGTGCATCATCTCCAGTAACCAATATGTCATCAACATATACCATAACAACAATGGTACCTCTAGGGGTCTTCCGGACGAACAGTGAGTGGTCCGCATTTGACCTTCTGAACCCCTGTCGTTCAATAAGCTGGGAAAGCTTCTGGAACCATGCTCGAGGACTCTGTTTAAGGCCATAGATAGCCTTATGAAGTCTGCACACCTTCTGAGTCTCCCCCTCAGCAACAAACCCGGGTGGCTGCTGCATGTAGACTTCCTCCTGTAGCTCACCATACAAGAAAGCATTCTTAACATCAAGCTGGAAAATTGTCCAGTTACGTACCACAGCAACAGATAGGAGGATGCGAAGGGTAGAGTGTCTCGCCACCGGTGAAAAAGTATCCAAATAATCTACCCCATATGTCTGGGTAAATCCTCGTGCTACGAGCCTGGCCTTGTATCTGTCTAGACGACCATCTGCATGATATTTTACCGTAAATACCCACTTGCAACTCACCACAGAGGCACCTGGAGGAATAGGGACAAGAGACCAAGTCCCTCTAGATTGCAAGGCACGCATCTCCTCTTCCATGGCTAGACGCCAGCATTCAGTCTTCATGGCATCCTGATATGTCCGTGGGATCTCCACTGACGATACGGCAGCGGCAAACTTCTGGAAATCCCCAGTGAGACGATGAAAGGAGACATGAGAGGCCAGGGGATATGAGGCACACTGTCTTCGCTGCTTCCTATGAGCAATAGGCCGGTCCAAATCATCCAGAACTGTGTGGACCGGTTGATCCTCCTCCTGTGGTAAAGGCTCCTTTACAGGTGCAATATTTAACCCATCATCAGTGTTAACATCAGAACATACCTGAGGCGTGTTGGATGGTTGACATGTAGCTTGAGCAGGGCCTGTTCGCCTCGTATAGAACTTAGTAACTGGGGGTGGTGGCGGGGGTGGTGGCGGTGGTGATGATGGTGGTGTCGGTGGAGTAGAGAATGGGCCCAGGCTTGGAGGTTGTGGAACATAGACATTGGAATCTGGTGATGTGGAGGAGACCAATCTGTCACCTGCAGGGGAGAAGTACATGACAGGTTCGAAAAATGTAACATCTGCACTCACATAGTACTTGTCATGAACAGGGTCATAGCAGCGGTATCCTTTCTGTGTCCTGGAGTAACCCACAAAAACGCACTTGATAGCCCTAGGAGATAGCTTATCAAGTCCCGGAGATAAGCAGTGGACAAACGCAACAGTGCCAAAAACCCGAGGTGTCAGTGTAAACAAGTCTCTGTCGGGAAAGAGAACAGAGATTGGGGACTTTTCCCCAAGAACAGTTGTAGGCATTCGATTGACCAGATAACACGCTGTAAGTATAGCATCCCCCCAAAAGGATAATGGTGCACAACTCTGAATAAGTAATGTGCGGGCAATATCAAGAAAATGTCGATGTTTTCGTTCTGCAACCCCATTTTGTTGAGAGGTGTAAGCACATGTGGTTTGGTGAACAATGCCTTTAGAAGAAAGGAAGCTAGCAAGAGAGCGAGTGCAGAACTCCAATGCATTGTCTGTACGCACATACTTAACAGCAGATGAAAAAACATTCTGAACTTCATTAATAAGATTTTGAAGAACATTTCCGGCTTCAGATTTATTCTTAAGAAGAAAAGTCCAAGACACTCTAGAGAAATCATCAACCACAACTAAATAGAACCTGTACCCCTGATGATCCGGGACACGACTTGGACCCCAAATATCTATATGGAATAATTCAAACGGGGAGCTACTGCTCCGACTCTGACGACTGGGGAAGCTAGACCGGTGGTGCTTCCCTAACTGACAAGCTTCACAACGAAAAGAGGAACTCGGAGAGATCTGAGGCAGGAGGTGACGCATCTTCTGTAGCGGCAGATGACCGAACCGAAGATGCCAGGTGTACGGAGAAACGGAGCCCTGGGAATGCAAGGAGACGCCAGCGTAAGAGTTACGAACGAGACGATAGAGGCCATTGTGCTCAAAACCACAGCCAATCACCCTGCCCGTTAGTATGTCCTGAAAAATAACAGACGATGGATCAAAAATAGCACGACAGTGCAAATCACGTGTAATCTGGCTAATAGATAAGAGGTTCATAGAAAATTCAGGAGCATGTAGCACATTCTGTAAGTGCATAGAGGGTAGCAAAGCCGTCTCCCCCTGACCGATGATAGGGGAATGAGTGCCATCAGCAATGAGCACAGAGCGACCAGGCTGAACAGCTCTGTAGGACTGCAGAATATCTTTCTCACGGCATAAATGATGGGTAGCTCCAGAGTCGACAATCCATCCTGTGAGGTCATGACTATGAAATGAGACTGAAGAACTACCTGAGGCACTGGCTGAGGCAGATGTACTAGCTGACGCCGAAGCCGCAACATCAGAAACTTCAGCACCCTCTGATGATGATTGTGGCATGATATCACGAAGTCGTGCCACCAACTCTTCAAACCTGTGATCTGGAGTAGATGCTGGTGGACCCTGAACATGATCAACTACTCGTGCAGAAGGAGGAAAGCCATGCTTGGAATAGCATGTATCCTCTGAATGACCAGTGCGGCGACAGAATGGGCACGTAGAGCGTATGCGACCTCCTCGGCCACATCCACCACTTCCTCTGCCACGAAACGAGGACGAACCACGACGTCCCCTGGAAACTGCCATTGCTGACGAAGATGCAGTCGCTGTATTGGACGGAACATGTACACGACTGAGCCTCCTGTATACCTCTTCCATCGGCGGGATGGTGGCATCTGCTAGGATTTGAGAGCGTGCTGCCTCGTACTCCGGGTCTAGAGCAGCGAGTAAGACGCCAACCATAGTGGCGTTGCGGAACGTCTTCTGCTGTTCCGGCGTGGCTGTAAGCGGAATGGTGCTATAGAGCCTCTCAAACATGCCACGAAGCGACGTGCACAGGGAATGAAGAGGCCTCCCATTCTGCTTCGTGGTAAATATATCGTGCTGCAACTGGAGCATCTTCATCTCGTTGCGTACCTGAGAGTACGTCATGGCCAAAATATCCCACATCGCCTTAGCGGTGGGCTGGTGAAGAACATCATTCGCTATCTCCGTCGTTAGCGTACCTGAGAGCCACACCTTGGCGTACGCATCATCAGCCTCCCATGAGGCATAGATCCCTGTCTTCTCCGGCGGTTCATTCTCGGTAAGAATATGCTTCTTACCACACGACTTCATGAGACTTAGGAACTGCATTGCCCACAGTTCGTAGTTTGTCCCGTCCATTTTGACGATTGGTGCCGAACCTTTGAAAGCACCTATGGCGGGCATATCGAGCTTTTGTTCTGACATAATGCCGGAGAAGAACAACTACGGATAGACCAAGAAAATGTTGTCTACCAAGACCTTTTAGGATTCAAGTGCATATGTTGACATTATGCACTTGAATCCAACATCTATCCGAGGCCGAGTGAAGAAGCGGTACCCCGGTGGCGAGTAGAGGCTTTGGAAGCCTCTACCAACTCGAGACGGTGGCAGGGAGAGGTCCCAGCAGCGGGTGGGGGTGCTGGGCGGAGAGAAAGGGCTCCCCGGCGGCGGCTGGAGGCCGGGGAAGGAGCGAAGAAGGGCCGGCGGCGGAGGGGCTGGGGCCCGGCGGAGGGAGCCGGCGGAGGGGCTCGAGAGGTCGGCGGCGGCGGGGGTGGGGGGGGGGCGGCGGTGGAGAGAACCCTAGGTTAGGGTTAGGGCTCTGATATCATGTTAGGGTAAAAGAATACTCAGATGATTATTCCATAGAGCCCTCGGGTCTCTTATATAGGGAGAGAGCCCTTGGGTAAATTACAGTGACGTACAATATATAAATAGAAATTGTGAAACAATACGCAACATAAATAAGTCTCTACAATTTCAAAAGATCACACATGAAACACAGAGAGAGTAGCTTGTAGCCTTTAGCATATAGAGAATGGCGAACATGGATTTGGAATATGAGAAGTATGGTTGACATGGCCTTAAAAGAACAACAAACTGTGTATAAGCTATGGCTCTTGTGCCTTGAAAGTGATATTGTGTTTATGTATATATATAAATAAATGAATCATCTCATCCTTTGTCCAAAACCACCTCTTATGCCATGTTTGAATTCTTCTCTCACAATGGAGTGAACCTTTATCCTTGGTATAAAAAGCATCCTTTTGAATATTTCCACTGCCCTTATAAGTAATATCTTGTTGTTGTTGTTCATTATGCTGCACCTGTCCTGTAGAGTTTTGTGAGTATAACATCAAATGAGTGTCATTATGATACTGTACTTTGATTGGCCACACTTTAACTAGAGCATCATCTTGTAACATGCATTTTTGGCACATAGTTATTATTAAATGATTAATACTCGCTTGTATAAAGCGTTACAGATATTGCTGCATTTTAACAATATTTTCCTGTGAATACCAAATGTATTCTCTAAAGAACATCTGAAACTCATCTTTGTTTCATCCATCCTGCATTAGTTCTATGAATGACATCATCTACATTAACATGGAATTCTACAAAGAGTATCGTAAATTGTTTTGATCAAAGTACATCTTTGTGGGATTTATTCAAGATTCATGGATGACATGGTGTTGACAATGATGATGGTTGTGTTAGCAATGAAGGTAATATGGATTTCAACGGATGCTACCTAGAACTGGGTTGTAAATGTAGAACTAAGTTTTGTGGAAATAATCAAGAAACACTCATAGTCAACCCATTGGGAAGATATGGATGTGCATGATATAGGTTATGCTAGGATTAGATCTGTAATATCACAATGTCGTGATTGATAAAATCAGTACTGACTGACAAACTAATATTGTGCCAGTCATGGTGACTTTACATCTGATCGTGTGAGGGCACTACGACCCTCAACTGGGCAGAAGTTAGGAAGCCCAATTAGGGCAGCAACCGCCAAGTACACGTGTCTAGGATCCCAGTCCTTTTTCGATTTTACGCGAGCTCGTAGTGTTTTTACATCTCGTTGGGATCCCGACTTTTGACCAATCTGCTGACCTCTCTGTTTTAGGATACCCATGCGGGGGATCCTCGGTTTTAGTTTTTTATACGAGCTCGTCTGCCCGTACTAGTCGGGTCGGTTTCTAGAGCGACTTTTCCGGAAGTCTCTCTCACCCGTCTCTGGGGCGTAGTTTTGGAGTATACCCTTCCCTCTATTGGACCGCACTTCCAATAAGGGGGCGAGACGGGAGAGTCTCTTAGGAGACTTCCTCACCGCTTGAGTTTTGGTTACTTTCCACCAACAGGCTTGGCGATGTTACATCCGAATCATCTATGTCTACATCTGAATTATTTAGGGTAACATTGGCAGGAGTTACAGTTGAACTCAGAATGAAGCATTATAGATCTTGTCTAAGAGATGAAGTCAATTATAAGTTGCGTTGGCTAGAGTTGATTATAATTAAGTTAATGGACTTGTTGGGAACTTAGTTAGGATGCATTACACAACACCGCATGCCTACGGAGACACCCCTAGCCTAAGGCATTATTCACGCCTTAGAGTCATAATGTGATGTCATACATAGACCAAGACCGTAAACTATCTACAAGACTTGAAAAGATATATAGAATTGAGAACCAGATTAGAATATTATATTTTCCATCATCAATAAACCAAGAGTTAAATAAAGCATCACCTCACATACTACTTATCAAAATTCAATTGATCTAAATGACAAGAAAACGACTTCTACATATAGGCCATAAATTAATATATAAATTATATATAAGAAAGGCTAAGGGGACAATTACTTTTGTCAGTTTGTTCAGTTCATAATGTAAATGCTTTTCTTTCTCTTCTCTATATATTTTAGGATACCTGTATAACTGTCATTCTCTTTTGTACATGTATAAAAATGTGAAAATTAATGAGATGCAGTATTGGTGGCACTTGTTGTTGTTGGTTCTGTGATTGTAATATTGATGTGAATGTCATATGCAAATAGCAAACGTGAAAAATTTTCCTCAAATTTCACGGTTTAGTGCGATCTTTAGCGAATGTAATGCCGCGAATGTAGTGTAAATGAGTGCTCGGATCCGAGGGCGTCACATTTTATATGAATTTTCAAGTTTTTCTGTAATATGTGATATTTTGATTCTTGTAAAAGATTTTCAAACAAATTTTATACAGAAATTAAAACTAGTGAAAATAAAGCTATGCTATTTTTTTGAATTTTTCGAGCATTTTTCAAAATTTTATAAATTTTTCATAGCAAAAGGGACAATTTTTGGTCATTTTTGAATTGTTAAAAAATAAAAAACTAATATATTTGCAAAACAAAAATTATGCAAATTAAAGCAACCTAACATGAACTTATCCTAATTTTTATAGAATTTTCAGAGCAAAAAAGGTATTTATTTCATGTAAATTAGACAAGACAATTTAATCTGGAAAGACATGATTAAAATGCAATTTCTAAAAACTTTTGAACAAATAAAACATAGGAATAATGAAGGAGTACTTGTGCCATTTTCACAGAAAAACGTGCAGCTCACGCGATGACAATAAATTGGATTATTTTGCAAATACGGGAACTCAGGAGGGCATATATGCAAATTACCCACAAATATTCACGAGCTTCACTTAAGCGGTAGTGGTTTGGGGTCGACACGTAGCAGAATAGGAAGCGCTGGATGCGATCCGATCAGAGGGCTGCTGGTGTTGACACGTAGAAGAATATGCCGTACGATGCTTGCCGCGATTCAATCAGGGGCTGACACCTTGCAGGACTGTGGACCGTGCTATCCGATCCGATCGTACGGCCCCTGTACGATCTGGGATTAGGCGTATGTTCTTCCCCTTTTTCAGGTGGGCGACGGCATAGCTCTTCGTGGGTTCGACGATCGACGGAGGTGGGTCGTTGCTCTTCTGGAGACGGCGGTGATCTTCGAGTTTGCGGTGGCGTAGGTAGATGCTGTGACCGAGGTTCGATTTGTAGGTGTTGCGCATTTAATCTCAGGCGACGGTCATTTCTGCTCTGCTCTCGACTAGATACGATGGCTTTTGGCTCGATCGAGATTCTTCAATGAAGACTCGGATCGCTACTTGCGATTCAGATCTCTTGCTGCTCAAGTTGTTCGAGCGACGGTTCTCTGATTTCGACGGCTGTGCTAGAAGGTTTTCACAGTGGTTGCTTCGATTGCGATGCAAGTTATGCTATTCGAATTCCAGGTACTGCTACAGGACTGCGATCCCTCCAGATAATTTGCCTCAGATGATGTCCCTCGTGCTTCATGTATCTCCAGGTGTGGATCTGATGCTCGATCAGTTCGAACTCCTACTCCGAGTTCTTCATTCCTCAATGACCTGCAAGTTGTTTCAACGACTCGAGACCAATGTCTCGGTCCAAGCAGAAGCAGAGAAGACGAATGTGGGAGCTGTCATAATCAGTGGAAGATGCTATGGAGCTCTGATCACCGTACTTGATCGGAGATGGTCAGATCTGTGAGATAGATAATAAACGATGGGAAATTGAAGATAGAGGTGATGGTGATCGATGCAGAGGTTGACTATTTTCAGACCAACAACAAGAGGACTAGGACCTTCGATCTGGAAGATCGGAGATCAGATCTACACCCCGGCGAATCAATTCAAATTAAAAGCTAAGAGAGATCTACAATTACCAAGGATGAAACAGATTATGTGTCTGGGATGAGGATCGAAGATCCTCAGATCATGAGCTCGACGGCTTGGCGATGCCGGAGGTTGAGCTCGCTCAAGGCGGAGCACTGCGATGGATCGTAGGATCAGATCCAAATCAAACCAAATTCTCGCTACAACGGTGGAGATATGTATTGTACCTGTCACCTCCTTGCAATCCCTCGGAGCTCACCGGAGAGTGGAAAGAAAATGACCAATGATAGGAGGAAGAAGAAGCTCCAAGCTTATTTAAAGGATGAGATAGTAGAAATTTCAAATGAATTTTCGGCACGGAAAACGAGGCGAGAAATTTCAACTTTTATTTGGGCGAAAACGAGGTTTATGAGGGCTTTATTTTGGTGAAGAATTGAAGTCATTCGGATCAAAGACCGATCTAGAAAATTGGGAGAAGATGACTCGGTTCAGTAGATTATTTGGGTTGAGGGGAAAAAGACGAAATAGGGAAAAGACGAAATAACAGATTAAATAGAAAATAAATAAAATAAATTACAAAATGATTTTTATTTAAAATATTATTAAAAATTAATAATGTTAATAATTGAATAAATTTTTTATGGTGATTTTTAATAAATTAAATAAATTAAATAAATTAAATAAATAGGATAAAATAAATACAAAACATTTATTCATAGGTATAAAATACCTATATATACAATAAATGATTTTTTATTAATTTGTTTTACAAATAATACATAATTTAATAATTTATTTATTTAAAGAATAAACTAAAGATTTTAAATATATTTTTATTTTATTTTTAAAAGTTAATTTTATTATATATATTTATTATACATATATAATAAATACGTTATTTTATTTTTGATGATTTTTGATTTTGTTATTTATATTTTCATTTTATATAATTAAAATAGATATATACAAAACATTTAAAAATACAATATGTACACAAATATACAAGAAAACAAATAAATAAAAATATATACAATATATACATATGTACAAGTATACCAATAGGATCTCAAAACCTACTTTTTAAATATTTACTCTGATTTTAGTGAAACCACTCTCATTTGATAGATAATTTTACTAAACGAACTTTAAAAGTGAGTACATCCAAACGGAGTTAACATGGCTGAGTTATGAGGTTTGGAAGTTAGGCTTTACGACTTTTAGTTCTTGAGATTTATTGGTATTTATTCACACTTATTTTTATGTTATATTTTTTTATTTTGTAGTGATTTTTTTTGAACAATTCAGAAAAAGAATTAAGTTAATTGGAGTTACAAATTAATAAATAGAAAATAAAGAAATTTTATATACATAATGTACATATAGACAAAGGGGTCCAAACAACAAAACTACACGATTTATTGGTATTTTTAATAAATAGTATTAGTTACAAAACAAAGTTCAAAAGCGAGTTTGGTCAATTTGGAATTTTCTATAAATAGTTATGAGCTCGGGAAGTTGGACTTTTAAGCTTTTTAGGTTCATTGTAGTTATTTATTTAATGGTTAATAATTTTTTTGATATTTTTATAAATTAATATACATTATTATGAACAACCTTCAAGAAGGAAATTTGAGTTTGTTTATTGATGAATAAAATAGGTGAAAATATGTACAAGGCGAAAAATGATGAATATGTACAAGTGAGAATTGGTTTTCTTGATTTTTATACGTTCTGGTCCCTATCTCTTCCTACTATATGCCTTGTTCACCAGTCCAATACTTGGCCCGCTCTCGGGGTTCGGGTCAGTCTGCATTTATTTTATAAATACATCCTTCTCTTCTCTTTTTTTTCTTATCTATTCTTTTATTTTGGTGTAAAAGAATGATAAATATACAACAAAGTACTAAGCGTTCTCCCACTATAAGTAGGGTCGGCTACATGGATTCTTGCTCAAATCCATGTTGAAAGATTCGATTATTTTTTACGCTGGTCGTCGACTACCTAACGCAACCCCTGCACGAGTGGGACTTGAACCCTGGTCTTTTGTGTGGTAGACACACTGTACTACCACTAGACCATTAAGTGGGTACAATGATAAATATACACTATTAACAAATCAATGATGAATGGTAAATAATGATAATTAATAATTATATACATGTGTTTTACTAAGGATTTTAGCTAAAATAAAATAATAAAGATGTTAAATCATGGTTTCATCACCTGCAGACAGAAGATGCACAAATGCAACACATCCAAAAACTCTCAGTCTAAGAGGAAACAACTCTTTCTCAGGAAATACGACAGAAAAAGGAGTGTTTTCTCCTAGAATAGTAGAAGGCATGTGATTGACTCGATAACATGCAGTCATGACAACATCTCCCCAAAAGGAGTGAGGAGCTTGACTCTGAATAAGAAGAGCCTTAGTGATATCTAGAAGATGACGATGCTTGCGTTCAACAACACCATTCTGCTATGATGTATAAGGACATGAAGTCTGATGCATAATCCCACGTGAATTGAAAAACTAAGCTAAAGCTATTGTACAAAATTCTAGAGCATTATCTGACCAAACATATTTTATTGAAGCTGAGAAAATGTTGGATATTTCATGAATAAAATTTTGAATCATAGCGCTAGCATCAGTCTTATTCTTAAGTAAAAACACCCACGACAACTGGGAGAAATCATCAACATCTACAAGATAGTACATGGATCCCTGGTGATCAGGGGAGATTAGCTAGGATCCTAAATGTCAAAATGAACAGGTTCAAATAGACTCTGACTACTATGACTAAGGCGAGTTGGAAAGCTGTACCGATGATGTTTTTCAAGTTGACATGCCATACAATGAAACTCATACTTAGCAGAAACCCCTGGGATGAGACACCATATCTTTTTTCTGAAGGGAAAAAGGTGGTGTCCCGGAACTTGGGACCCACCGCCAAGTAGAAACGACATATCTTTGACAACGGAATGTGACCAAATGGCAGATGCCAGGTATATGATGATTGTGAACCCCCAGAAAGCGAACCAACACCAACATATGGAGTCTGGATCAGTCGGTAAAGGCCTCCATGCTCACGACCACATCCAATCATCTTGCCCATGAGTATATCTTGAAAATCAGGGGAAGTGAGATCAAATATGACACGACAATGTAAGTCTTTTGTAGTCTGACTTATTGATAATAAATTCATGGAGAAGTCAAGAGCATGACAAATATTATATAACCGTAATGAGGGAGCCAGGAGAACCTCCCCCTTCCTGTGATGGGAGAATGTGTCCCGTCAGCAATCACCACGGACCGAGCATTCTGAACAGGACTGTATCTACTGAACTGCGAGCGATCTCCACACATGTGTTGTGAAGCACTGGAGTCCATTATCCATTCTGAAATATCTGATATGGATTGACTAGTATATACATAAGTAGTACATGTGGCACTTGTGGATGCGGAGGCAATAAAGTCTGATGGACCAGAAGATGAGCTCTGGAAGGCGTCTGTGTGCAGCATAATCTCCCGACAATGCGCAACCAACCTATCAAAGCGCTGATCTGTAGGGCCTCCTGTGGTGGTAGCTGGTGGTGCTTGCTTAACAACTCGTGCAGATGGTGGAAGCACGTGCTTGGAATAACACATATCCTCGGAATGGCCTGATCGATGGCAATACGTGCAGAGCTGATGTAACCGCTAAAATCCATGCCCATGGGAGCCATTTCTCCCTCCGAATGGCAAAGAACCACCTCTCCTATGAGAGGCAGCCATAGCAGATGAATTCTAGGCAGTAACCAGAGCTGAGGAGATGTTGAGTTGACTTAGCCTCCGATATGCCTCTTCCATGGGAGGTATAGTCGAGTCCGTAAGTATCTGAGCACGAGCTGCATCATATTCTGGATCAAGATATGCCAGAAACACCCCAACCATCATTGAATCACGATACACCTTCACTTGCTCAGGCACGAGTCAATGGTATATAGCCATGTAGCCTCTCAAACATACCTCTGAGAGGTATACACCGTGTGTAGAGGTCGACCATTCTGTTTGGTCGTGAATATGTTATGAAGCTACAAAATCTTTGACTCATTCCTCGCTTGAGAATATGTAGTAGTGAGGATGTCCCACATAGCTTTCGCCGTCGGCTGGCTGAGTATGTCATTGACTATCTCCACAAAAACAATTCTAGATAGCCGTAGTCGAGCATATGCCTCATTCGCCTCCCATGATGCATAGATTCCTGTCTTGTCCTCCGGCTCATCCTGTGTAAGGATGCGTTTCTTTCCATGGTTCTGCATTAAACTCGTGAACTTCATCACCTACAACTCGTAATTCATACCATCCATCTTGACGATGGGTGCTGGACCTTTGAAAGCACCCACGGATGTAACATCACTACGACTTTCTGACATGGTGCATGACAAGGACATGACGGAAACGCTGATAGAGGAAGGAAAGGATGTCTGCATGCACATTAGGGAGATGGTTATGGGTGTAGACTCAGTCCACAACAATTCCTTGATATTTTCTTCCCACGCGGGCACGAGAGGTGATTGCAGGGGTCTGATTTTACTGTTTTAGAGCAAAATCAGACTGGCTGTGTAGGCAGTCAAAACCCCACACAAATGGATGCTTCAGACCACTGTGAAGCCCTTAGATGGCCTCCACACGCAGCAACCCCTTCATTTTTCTGATCATCGACAGACTAGAGAGATGGGGGGGGGGGCGAGATAGGAGAAAGAGGGGCGTCGACGGCCTCGCTGGAGAGATAAAAAGGGACGACGGCGGTGGAGAAGGGATAGCGGGTAGGGTAGAGCTAGGGTTTGGATTTCAGTGCTCCGGTCTAATATTGTTGCTCTGATACAATGTTGGGAGAAAAGAAGAATATATTTTCTATGGTACTCTATGACCCTCTTATATAGAGTTGACAGGCCACAGGAAAATTACATAAATAGGATAAACAAAATAAAGAGTGATAAATAAATACACGAATATAAACCTCTCAACATACACAAGTACCCTCCTCAAATGATGTTGAGATAATTGTATCTCTAGTTACTTCTTCCTTATTTTCGTTTCCTCTATGTACTTCTCTGTAATTAACCCGGGACATTTCTCCTATATAAGAGAGCCCTAGGGTCTCGTCTATTATATGAATTTTGTTTCTCTAACATGGTATCGAAGCAACGATCCTAGACTGGGGTTCCCGTATCCCACCCTAAACCCCAATCCTACACGCCTATCCCCCTGTCGCTGGAGCTCCCAGCGCCGTCGCCAGGGGCACCCCAACATCGCCGCCAAGGCAACCCAGTCCCTCCACTCGCCGCCAACGGCCCTTCCCCGCGCTTGCCAGGCGCCGTCGGGGCCAAGCCATGGCCCTCTGCCCGCCGCGAGGCGCCGTCGACCCCCAGTCTGCGTTGTTCAAGGGACCCCAACCCCCTTCCCCTGCGTGCCGCAACCGTGCTCTTGTGGCCCGAGAGTCGTTCTTGTGCCTCTATTCTACAGCCTGGAGGTCTGATTTGGTTCGGAGATTGTGATTTCTCACTTATAAATCACATCTTTCAAAACTAGACCTCAACAAGAATCAATGAGGGTGGTTGTATGAGTCTACAGATACAACCACTCCTCCTTATGATTGTGTAGTCATTCTCGGATTGATCTACTACTCAGCTGTCCGTGGTTTGACTTATTGGTACAATGTCAGAAAACAAGACTGACGTTTTTTCTTCTTCCGATGCCTTTAAGGGTCCGACTCGCATAGTGAAGATGGATGGGACCAACTACGAGTTGTGTCCTTGCAGTTTCGTATTCTTATGCAATGCCATAACAAGGAGCACATTATGACGGGATCTGAATTGGTGGATAAAACTGGGGGTAATGCTTCTTGAAAGCAAGATGATGCCTATGCTCGCATTTGTCTCTCTAGGACACTCACCACGGAGATAACCAACCCACAAGAAAGGCTATGTGGGACATCTTAGCAGCCACATACGAGCAGGCAAAGAATGAGACCAAGATTTTTCAGTTGTAGTTTGACATTTTCTCGACCAAACAGAATGGTCAACCACTCCATGCACACTTCTCTCATCTTAGAGGCATGTCTGAGCGACTGCACAACTTCATGCTTATTACCAAGATTTTAAGAAACGTGAGGCGGATCGAAGTGATTTTCCGTTATTGAGACGAAGTGTAAGCCTCGAGGCGGTCGAGGCGTAAGCATCGATTTATAAAGAAAATACATGTCAAGATTATTATTAAGCATGTTTATATTATCATAAAATCATAAACTTCAAATATTGACATAATATATATCATAAATCCTTAATTTGAATATTTTATATTTAATAGATGTACAAAATATACCATATTAACCATGTATGCTAGTTTTAATTTGTAATTAAGTAATATTAATATTGTAAATATGTGAATTCGTAATATTCTTACAAAAATATACAATCTCTTAAACATATATTATACTCATTGTAGCGATATAAGCAATTGAATATCATTTGTTGATATAAAATTTGTTCATACTAATTAGAAACAATCATTGTACACTTGCATGATTTCTTTGATGCAATGATGATTGCAATATGTTAGAGTATTTGGAGCATGCGTCACTTATGTAGTAGGTGGGTAAATGGATCCCTCCAAGATCCATTTACCCCACCACTGAGTTTTATCCCACATCGTCCAGTGGTGGGACTTGGAGGCCCTGTGGAGGCTATATAAGGAGCCCCAGGCCTCCTGTAACAGATGGGAAAGTTCAATAGAATATCTGCCCCTTTGAGGGCTTCTCCCGTGGTTTCAACCCGCTCCTCACGGAGTAGGGTTCCACGTAAATCCCGCCTGTTCTTTCTGTTCTTGTTATTTATCTTTTCCATGTTTATGCTTCCGCTTCCGACAACTCCAGACTGCTTCCCCTCAAACGGCGTCGCTGCCTCTCCCCTCGGTGATGACTCCCAAGGCGATAGGAGGTGCCGCAACTGCCTCAGGCGGAGGCAACTCGAGACGCAAAGCTCCTGGTGGAGCCCAGCTGCGCCACAAGGCGACACTTCCAGGCACAAGGCGGCACTTCCAGGTGCAAGGCGGCGCCCCAGGCGCAAGGCAATGTCCCTCCCGATCTAGCTAGCAGTAGAAGCCGCTCGAGCGACGAGACCACCATTGCCGGCGAAAGCCTCCCACGCGACGCGAGACCTCCACGCGGAAACTCCAGGCGATCCCGACGTTCCTCTCTCGTGAAGAGCGGCGACGATCCAGGAACTCCCGATGGGGGCGGCTGCATCTTAAGTTCCATAGGGAAACCCTAGTGATGGGGCGTCCAGGCCCGATTGAGATATTTAAAAAAAAATGCTATTTGTTTAAAGGGTCATGTGGGCCGATAGTTTTTTTTATTAAAAAAAAGGTGCATATAATTTAAAAGCCATACGCATTTAAAAAAAAAGAAAAAGAAAAAGGAAAAGAAAAATGTTGCAAAAGCCGAAAAAAATTGTTGGAATGGCTTATAAAAAAATGTTCGAAAAAAAATGTCCGGCTTATTACAAAAAAGAAGAAGAAGAAAAGCCGCAAGAGAATTTTTTTTCATGTTTTTTCCCCATATTTATGTATTACTTTATCTTCTCCCAACGTGGTCAACAATGTCATTCCGACCAGTATGGGAGAAAGGGAGAGAATATATATAGAGTCACAGGTCTTGTTCCAAGATTCAGATATCATATTTTCCAGACCGGTCAGATGTTCAGACTCTAAAATTTCAGATTCAGACTCGACGATGACGCATGCCAATCATTTGTCATTCTTGTTGGTTGGCCAGAGCTTTCATGTGAGCCATAGGGACTCCAAAGCAGATGACCATTCCCTATGTCATTGAGGACAAGAGTTTTTATGTGGGATCATAGGGACTCCAGAGTAGAGTACCATTCTCTGAGCCAGATAGATCCAATTTCATACTCCAGCTCGTTCGTCCTCCTCACATGCACGCCATGAGAAGCAACGTCCTCGACTGCAGCAGCTGTGCGCGTTGGGTTGATATTGTCTGTAGTGTCATGTATTGTGAGTTGAGTTTCTTTCTGTTTGTCCAAGCTGAGCATTGCATGCTCCAGCTTGAGGGGGAGTGTTAGAGTATTTGGAGCATGCGTAACTTATGTAATAGGTGGGTAAATGGATCCCTCCAAGATCCATTTACCCCACCACTGAGTTTTGTCCCACATTGTCCAGTGGTGGGACTTGGAGGCCCTGTGGAGGCTATATAAGGAGCCCCAGGCCTCCTATAACAGATGAGAAAGTTCAATAGAATATCTGCCCCTTTAAGGGCTTCTCCCGTGGTTTCATCCCGCTCCTCACGGAGTAGGGTTCCACGTAAATCCCGCCTGTTCTTTCTGTTCTTGTTATTTATCTTTTCCATGTTTATGCCTCCGCTTCCGATTTTCTAACATAATATAAATGTATAATTATATTTATGAAATGTTATGTTTCGGGAGTAACATATAATGATACTATAATACAATATTGTGATCGTGACTTATATGTTTATAACTAAAATATGCTTTATAACTTTAATAGTATTATAAAAGTATAGCTTTATATAATTTTTAATTTATTTACCCAAAAAAATGCACAATAGACCGAAGCGGTGCCTCGGAACTGCTTCGACCGCCTCAGTACCGCCTCGGGTCTTTGAGGCTTACGCCTCAGATATCCAGATTGAGGCTATAGCCTCGTGGCGGTTTTCATGGAAAAATGCCTCGAGGCTTACGCCTCGATGCCTCGACGCCTCGAGGCACGTTTTTTAAAACCATGCTCATTACTAACAACACTGAGCAGCAACAAGCATATCGGAATGCCACTATGACATGAGTTTTCCTATCATCTCTTGACTCTGAGTATGATGCAACACATACTCAGCTTCTGACTAGAGAGATGATACCTTCGATGGAAGAGGTGTAAAAGCGATTGAGCATAATTACTACTCCATCCACTACTGCGGCCCAGACTCCCTCAGCTATGGCTGTCGTAGTAGAGGGGGGACTTCACAGTTTCATGGACGCGGACCTCGTGGTCGAGGAGGATGTCAGCGTGGCCCATGTTCTCATTGCCACCGTCCTGGTCATTCTTAGGAGACATGCTTTCAAAAGCATGGATATCCTGCGTCTGCGAGGGTTGCTGAGCAGACTGATCCTACCTCTGCTCCTACACTGGACACATGCCTGTATGATATTGTTTCTAGACTTCTAGAGATGATGTCCACTCCTACTATTCCAGCTGCAAGTTCTTCAGATGCAGCAGCTACTGCCAGAGCTTCGTCTAGCTCATCAGGTATTACTTATGCACTTACCAGTTGTAGCAGTTCAGATTTGACTGACTTGATTATGGATTCTGGCGCATCGCATCATATGTGTGGAGATCGTGCACAGTTTAATTCTTTCAGGTCTATTATGCCTGGTAGATCCGTGGTGATTGCTAATGGAGTACGTCTTCCCATTGTTGGTCAAGGGGAGATTGTTCTAACTCCTTTTATACATCTGCAGAATTTTATATATGCTCCAGACTTTTAGATGAATCTTTTGTTAATTAGTTAAATTACAAGGATTTACATTGCTGTGCCTGTGCCATATTTGATCCCTCTTCTCTTGTGTTTCAGGACATACTAACGGGCATGGTGATTAGGTGTGGCCGTGAGCAGAGAGGACTATACAAGCTTCCCATGCCACCTTGTGCTAGGATTGCTACTATTCCTTCAGGATATGTTTCTCCATTTATGTGGCATCTTCGTTTTGGACATCTCCCTCTTCAGAATATGTATCATGTTCCACCACATATATCTACTCGCACTACCTTGGACTGCGAAGCATGTCATCTTGGAAAGCATCATCGATCTTCTTTTCCGAGTCGTCAGGGTCGTTGCAGTAGTCAGTCTTTTGAGTCAGTCTTTTGAGTTGTTTCATTTTGACATTTGGGGTCCTAGCCGTGTTCCTGATCATCAGGGACATCGTTTTTATATGGTTGTTGTGGATGATTACTCTAGACTTTCTTGGGTATCTTGTTAAAACATAAGTCTGAAGCAGGTCTTATCATTAAATCTTTTTTTATTGAGGTCAAAAATGTCTTCTCTGCTAATGTGAAATTTATTCGTACGGATAATGCCTTGGAGTTTTCCACCTTATAGTTATCGGATTTCTCAGATCTCTAGGTATTGTTCATCAGACCTCTTGCGCCTATACTTCTCAATGCAAACACCGTCATCTTCTTGATGTCACGAGAACCCTTCTGATTTAGAGTCGTGCCCCACGTTCGTTCTGGGGAGATGTGGTTCTCACCGCTTGCTACTTAGTGAACCGCATGCCATCCACTATGCTTGGAGAAAAGGTCCCTTTCTCGATTGCGTTTCTCGAGGACTTGTTCTCTCTGATTCCTACAGTTTTTGGATCTGTGGCGTTTGTTCACAATTTCACTCCTGGCCGTGACAAGCTCTCACCTAGAGCTGTAAAATGTGTTTTTGTTGGTTATTCTCGTACTCAAAAGGGGTATTGATGTTATGATCCTGTAGGAAGAAAATATTATGTGAGTGCTGATGTTACATTCTTTGAGTCTATTATGCACTTTTCTCCTACATGTGACAGGTTATCTAATGCTACTTCTGGTGAGGATGCGATTGTTCCTCTACCTCCATCTTCTCTACCATGTACACCCAATGTTGAGTCTCAGCCTTCACCACTTCCACCACCACAACCATCTCCACCGCCTCCAACATCTCCACCTCTCTTACCTCAGACATAGTTCCTACCGCGTGTTTACACACGCAAGTCTTCTACTCGCCCTCTGCTCATACGCCCTCCACATCATCCAGCACGCCTCATGTATGTAATGAGCACATTGTTTCAACTGATGGCTTGAATGTTACACAATATAAGTTGATACCAAAAAACAGAGAGGCTGATGGCCTGGAAATACATATTACTTTGCGAAAGCCTCATCGTCAATGTGCAACCTATCCTATTGTTGCGCATGTTTCATTGGACCATCTTTCAGAGGAGTACAAGAAGTTTGTTGTGGGACTTTCTGTTGTTTCTATCCCACGAACATATCTGGAGGCCATACATGATAGTCGGTGGTATGTTGCAATGGAGGAGATGATAGCTTTACAGTCGCGTGGCACATGGAGCATTGTTTCTGCTCCTCCAGGTTCATCTATTGTGGGCTGCAAGTGGATATTTACAGTAAAGCAGAGGGCAGATGATATCGTGGATCGCTACAAGGCAAGGCTTGTGGCACGTGGGTTCACCCAAACCTATGGGGTGAACCATCAAGATAAATTCTCACCGGTGGCCAGATACTCGACACTTCGCATTCTTTTATCAGTTGCTGTTTCACAGGACATGCCACTTTACCAGCTTGATGTAAAGACCACATTTTTATACGGTGATCTACATGAGGAGGTATATATGCAGCAACCACCGGGGTTTGCTACTGAGGGAGAGTCACAACAAGTTTGCAGGCTTCATAAGACAATTTATGACTTGAAGCAGAGTCCGAGAGCTTGGTACTAGAAGCTATCAGAGTTGATAGAGCAACAAGATTTTACGAGGTCTACAACGGATCATTCATTGTTTGTTCAGAGGACACAAAGAGGTACTGTTGCTATTCTTGTCTACGTTGATGATATCATTGTCACAGGGGATAATGAGCATGGTATTCAGGCTGCCAAGAAGTTCCTAGGTCAGCAATTTGTGACTAAGGACCTTGGCACACTTAGATACTTCCTTGAATTAGAGTTCACCAGGAACCAACGTGGTCTTGTGATGACCCAGAGGAAGTTTGTGATTTATCTTCTTTCTAAGACATGTATGACATGGTGCAAACCTGCTACTACCCCTATGGATCCGAGTATGAGATTATATGATGATGACATTGAGGAGGTAGACAAGAGGAGATATAGAGAGCTTGTTGGGAAGCTCCTATATGCCACTATCACTAGACCAGACATAACTTTTGCAGTGAGCAAAGTTAGCCAATTCATGGAGCAGCCTAGGAAGGTGCATATGGATGCGGTTCATATGATCTTGAGATATTTGTAGACTTCATCTGGTTCTGGTCTAATATTCAATAGGGGTACATCACTTGAGGTGACAACTTGTGCATATGCAGATTATGCAGGTTGCCCCATAGACAGGAAGTATACTTCTGGCTTTGCGATTTTTGTTGGCAGCTCTCTTGTTTCATGGAAAAGCAAGAAGCAGACAGTGGTGGCCGGATCTAGTGCAGAATCTGAGTACAGGGCCATGGCACAGGGAAGCGCAGAGGTGATGTGGGTTAGATCTGTGTTGACTGATCTTACTGTTGAGGTTTCACTTCCCATGCAGCTTTTATGTGATAATCAAGCAGCTCTATTTATTGCCAATAATCCCGCAGTTCATGAACGGACAAAACACATAGAGGTGGATTGTCATTACACTAGAGACATGATTCAGAAAGGTCTCATATCTACATCTCATGTCTCTACGGGAGATCAGATTGCAGACATCTTCACCAAAGCGCTTGCTAAAGGTCCATTACAGAGGTGTTGCACCAAGCTGAGCATGATAGATATATATGCTCCAGCTTGAGGGGGAGTGTTGAGATAATTGTATCTCCAGTTACTTTTTCCTTATTTTCGTTTCCTCTATGTACTTCTCTGTAATTAACACAGGGCTTTTCTCCTATATAAGAGAGCCCTAGGGTCTCGTCTATTATATGAATTTTGTTTCTCCTAACAAATGATAAGGTATTAATCTGACAATTATGAACATCCTGCCGTGTTTCTCTTGCGAAAGAGTATCTGAAGAACATGTAATATATATTTTGTTATCATTTTATTACTCATTACCATTTTTTCAAGGAGATTACTGACCTCAATGTCCTATAAGCCAGTGAGTTGTGAAGTCTCCAGCACTCCACATCTTTTCGTCCTCCTTACCAACATCTGGTCTTAAGCAGATTATGCCTCCCAGGCTCCTGCAACGGCAGGAAATTCTCCAATCACTGTTCAGATAGTGATGAGACAAGAAGTGTCTAAGTGCCCCTGGCACCTTCTCCAGAGATGACAAACATTCAAGATCAGCGTAAGGAGTTAGACTGTATGTCACAAGTGTGTTCATCAGTTAAGCTACACTGAAAGCAACCAGCCTTAAACATCTTTTAATATCATGAGAGAAAGATGTCTGTATCCAGGCGAGGGGTCTTGTTGAGGAGTGGCTTTTGATGCGATGGAAATTGTTATCATTTCATAGTTATTAAATAAAATTGGGGCAGACACCATTGCGTGTTTCCCCCTTTCTTGGACTTCAAAAAAAAAAGAGAAAGAAGATGGGCGTCCTATGATGCATCCTTAGCCATTGAAAATTGTTACCTTCTAAACCATTTTAGGTCAATTTATCTAACATTTAACGTCCTAAGAATATCTATATAGTAAAAAAGTAATTTTATATCTTGCAGGATTTTGAACAAATTCTGGATTTAATGATTGGTTCTCGTTGTTTAGATTTCATCACCAAAGGGTGCCACTAGTGATTCTTGTATGCGGAACAGCATGTGCAGGAAAATCCACTATAGCCACTCAACTTGCTCAGCGACTAAACCTGCCAAATGTTCTTCAGGTTTTTACCAAAATTTAGCCAATGCATTTATCACACCCAAAGTCCTTCCTTAATTCAAATATTGCTATCTTTTCATTGATGCAGACTGATATGGTGTATGAATTGCTTCGCACATCAACAGAGTATGCAGAAAATCTGTGCCATTATCTTTTGATTTTCTCTTTCTATATTATTAAAATTAAATTCTGCCATTATGGTCTTGTTCAGTACTGGAAATCATGTATCCGTCCATGGCAAAATGTGTAATTTTAATTGTGGTTGGCAACTGTCATTTGGGTTCTGTTGCAATGATTTTTTTGGAAGGTTGATGCATGTTTGAAAATTTTGGTGTTTGACATAAATGCTATGATCTTTTTGTCATTTACTCATGCATGCTTATATTCTTTATAATACACACTACCTTTTCTGAAATTGATCTGTTTACTAAGTACTCTCAATCTAGTCTTCATCAGTTGATGGTTTGAATTTCGACATATTTTAATTAAAGATGTATAAACAGTTGCAATCTCAACCTTTTTTTGTCTTGTATTTCCCCTATTACTTGCTTGGTTACTCCGACCTAAAGAACTTTCTTCACCCCCCTCTTGTTGCTTCACCATCCTCTGCCTCCAACCCTTCCCCCTACTATCTCATTCGCTTCATTCTCGATGACCCATCCTCTTGTTTCTGCGTAACTTTTCTTCTTCCCATACCATCTCAATGACTCCAACTTGGTTGGAAAATGAACTTGGTAGTAGTTAGCAATGTTAAAATAAAGAGCGCATCACCAACTTTTCTATTTTCTAGAAATTCATGAGTAATTATAACTCTAGAAACATCTTGAGAAGATGTGCTCCAATTATCTAAATATTTCTTAAGATGAGTTAACTTTAATTCTCTAGAATATTCTTGGATGCATTCAACTCCAATATTTTAGAAAATTCCACAAGGAAAATTGGAACATAAGTATAGATAGATATTGCGAGCCATTGTGTGGCGTCATCAAAATAAGGAAGCAAACGAATTAAGTGAGAGATAGAGTGATGAGCTACCAAGCAAGTGAGCAACGAAGAAGATTGAGTGTTCTGTTGTTATGTCAAGTAAGTGCTAGCCTTCTTAGAAAGTTGAGTGGTTGTTGTATTAAATGTAGTATATTTGTATTGTATTTTGGAGCACAATATACAATACATCGTCTTTATTTGACTCATCAATTTTACAAATGGTACCAGAACCTTGTCTTTCCTCATCGTTCTAAGGATAAGTCTTGTTAGGAATATTGTGTATCGACTATATAAAATAGTCCTATCTGTCCTCCATAAAAAATATAGCCGGGTTCTCACGTGGGTCCGGGCCTTTGATGCTGATCAGTTTTGGCGGTCGGTTCGTCGGGTCGGCCATGGGTCTTCCGATGATGTCTCCAAGCCTTTTGCCGCATTGTGGGCTATTTGGCTTTGGTAGGAATGATACAATCTTCAAGGGGCAGCGGTTTTACTCGGAGAATGTTGTAGCCCACTGTAATGTTTTGTACAATTTCTGGTTATCTAACTGATGTACACTTTTCTTTATTAATGAATGATTTGGTATGGTGACTCCCGCCTCGGGAGGGCTCCCCCGTTCCTTTACTAAAAAAAATATAGCCGGGTTTGTTTGGAAGTTAGTAAGGGGAAATTTTTGTTCGCATTTTGATTTGTTCTTTGAGATCTTCTAAGAGGAGGTTCTACCCATAATTTGAGATTGTGAAATCAATTTGGTCGGGGATCAATTTTCATTGACAAGTTAGGGAAGATCTTTTTGACTGGTATGACAGACGTTGTTGGTGCGACCAACTCCATCGAGAAGCTGAACGAGCATAATTATATCTAGCAGACATGCTTGGAGTTCTATCTTCAAGGAAAAGACCTCTAGGAGGCACCTGTGGCGACCATGTGATGACGTAATCAACATAACATGTGGATGAATTGAGGAAATGTAAGATAAAGACTAGGAAGGCAATGTTCTTGCTCAAGACATTGATCGAGGAGGATCTGGTCAGAATATAGTGTCACTACTATCTCTGGATGGCCCACTCAGTTCACCTTAGCGATCAAGTGACTTTAGGCAAGCCAATGGCTGGCTTGTCACTAAAAGGTGGTAAGAACTATTTAATGCACAAAAATGAAGGAAGCTGCAAGAGTCACATCTAGAAGATTCAACACCTCAGTGGAAGCAATACACCCTTAGAGGAGTTTTAAACTTGGGGGAGCTCCCTATGGACGATCACAAAGGTCAAACGATCTTTGCAGAAAAAGAATGGGGGGTGGTTCATTTGGAAGTAGAGACATTATGCACGTAAGTGCACTGTGCATATTCATGAACATGCCCGTCGAAAGTAATACAACAACATCACAAGATAAAAAAATGGCGAAGCCTTTCCCAATTTAAGTTGGGTCGGCTACATGAATTTTTGCTCAGATCCATGTTGAAAGATCCGACTGTTTTCACGATGGTTGTCGGCTATAATGCAACACCCACAAGAAGGGATTTGAATCCTAGTCTTTTGGGTGGTAGGCACACTGCACTACCATCGGACCATCGAAGTGGGTCAAAAGAAAATTCGGATGAGGATGCCTCTATGGAAATTGCCCAAGAAGGAGGCTTGTCTTTACTAGTAGAGATTAATTCAAAAATCGATCATAACAATAATTGGATCAAAAGAAAATTCGGACGAGGAGGCCTCTATCCAAGAAGGAGACTTGGCTTTGGCAGCAGAGATTCATTCATAAGTCGATTATAACAATAATTAGATCTCACGCTGCTCAAACCACATGATTGGAGATAAGGAGAAGCTACAAGAGATGTCTACATACAAAGGCAATTGAGTTATTGTAATAACCAACAACTTGAAGTTATCAATCTCGTATATAGGCACCATAACAATTACTTAGCGGTATAATTCAAAGAAGCTGAAGCTTGATTATGTCTATCATGTGCCAGGTATGACAAAAATCTTCTCTCTGTTTCTACAACAATAGCTGTAGGACAATATGTCGTATTAGACCCCGAAGATGTTCAGGTATATTGAAATTTAAAGCTTCCATATTTTGCTGTAATGAAAGGAGGACACGTCGAATCTATCTATGTTATGTCAACAAAGTCTGTATACATAGATAAATCCAAGAAGAATGAGACGACTGATCTCTGGCATGAACACTTGGGACATGTGACTATGTGAGCTATCACAAGATGAAGATAATGCTGGATTGCTTAGTGCTCAAAGGTTTTATGTAATTTCATGTTGGAGAAGAAATTGTTTTTACATGATGCTAGTATTGTAAGGCTCATCAATTGCCTTACAAGGAGTCTAAATTTTGTGTAAATGAACCATTATAGTTGTTTCACTCAGACATATTTGGATCGGTCAAGTAGCCTTCTATAAGCGGAATGAGGTACCTGTTAACCTTCATAGATGGTTTTTTAATATATGTTTGCGTATTCTTCTTGAAGGGAAAGGTTGAGGTTCTCTCCAAGTTTAAAGCATTTCGACAAAATGTCGAGAATGAAGGAAGGAACATCCAATGCCAACTAACAAATAATGGTGCGGGAATATACATCTATAAATTTCTCCACTTATTGCAGAGAACACCATGGAAAATTGGTGTTGCAGAAAGGAAGAATTGACACCCTGTAGTGGTTTCGAAGTTTGTGACATGCAGAACATGTTCCACCGAGATTTTAGGTAGAATGCATGAATACAATGGTAGGCGGATATAATCAATTTCTTACCTCAATCGAAGTTGGTCTTCGTGTCTCCTTTTCGAAAACTATGGAAGATGAAACTAACAATAAGTCATTTCTGAACATTTAGGTCGGTTTGCAATGTGTTCGCACCTGACCTTCTTCGCAACAAGTTTGACAAAAAGCAATCCGAAGCATCTTTGTTGGATATGCCAATGGGTTGGAGATGTTGTGATCCAAACCACAGGTAGATGTTATACATTAAGGAATGTTGTCTTTGATGAAGCATCACCATGGTGGTTATTGCATGAGGTTGCATTACTTGATGAAAATGTTTTGGAAGATTCACACGAAGAAAATGTTGGGAAGCTTCATTAAATAGAAAGTAGCCTTGTAGATAAAAAGAAGGTGATATCTCAAGTTGTAGAGAAAGCATCCAATTCCTGGAAAAGTGGAGTTCATAAAGAAACTCTAGAGGAGTTTCATTATGCTCAGTATGAGATCGATGAAGATTCAAGCATTCCACTTCGAGGATCTATCGAACTATACATGCCTAACCCAGGTATGTTAATGATGTGGTTGCTGAAGATGAAGGGTTGCAAGAACCCACTACATATGAAAAAGCGTCCAAAAGATAAGAATGGGTAAATGTTATAGAAGAAGACATCAAGGCATTGCGAGAGAATCAAACATGGGATCTTGTTCCTAAATTAGGAGATGTAAATCCGATATCTTGTAAGAAGATTTATAAGTACAAAGGAACAAATCTTGATTGATTACTCGAGTATTCTCCCAACATTATGGTGTGGACTATGATGAACCATTTAGTCCAGTTGCGAATATGACCAGAGTAAGACATTTGCTAGCTTTAGCATCTCGTAAAACATGGAATTTGCAGTAAATGGATGTGAATAATGCCTTTTGCACTAAATGGATGTGAAAAGTGCCTTTCTTCTCAAAGAACTTTATTGGGAGATTTATATGGAACAACTTAGAGGGTTTGAAAATAAAGAAAACCAAGAAAATGTCACTCAATTAAATAAGGCATTATATGGTTTGAAGCAATCTCTAGATTTGACCTAACATAAGAGAAGCTAGTGTCGAGGGGGAGTGTTAAAATAAACTGTGCATCACCAACTTCTTTACTTTTATAGACAGTTCCCAAGTTTATAACTCTAGAAATATCTCAAGGAGATGGGCTCTAATTATCTAGGAGATTCTTGGATGCATTCAACTCCAATCTTCTAGAGAATTCCATACTCTTCAAGGCCATTGCAGCACAAGAACAAATATATCTTGAGAGCTATTATGTGGTGGCATCAACGCAAGGAAGCATGCAAATCAAGTGAGATAATGTGAAGGCCACCAAGTAAGTGAACAAGAGAGAAGATTGAGTGTTTTATTGTTGTATCAAGTAAGTGCTAGTCGTGTTAGAGAGTTGAGTGGTTGTTGTATTAAGTAGTATATTTGTATTGTATTTTGGAGTAGTAATATACAATACATCAACTTTATTTTACTCGAGAATTCTAGAGACAATGCAACGTTGCCATAAGTAACCCAGAGGAAGAGTCCTCAATATCAAACTGGTGCCACAAATGATGCAGAAGGCTTGCAAATGTATTATGATGGATGTGAGAAGTGATGGTGATAAGGAGGTGGTAGTAGATAATGGAGGTAGTGGATACACTGAGTAAGAGGAGGATAAGTATTTTATGATTGTAGGAGACAAAATGGAGAGATAAAATCCTAGATTGAAAGAACTGGATTTAAGCTATGATGTTTATGTTAACATAAATCTCGGAATGGGGTTGACATTATTATGTTCGTAAAAATTTAAGGGAGAGTGTGCTAGAAGTAACATGGTTTGGAGATTGAATTATGATAGCTAAAGTGATTTTAAGAATAGGGATCTTAAATGCAATTTATGTACAATGTTGCAAAAGGTTGTATTCGGGTTTTATTCAGACGGGTCACTACTTAAAGTATAAACATTGTTATTATAGCACCCCAAACATAGTCTCGTATCTAGTAATCACAATGTGTGCAAGTTGGTTATAAGTAGTGGGGATTGCTACTAAACAACTTGGGCTTAAGCATTTTGGGCTATGGTCGAGGGATCTAGTTGGGCCCAATCCCAACAAGTTGTTTGGGCCAGTGCTCAGGTCTAGGTTCGGGATGTTTTAAATGGTATCTGAGCAAGTTCTCCGTAATAGTGTAAAAGTCTATTCAAGAGGTGAAGTCACCCCTATCAAAGAGTATGAGTAAAGGGTTATCCAAGAGCGTGCAACCATCACTGGAAAGAAATAACGAGCCATATCACAATGAGGACATTGCACATATAATAAGTGGGGGGAAATTGTAGCATCCCAAACAGAGTCACAAATCCAGTAATCACAATGTCTGAGAGTGAGTTGTAGATAGTGGAGACATTGCTAAACAACTTGGGATTAAGCATTTCGGGCTGTAGTCAAAGGTTCCAGTTAGGCCCAAGCTCAACGTGTTATTTGGGCAAGTTATCCTTGTTAGCGTCTCAGGTCTAGGCCCGATACATTACAAATTATTTAGAGTTATTTGGTATGGATTTTTTTGATTATTTTAATTGTAAAAAACCTATATCAAATACATACATGCTTATATATTTACACTTAGTATCAGTCAACAAGACAACGGTACCAAATGAATTTCAATCAAATATTATGTATCGTATATATTTATACATATACAGAATTGTATAAGGGCTTCAATATAATAGTGAACTTAATGAAGAGAATCATGGAACATAAAAGATTGAAGTCAAGAAAATAGTTTCCTTCCATATTCATTTTTGATTCTAATTGAGTAAGGTGACAAATGTTCCACATGAGTTTTATATAACTCATATTCGAGCAATATTTCAAGTATCATTTGAACAAATTCAAGATGCACAAATTGGAAGTTTTAATCCAAAAAAAGAGGTAGTGCATCATAACTTCTTTTTAGTCATGACAGTTGAAGCCTTTTTTAGAAAAAGCGAGCATCATGTGGAACTGAGATGGAGTTTCATAATTTTTGGTGATAATGGGATAACTTAACCTTTGAAATAAAAAGAGATTTTTTTTAAAATTCAGACAATAGTCAGCTGAATTGTCTGAATTGTTGGTCTGACTATTGATTATTCTGTCAATCCCCCTTATCTCACAATTGGACTGACTTACACCTTAAGTTGGCCTAGATGAAAGAATAAAAAGTGTTTTTAGATAAGTAAGATATGATTTCTCAAGGAACCCTACAAATAGAAATGATTTCTTTGGGTGGAGATTTGAATATAGATGTGTGAAAAGATGTTTTGGAGTTCTCAATTGTATTATCAAAATGAAGAAGAAAAATGTCCTTTTGATTTTACAATATCTTATCTCCAACCCAAAGTACTCCATGATGGAAACTCATTGATCCACCGATGGCTTTGATCGATGTAGATATAGAGAATATGAACTAGTTGTCTACCCAGATTGCTCAACGAATCATTATTCATACTCCAACCCTCTAGTTGGCTTGGTCTTTGATCGTTGATGGTCATAGAATTGAGGGTGAAAGAGAGCTGGGAAATGCGGTTGCCAACCATTTCCATGGCTTCTCAAGGAGGGCTTCCTCTAGGCCTTGGAGTTGGAGTGGCCTTGGGGCGTCTCACCTCTTGGAGGAGCACACGAGTAGCTTGATTTTACTGGTTACCTTGGAGGAGATTAGGGTGGTTGTGTGGAATTTGAATGTAGATGGGGCGTTGCGTTCGGACGGCTTCTCGATTTTCTTTTATAAAGAGTTCTGGGACCTGGTTGGCGGTAAGATTTTGGAGGTTGTGGAGGAGTTTTGTCGGTGCAATGTAGGATTCGAAAGGCTTAACAAGGCTTTGATCTTTCTTCTTCCAAAGTCGGTCGGACTCGGTAGAAAGGAGTGAAGACTACATACCGATTGCACTCTCGAATGGCATCTACCTCATAATAGTGAAGGTGTTTGCGGTTTGTCTTAACAGAGTTCTTGATTATATTGTCTCCCCAGTCCGACCGACTTTCATACCTGGGCATCAGATCATCGATAGTTAGGTGATGGCCTTTGAGATTATTTCTGACTGGAAACGTAGCGACAAGCAGGCTCAACTCTAGAAGGTTGACTTTGCAAAAGCTTATGACATTTTGGATTGACATTTTTTGTGGATGACTCTTTACAGAAGGGGCTTTTCGGATGTCTGGATATCTTGGATGAAACGATGCATCACAACGACATCGTTGTCGGTGCTGGTTAACTGGCACCCTGAGGGAGGTTTCTTTCAGCCACAGAGAGGGGTTAGGCAAGGGTGCATTCTTGCTCCTCTGCTTTTCATTCTTGCAGCTGATGTCCTTGCCTGCATGGTTGATCGGATTCAGAATAGTGGAGTTGTCACAGGTTACAGATGTGGGGATATGCGTATCCCCTTGCTCCAATATGCAGATGATACGATCCTGTTTTTGGAGGGCGGTAGGGAGGATGTTGGTTGCATGGCTCTCGTGTTAGAGGTATTTCGGGAGATGTCTAGTCTTGAGCTGAACCATAGCAAATCGATTGTCATTCCGTATGGCATGCCAGAGGATGAGGCTAGGGCTTGCGGCTTGGAGTTGGGCACTGGATGCGGTTCCCTTCCTAGTCATTAGTTTGTTACCTTGGGCTTCCTTTCACAATAAACATAGTCATGATGTTGGATTGGCTGTCGGTGGTAGAAAAGTTGGAAAGGAAATTGACTGGTTGGAAGGCTTCTCTTTTGTCGTGGGTGGACGCTTGGTGTTGATTAAGGTGGTTCTCTCCGCGATTACGGTTTTCTTCTTTTCTTTACGTCTCCTCTCGGTGGACATCAGGAGTCGCATGTAGCGGGTGATGCGCAAATTCCTTTTGAGTAGATCTGGACAGGAAAGTCAGGGAATGCACTTTGTAGATTGGGAGACCATTACGTTGCCTAAGCAGAATGGTGGATTTGGGATCAAGAGCTTGGAGTCCCTCAACGAAGCTCTTTTGCTCAAGTGGGTGAGTAGGATTTGGGGTTAGGACGAGAGTATTTGCTGTAAACTAATCAGGCACCTTTATGATGTATCTTTAGCGGGGCCTGGTCTGTTGTGGCATGGGCCTAATCAATCTGCGTTCTGGAAGGGGAGTCTGAAGGTGATGCCTCGCTTTCATGAGCTCTTCAGCCTAGTGGTAGGGAATGACACCTCTTTTGGTTTCTAGAAGGATGATTGGACGTGGGATGACCCCCTCTGTGGGCGTTGCCCTCGCCTTTTTGCCTTGGCTGACGATTCTGGTTTACAGGTTGTAGACTGTTGGATCAGTGGAAATTGGATGCCGTCCTTCAGATCTTCTTTCTCCGATCAACGCTCGGAGGAGTTCCTCCGTCTCCTCGACTCGTTGGGGCAGGCGGGCATGCCCTTCTCTGGTCCTGACCACTGGGCGTGGAAGGACACACCATTCTAAGTTCGGAAGGCTTATAGTGCCATTTGCAGACCGCCACCTATTACTTCGGATGTTCAGATTCGGGATTGCAAGTTTGTCTGGTCTTTAGGTCTCCCGAAGAGGATTGGTTTTTTCTTGTGTCTTTTCAGAAGGAAGCGCCTCATGACTCGAGATCGCTGTGCTAATATATTTGTGGTAGTGTCGGATAGTTGTCCTCTATGTGGTAATGTAATTGAGATGTTGGAACACCTTTTTTTCCGCTGCCCGGTTTCCTCGCCTATCTGGCGTGAGGTGAGGCTGGATTGGATTTGCGCCACTTTGTTCGACTCCGTTTGGACTTCGCTCTATGGGGCGCGTGATAGACAACGAAAAGATGTTCTTCTACTGGTGGCAGTTCTGTGGGCAATTTGGTTGGCCCGTAATGATGTTCTTTTTTGTTTTTGGCCAACATTTTTATTGTGAGAATGTCAGTGACCACTGCAAGAGCTTGCTTGATTCTTGGCTCTTGTAATTTGTAATATGTCTTGTTTTTTATTATATGTTATAATTATATTAGGGTGGGCACCTAGGCGTGATTCCCCCTTTTTTGGTCTAAAAAAACCCTCCAGTTACTCCTTACCCCATGACCTGAAGCATCATCATTGTTAGAAAATAAAAATGCGGAAGAAAATATCAGAGACATAGATAAAGCATTGTGAACTCGGGAATTTATTGTGGAACCTTACTCTATAAGGAGCGGGATGAAACCACAGGAGAACGTCTCAAAGGGCTGATAGTCTATTGCTTTTCTCACTGGATACAGGGGGTGAGGGGCTTCTTATATAGCCTGCACTAAGTCTCCACATCCTACATACGGTAGATGTGCCCCCTCAAGTTGGATCATGCAATGCTCAACTTGGACAGACAGAAAGAAATCTCAACTCACAGTACAGGACACTACATATAATATCAACTCAACGCGCACAACTGTCGGCTGTTGTCGAGGACGTTGCTTCTCATGTCGTGCAGATGAGGACAAACGGGTGGAGTGCTAGTCAAACTGGGTGTACTCTGTACTGTTCCTGTCAAAGTCACCAACTGAAAATGAGTATCCACATGAAGAACTCTGGTCCGCCACAACATGTGGACAACTGCTTCAAGTCTGAAAGGGCCGAATAAAGAATGCCACTAATTATCAATACGTAGATCTCTGAAGATGGGTCTCTCTCGTAGAGACCTCAAAGTGGGTTCTCTCATAGGAACCTCGAAAGGATCTCGTACTGGAGTTCACGAACATTGGAGAATGGCGTCTGAAAGTCTCCTCGTCGGAGAATTGGGTTTCTCCCATCAGAGAATGGGATCTCTACTCTGGAGTTCGTATGGAACACATGAAATCTCTGGCCGACAAAACAAGAATGATGGGGACCACAAAAACATGATTGCATACATGTACGACTGAAACTGAAGACTCGGAATCTGATCGTCGAGTATGAACTGTAGAGTCTGAAATTTGAATGACCTGGAATCTGGAATCTGGAGAATATGAAAAATCTGACAATCTGGCATGTGACTCTACAATCCTCCCCTTTCTCCCAGACTGGTCGGAAAACAATGATATCGACCAAGTTGGGAGAACTGTCACATTTTTTTCTCGGCTTTGCTCAATCAATTTTTCTCTCTTTTTTAAAAATCATTTTTCTCGGCTATTTCATTCCCTATTTTTTTAATAGCCGTTCATTTTCTCTCTCAAATAAGCCGTTCACATTTTTCTCTCGGCTTTTCCTCTTCTTTTTTTGCAATTTTTTTCCGGCTATTTTTTCTCTCTCCTTTTTTTAATAGATGTCTATCTCTTTTCTCTTTTTTTTGCAATTTTTTCGACGTACGGTTTTTTTGTATGCACCTTTTTTCCCCGACTATTTCCTCCTCCTCCTCTCTCTCTTTTCTCGTCTCACTCATCATCATTTTTCTCTCTTTCTTTTGAAACAAATATGCGTCCCTATTGGGCCCCCAACCTTTGGCACATTTTTTTGATAACCGCCCACTTAGGTTTTTTTTTAAACCTGCGGACCCCTTTGGGGCTAACCCTATTTAGGGTTCCCACTTGGGACCCCTCTCTGGAAAGACAACCACCCCCGACGGGGCTCACATTTGCTGCCAGCTGGAGGCTTGTGGGCGACGCAAGGAGCTCGGAGATCTGTCGCCCCCGAGATGCTCGGTTGCCGCTGCCGCCTTGGAGAAGGAGATCGTGATGCATCACCTGCACGATGGAGGAGTTGCACAAGTATCGGAGAGGGCGATGATACAGGGAGCTCGATAGGAAGAGGAGGGCAAGAGGACTTGCTTCGCGCGATGCCGCTGAGGATGCGGCCACTTCGAGATCTCTGCCTAGGATGTCGGCTAGAAGAGGAGGGGGAAGTCGAGATCCTAGCATGAAGTTATACGATGATGATACAGATGAGGTCGACATGAGGAGATATAGAGAGATGGTGGGAAAGCTCCTCTATGTTACTATTGTGGGGAAAATAAAGAGATAATGATTCCTTGAGCCCTAGGCTCTCTTATATAGGGAGAGACCTATGGGCAAATTACATAAAGTAAACAAAGAGAAAAGAAAATATATAAAAGATACATAATCATGAAATATATCTCTACACCCCCCTCAAGATGGAGCATAGATATGTATCATGCTCAGCTTGGATAAACACTTCTGGAAGGACCCCCTAAGTAAGGCTTTGGTGAAAATATCTGCCATCTGGTCTCCTGAGCTGACATGGGATGTAGAAATGAAGCCTCTCTGGATCATATCACGTATATAATGGCAATCAACCTCAATGTGCTTTGTATTCTCGTGAAATGCAGGATTATTAGCAATGAATAATGCTGCCTGATTGTCGCATTTCAGTGACATGGGAAGAGGAACATCTATATGTAGATCTATCAGGACTGCTTGGACCCACATCACTTCTGTACATGCTTGGGCCATAGCTCTATACTCGGATTCAACATTGGATCTAGCAACAACGGTTTGCTTCTTATTTTTCCATGAGACATGTAACTCTATGACAAATATAGCGAATCCTGATGTAGACTTCCTGTCCTTGGGCACCCTGCGACGCCTGCGTCTGCGCATGCTTAGATAGTAGTAGTGCCACCCTTTTTAAACAACAACCCTGCACCTGGAGATGATTTAAGTACCTTATTATTATTTGTATAACATCCATATGTACCTGACGATGTTGTTCCATGAACTGACTCACTCTACTGACTGCAAATGAAATATCAGGTCTGGTAATGGTAACATAAGAAGCTTTCCCACCAGTTCCCTATATCTTCTCCTGTAAACCTCGTCAGTATCATCATCATACAACTTCATGCTCGGATCCATGGTGTAGAAGCCGGTAATCATCCAAGCATACACGTGTTACTTAGCAAGTCAGTGACATATTTTCTTTGGGTCATCACAAGCCCTTGTTGATTTCTGGCAAACTCCAATCCCAGAAAGTATCTAAGCGCTCCTAGATCCTTGGTAACAAATTCACAGCCCAGAAATTCTTCCGCTCTTTTTATTCCCTGCATATCATCTCCTGTAATAAGTATATCATCAACATACTCCATAATAACAGTCGTACCTACGGAGATCCTCTGTACGAAAAGAGAATGATCTGCATTCGACCGTTTGAACCCTTGCTTCTCAATACTATCTGAGAGCTTCTGGAAGCAAGCTCTCGTGCTCTGCTTAAGGCCATAGATTGCCTTATGAAGTCTACACACCTATGAACACTCCCCCTCAGCAGAAAACCCTAGCGGCTGCTGCATGTAGACTTCTTCCTGAAGAACACCTTACAAAAATTGACATCCAATTGAAACAGGGGCCAATCTAGAATCACGACAACAGATAAAAGAATTCGTAAGGTAGAATGACAAGCAACTGGAGAAAATGTGTCAAGATAATCCATTCCGTATGTCTGAGTAAAACTGCGGGCAACCAATCGAGCCTTGTTCCTATCTATGCTACCATCTGCATTTTGCTTCATTGTAAATACCCACTTGCAACTTACTATAGATGCCCCAGTAGGAGCTGGAACAACTCCAAGTACCTCTCGACTGAAGAACCGCCATCTCTTCCTCCATAGCCAGACGCCATCTACTGTCAGCCAATACCTCCTGGTATGTCTGTGGTATGTCCACAACGGACATCAACTGCAAACCTCCTGAAATCACCTATCAGACGCTCAAAGGTGACACGAGAAGCAATCGGATATGAAGCACATGAACGCTTCTGCTTCCTCAGAGCAATAGAAAATCAAGTTCTGCATCATCCGTGCCACTTGCCTGATCATCCCTTTCTTGAAATAACCCCTGCTGAGAACATGACCTTAAATGTCGGTTTCGGTCACCATTTCGGTGACGACCAAAACAGAATTTCCATGGAATTTCGGTCAAATTTCGATCGAAATTTCGATCATTTCAGTCATTTTTTGTACTAGGACCCCCATATTTGGTCATTTCGGTCGAATTTCGATTTCGACTGGATATCGATATTCGACAGAAATTCGACCGAATTTCGCTGAAATTTGAGGCCATGGCTGAGAAACACCTTGAAACCCATCATTAAAAGTAATGTTGTCAGAACAAACCTGGGGCATGCTGGATGATTAACCATGATCATGACCAGGGGTTGGTTGTTGATTGTAGTGATGTAGTAGAGGAGGAACCAAAACAATGAGAGGAGGTAATGCTAGTGGAGGTGATGGTGGTGGAGGTGGTGGTGGTGGTGGAGGTGATGGTGGGTACTAGGGTGGAGGAGGGATATAGATCTCATCATCTGAATTTGATGGTGCCAACCTGTCGCCTGTAGAAGAGAAGAACATGACTGACTCAAATAACGTGACATCTACACTAACATAATACCTCCGACGTAACGGATCATAGCAATGATAACCCTTTTGAATCCTGGAATACCCGACAAAAACACATTTGACAGCCTTAGGAGAGAGCTTGACAATTCTTGAAGACAACTGATGGACGAACGCAACGGACCCAAAAACAAGAGGGGTAAGAGAGAACAACTCCTTGTCAGGGAAAACAAGGGAGAAAGGTATCTTCTCCCCCAGCGTCGAGGAGGGCATACGGTTAATTAGGTAACATGCTGCGAGAACTGCATCACCCCAGAATGAGTGCGGTGCACAACTCTGGACAAGGAGCGTACGAGTGACATCAAGAAGGTGACGACGTTTTCTTTCTGCGACATCCTTCTGTTGGGATGTGTAAGCACAAGATGTTTGATGAAGGATGCCGTGAGATGAAAAGAATTGAGATAGTATATGGGTACAGAATTCAAGAGCATTATTAGTTCGCACAATTTTGACAGAGGTGGAAAAAACATTCTGTACTTCTTTAATAAAATTCATATTAGTATTGCCCGCTTCTTTATTCTTCAACAAGAAAACCCAAGACAGACGACTGAAATCATCCACAACAACTAAATAGAACATGTGCCCCTGATGATCGGGAACACGACTTGGACCCCAAATGTCTACATGAAAAAACTCAAAAGGAGAGCTACTACTCCGACTCTGACGACTAGGGAAGACTGACTGATGATGCTTCCCTAATTGACATGCTTCATAATTGAACGGCGAGCGAGGTGAGATCTGAGGAAGGATTTGACGTAATTTCTAAAATGGAAGATGACCAAAGCGCAGATGCCATAGATAAGGAGAGACATGCCCAGTAGAATGAGAGGATGCTCCAACATAAGGTGTTTGGACCAGTCGATACAACCCGCCTTACTCACGGCCACACCCAATCACTCTGCCTATAAGAATGTCCCGAAACACAAGAGATGATGGGTCAAATATTGCTAGACAATGTAATTCCTTAGTACTCTGACTAATTGATAGTAAATTCATTGAGAAATTAGGGGCATGCAACACATTCTGCAACTGCATAGATGGCGTCAAGGTAATCTCCCCTTGTCCTGTGATGGGAGAATGAGTCCCATCTGCTATGACCACTGTCTTTCCGGGAGAAACATGCTTGTAGGATATGAGCTGATGTCTTTCTCCACACAAATAATGTGTTGCACCTGAATCTATAATCTATTCTGAGATACCTGAATCCTGATGAGGAGTAGAGGTATGAGTACTACCTGAGGAACTATCTCTTGTAGTAGTAGTAACGTCCGAGCTGCTCTTTGAAATAGGTGAACGAGTATCTGGTTGGGGGCATGATTTCTCGCATTCGAGACACAAGTTCATCATATCGTTGATCTGATGCGGGTGGAGCGCCATGATGCTGAATATGTTCTGCTACGTGGGCAGATGCTGGGAAATCATGCTTTGAGCAACATGTATCTTCGGTATGACCATTCCGATGACAATAGGTATACGGTGGTCCACGACCAGGACCACCTCTACCACATGATCGCCGTCCATGGAATTGAGATGGGCTACCTCTTCCATGAGAGCCTGCCATAGCAGAAGAATTTGGCACTAGTGCAGGGCTTGAGATATTGATCCGGCTCAATTTCCGAAAGGCCTCCTCCATGGGAGGAATGGTAGCATCTGCCAGAATCTGAGAAGAAGCATCCTCATACTGTGAGTCTAGAGAAACTAGAAAGACTCCCATCATCGTGGCATTCCGGTATGTCTTCAACTGCTCTGGAGTAGCTGTGCCTGTGAGGGGCATGAAGCTATGAAGCTTCTCAAACATTCCCCGCAATGCAGTGTAGTGAGTATGCAGGGGTTGACCATTCTGCTTTATAATGAAGATGTCATGCTGAAGTTGTAGAATTTTTGTCTCATTCTTGGCCTGTGAATACGTGGCAGCAAGAATGTCCCACCTGGCTTTGGCAGTGGGCTGATGCAAGACATCGTTTGCAATGTCTGGAATTAAGGTACCAAACAACCAGACCTGAGCATATGCGTCTTCCTCCCATGAGGCATACAACCTTGTCTTCTCCATTGGCTCGTCCTCGGTAAGAATATGTTCTTACCGATCGACTTCATTAGGCTAGGCTCATGAATTGCATGTCCCATAATTCGTAGTTCGAGCCATCTATCTTCACAATAGGCGCAAGACATCTGAAGGCGCTTGTGGTGGGGATCTCTACCTTGCTTTCTGACATGATGACTGGAGATGACTAGGGTTGTTGACTAGATAAACTTTGGTTTAAATTGACATGAAGAGGTTTGGTTACATGTGTAGACTTACACAACCAAACCCATCAACATGGAGATGCGGTGTTCGTAGCCAAAGGATGATAGTGTCGCGGGAGGAAGCCCCTCGAGGAAGGGAACCACAACAGGAGCGTGGGCCGAGGTGGCGGTGGGGCCCGAGGCAGCGGGGCCCAAGACCGCGAGGCCCGAGGCGACGAGATCCGAGGGGCTGCAAGGCGGAAAACTGCAAGGCGGAGGTGGCGGGGCCGCAAGGCAGGGCTACCAGGCTTGAGGTGGAGGCGGCGGGACTGTAGGGCCCTGTACGACGAATCGGAGAGCTGCAAGGCGACGTGACAGGGCCCTGGGCGGCGACGACGGGAGGCTTGAAGGGTGGGGGACTAGGGTTAGGGTTCGGTACAGGAGCTCCGGTATAGGACCACCGTCCGCCACTCTGATACCATGTTGGGAGAGAGATAATGATTCCTTGAGCCCTAGGCTCTCTTATATAGGGAGAGACGTATGTGCAAATTACATAAAGTAGACAAAGAGAAAAGAAAATAAATAAAAGATACTAAACATGAAATATCTCTACAACTATTACTAGGACCGATATCTTTTTTGCAGTGAGTTGAGTGAGCTAGTTCATAGAGTAGCCCCGACAGGTACCTATGGATGCTATATACATGATTTTGAGATATCTAAAATCTTCTCCAGGTACAGGATTACTATTCAGGAAATGAGCAACTCTTTTTATTTATGCATGTGGTGATGCAGACTATGCAGGGTGTCCTAAGGATAGAAAGTCTACTTCGGGCTTCGCTGTGTTTGTTGACAGTTCTCTAGTTTCTTGGAAAAGCAAGAAACAAACGGTTGTGGCTACATCAAGTGCCGAACTTGATTATAGAGCTATGGCACAAGCAAACACATAAATGATGTAGGTCCGAGCAGTGTTAGCAGATTTGCATATAGATGTACCTCTACCCATGCAGTTACAATGTGATAATCATTCTTCCTTATTCATTGCGAATAATCCTGCATTCCATGAAAGAATGAAGCATATTGAGGTAGACTGCCATTATACTAGAGATATGATTTTGAAGGGTTTGATTTCTTCCTCCCATGTCCGTTCAGGAGAGCAAACAACAGATATTCTTACCAAGGCATTGCTCAGAGGGCCATTTCAGAAGTGCTCTTCCAAGCTGAGCATCATTGACATCTGTGCTCCATCTTGAGGGGTAGTGTAGAGATATTTATATGTTCTTATGTACTTTTCTGTTATTTTATTTCTTTATGTTCATCTTATGTATTTTACCCATAGGTCTCTCCTCTATATAAGGGAGCCTAGGGTTTCCAGGAATAAATAACTCTTTGATTTTTCTCAGCAGATTTGAATGCATTACATATCAGATGTTTGAATTCACCATATTCCCATTAGTTCTCAATATCCGGATTTGAATATTGTTGCATTCAATTTATGTTGAATTATTTATTAATTTGCATCATGTTTATCATCTTTCATAGTATTGCTGCACATTTTCTCATAATATTCTAATAATATCTATCTATGGTAGTTTTATTCACACTTACAAATCATCTTTTCATATGATAAATGTCACATCCACCTAATATTATAAATACCATTTCATTTTTCCTGTTTAGTTTATATGCAATCATTATAGTTAATTGAAGGTATTTCATCATAGCTGAGTTAATATGATACACTGATGGAGGAATGGTTCGTCAAAGGATTTTGATTACTATGAATCGTGATCACTGCCACTTGAAAATGCTTGTTTAGAACTGCACACCATCTAAAAAATTAGAAACCAAGCTTCAAAAACTTCATTGGAAGAGGCACTGTGAAATGCCCATGCCCAACATCTTGAAAAATTGAATCAATAGCTTGAGGTCTTCCCTCGCAAACATGCACATTTGCATACACTACGATCACGAGGTATATTGTATGCACGGCTGCTCCCGCGATTCCTGCTTCCAGGATAAAGATGCATTTGTCTGTTTTTTCTTCTTTTGCACCTGCCTTTCTCGACCTCTGCTCGCTATAGCTTTTGAAATGGGAAACCTCCCTCTTAGCTAGAAAGTACTCTGCCTCTGGGTCTTGCTTTGAGCTTTTAGTGCTTGCGTGCTGAGTTTCATCATAATTTTTGACGTCATGAATTCGCCTCTTTCATTCCCCTTTTTGGCCCTGGTTAGAAGTGAAGTCAATGACTCCACTCCTCCTTTCTAGAGGGATCAAGAATCCAGTCTCATCAGATGAGGGGGATCGTTCGAATCTCAATTAGGCTCGGTACTTGTATAGACTTCTTCGCATTCCAAGCTATGTCTAGTATGTACTGAGGGCGCATAGACTAGATTTCTATAGTGTGGAAAAAAACTACTTCATCTTCATATTCAGGAATTCAGGCTTGGCCGCGAAGGATGCATGTCACCTAGCTTGTGAGGCTTAAGCCTGTCTTCCCCCAAGGGGTCAAGCCATTCTTTCATAATTGACATTTGATTATTTATTAATTTTCTGTTAAATTATAAAAGCATGCCTGATGACTGAATACGGTGCGTAATTGATAAACTCCCACGAAATGATAGTCAAGGGGTAGTGGAGAAGTCAACAAGCAAAATGCCGGGCTTTATCAAGACACCTTAAGCTCTCCGTCCAGGGTCCCTCTCTCGATTCAACGAACTAGAGATCAGGGAGGGTGAGCTTAAAGAGGAAGAACAACTATGTTGGAAACTTGGAACTGCACTTCTTCCTATAGTATAGAAAGAAGAGGTCACGTGCCTCATATTTCTTTGAAGGGACCCTCTCTTCAACTATATATTTGGGGGAAGATGAGGAAAAGTTTAGGTAGCCATTTGAAGACCCAACAACGAGATTGTCCGCCTCATGCAGCTCTTATGGCTAGGTTAGGGTATATGGATGCTTCCTAAAAGAGGTGAGCATTCACCCATAATGATGACGAGGTATCTTCGGCCTTCTTCAATAGATCCGCCTCCCAGTTGGAGATCGGAATGGTCATCGTGATTAGATCAATCACGAGCATCTTCACTCCTCGGTAGCCCGTCTTGAAACCCTAGAAATTCCAAGAGAGGAGGAACATGACTTGGAGTTAGGGCTCGACGGCGGTGAGAGACACAAGTTAGGTTCTGACCCAGGGATTGATTAACGGGAGAGAAGATCAAAAGAGATGCAGAGGCTATATGATTTCGTGAGGGAAGAAGAGAATGGGCAACCTCTTCGTCAGTTGGGGAAAGTGGGAGATGGGATGCGGGAGAGGGCTGGATATCTGGAGTCATTGTGTAGGGTGTCATTTTCTGGAGAGAACTTTTTGGGTGATCGGCGGAGTGCCACCGCTTAATATATAGTAATAGAAGTTGAAGAATGTACATATTCTTGCACTCATCCATTTAGCTAAACGTAACTGCATATATTTATGTACTTACTTTTATGCCCCTTATAATGAAAATCTAATTTACTACTTTTATGCCCCTTATAAGGAAAATCTAGTTGACGGTGTCATATATGTGCTCAGATGCAGGGTTTTCTGCTTCAAAAATAGCATCTTTCCGATATTCTGTAGCAGTTTCTGAATATGCTCTTATTTTTCTCCTTATGGCAATTATTTTGTCGTGCATCAATTTAATTAAATAAAGAGGTTTGGCCTGTGCTTTTATCCCATTCTTTGTGCAGCGCTCCTTTAGTGTCTACTCCAGTATGGGCTCGTGATTTCAATTCTTCCGAAGAACTCATAACAGAGTTCTGTAGGGAATGCAGAATTGTTCGAAAAGGTAGACTTGTATATCAATATCCAAATATGTTTAGGAGACTCCATTTTCTAGAATTACATGGTCTTGCATATTCCTGTGCATATTTGATTGAGTATTTAGAGTCTAGAATGTCCACAGATATGCATGCAGGATTGCGTATTTGTATGTAATTCTTTTCTCTGAAAGTACTTGCATTATTTTGATTCTAGGCTTGGCTGGTGACTTAAAGAAGGCCATGAAGGATGGGAAGCCCATCATTATTGAGGTTTGCCTATTAAGGCATTATGCTTAATTGTTTCAGTGTCTTTATCTATTTTTGTTTTGATTCTGTAAGGGGTAGTGGGTTTACTATTCCTAAATAGTTATTCAGTTTAATATATGGTATTTTTAGTTCAAATGCGTCATCTTTGTTATTTTTGAGTCATCACCAGTCATTGCTATAGATCTAAATGCATGTTCTGATCAAAATTGGAATTTATCTATTAATTTTGCTTTAGCAGATCCAAAGATCAGCTAAGCCACTTAATCCATAGTCTGTCATAGACACACCGATTACCATTGACATGAGATATAGCCATTTAGACGTCACTGTAAGTGTTTCCGATATGCAGTATGGTTTCTGTTCTGCCATTGCCACTTATCTCTATTGGGAGCACAGTTGAGGGAATATTTTTGTTTGTGAATCTACTATCGTATAAGTTCCCTTTTGCAGAAACATGTTGATGGGACAATGCTTATATCATGCATGAATTTCAAAATTTTTACAATAGTATATGACAAATCTTTCCTTAATTGTGGGAAAAGGCTTTGTTGTTGTATATGACAAATCCCTCACAGAAAAGCATGGGTGGTGGCTCTACTTACAACTGCCACCAAGTAAGTCAGGATTTGAACTTAGGACTTGAACCTGCAACCAGGTAGTACACATAGCGTCCCTCTATTACGGATTTCTGTTGGAAACGGGGATATCTACATGAGAGCATTTTAATATATTTTGAGGTGAACAACATCACAGTTGTTTCCTCCTTTCTTGATTTTTAAAAAAATACTTGAGAGTTATGTGAAAATATAAAATGCGGAAGCAAAATCAATAATCAAAGGAACATACATATGAAACTCTTGGATTTAATCTGGAACCCTATTCCCTAAGGAGCATGATGAAACCATGGGAGAACGCCTCAAAGGGCTGATTTTTCTATTCAGTTCTTTCAATGAGTGCAAAGGTGTGCGTCTTTTTTATAGCCTCTCTAACACACCAAAGTCTTACCAATAGGTGATGGAAGACTAAACATGAGGTTGTGGTAATTAGATATTGGAGAGGAACAATTATCCACCTAAGATATTTTTCAACACCGCCACTCAAGCTAGATCGTGCAATGCTCAGCTTGGACAAATAGAAAGAAGGCACTCACTCATACACTGAATAAATGATGCTATGCACAATATCGACTCAACGATTACTCTGTCGGTTGTCTCTAAGGAGGATGCTTGTCACGGGATGCTGGTGAGGAGGAACTTGAGCGCTGGTGGGTTAATGATGATCTATAGGGAATTCTGGATCAACAACCGATCGTATGCTCTGTATCTATATCAATCAGAGTCACCAGTGCTGCAATGAGTCTCCTCCATGGGGTACTAGGCCTCAGATCATGTGGAACATTGAATGTTGCTCCATCTCTCCGATGGGCTAAACATGGAAATTCATGAACATATCAATACGTAGATGCTGATTCTCTCTCATAGGAACCTCTGAATGATCTCGTACTGGAGTTCACGGTCACTGAATGATTGAGATTGTGATGAATTTCTCTTTGAAGAACTATGTGAAAATGTGTCACATTAATGTAGAGTGCCTCAAATAATGGCAGGACCGGAAACCTCTACTCAGTACTCCCCCTTTCTTCCATATTTGTTTGAAAATGATGGTATTTGACCAAGTTGGGAGATCAATGAAGAAGAGGGGTCAAATAAGCAATTCTCCCTTTTTTAGCTATTTCATTTTTCTTTAATCCAAATTTTCAGCCCTTTTTTGCGTGGCTTGTTTTCTTTTCTCGAAGGCCTATCTCAGAGTACAACAAAATAGAGGATACTGCTTAGGCGTTTTAACACCAAACTTTGGGCATCTTTGGGCCAAAACTTAAATAATAATGAAGCCTACTCTAGGCTTCTGATTTCTCAGCCCTTCCTTTTTTTATCACCCCTTGTCCTGCTTTTATGGACAACCAACATCTCCTCTCTTCTTTTCTTTAAAAATCCAGCTATTAGAGACTATTAGCCCTATTGAATATATAAACAAGGCCCAAAATCTAGCTCAGGGTTCCACCGAGAGACATTGTGGAGGGATTTCTTCTTCATGACGCAGAGTTCTTGCAGAATCCGTAGCAAACTGCCACCACTGCTACTTCTTTGTATGCGACACCATCGCCTTGGAGACCAATATCTCGTCGTTGGAGATCACAGTGCGCAGCTGCACCAACGATGCCTCGTTTGAGCGGCCATTGCCTTCAATCTTTACCGTCATCGTGCTAGTGTTGCCTCATTACCATTCATCTTCGTGTGTTGACGATGCGATGAGCACTTCATCTTGTTGCCTGCTTCTTTGGATAGGTTTCCGCAAAGGGAACCAATCTTGGCGTTGTTGCTGTACGGAGCTCCAGCGAATTACACTTTCACCACCGTCTGTGCTGCCTAAGGTTTGTAGGTGATGGCCTTGCATTTGGTTGCTGCCACATCTTCTTCTTTCATAGACGATGCATGATGGCCTCGCCTTCCGGAGATGTAATAGCTGCCCTTTTTTTCACAGGCAGTACAGATGGGATACTCCTTGTGGACTTCTGCTTATTTTTGTTGGCTTGGGCAACCATGGCTATGAATTTGCACTCGGGGTTCTTCTCCTTGCATTATTTCCTGAAGCCCTCCATGGATACGAAGAAGTATCAAATTGAAATTCAAATCGCAGGCTTCCTGGCATGTTGGGACCTCCCTAAATTTTTTTGCAAGTTTTCAATCATGGAGAGGTATGCATCTGCACTGAGCAGATCTCCGCCCTCTTCTTCCAAAAGAGGATTCCATCATGAACCCTCATGGTTTCCTCTCAGAGACGATCTCCATCATCACCCCATAGAAATTTTTAGGAAACAAAATATTAAATCGACAATTGATGATGCCTTCGATCTTCCACGAAATAGAATAAATATACAGAACATTTCGAAGATAATAATTGGAATAAAGTCGAACCTTGATGGTTGTATAGATAGATTTATGTTTCTTTACTATTTTGTTGTTTTTATTTTCTTATGTCTGTCATTTGTAATTTATCCATAGGTCTCTCCTCTATATAAGAGAGCCTAGGGTTTCCAGGAGTAAACATATTTCATTCTTTTCTCAACATGGTATCAGAGCGACGGTCCTAGGCTGGAGCTCTCATATCCAAGAAAAACCCTAACCCTAAGCCTACCTGCCAAGTACTTCTCTCTCTCTCTCTCTAATGCCACCCCCCTCCAGGGGTTGCCGCCACCGCCGGGCGTCGCTACTGTCGTCCGCCGCCCCTCCGAGCGCTACCCCGTCGTGCGCCGTCACCGCTGCCAGTCACCTCTTCCGCCGACCCTCCCCTTCGTCGGCGGCGACCCTCTCCATTGTTGGCGGATTTGATTGCATAAGTCTTCACATGCAATCAAATCCCTATATGTTTGTATAGACAAGTTATTTTGGTCTATAAAACCCTAGTTTTCTTCATCCGATAATATGTTAGAGAGCAAAGTCAATATCCTCGCCACAAACACTTTCAAAGGTCCAACACTGATTCTCAAGATGGACGGGATGAAATACGGCTCTAGGTCATGCAGTTCATGAGCTTCATGAAGTCTATGGGTAAGGAAACATATTCTTACTGAGGAAGAGCCGTTTGAGAAAACTGGGGTCAATGCCTTGTGGGAGGCTAATATTGCATATGCCAAAGTTTGGCCTTCTGTACATTGACGATAGAGATTTCCAATGATGTGTTACGTCAGCCCACCGCCGATGTGGGATATCCTCTCAACCACTTATTCCCAAGCAAGGAATGAGACAAAAATCTTGCAGCATAAACACTATATCTTTACCATCAACTAGAATAGACAACAGTACAAGCATGATATCTTGAACCCACTTTATGGTCTGGTGGTAGAAGCAATGAGCTCCTACTCTAACGACCAGTGTTCATTCCCACACTCCCCCCCTAATCACTAAACACGTAGAATGGACGACCCCTTCATTCTTTGTATATCCCTGCGTGGAATGTTTGAGAAGCTACACAGTTCATACCCCTCATGGTTGTGTATTCCTAGCAGCAATTGACCCAGAGTATGAGGTTGCCTGCTTACAGATACTGGCGGATGCCTCTATTCCTCCCATGGAGGAAGTGTTCCACAAACATAGCATGATCACTGTGTCATCTCCTCCTTCTAGCCAGGACATCTTCTGCAATGGCAACCTCTCGTGGCAGGAGAGGCTCTTCTCAATTTCATGGTCATGGACCTCGTAGTACAGGAGGTTGTATTCGTCAGTCGTGTACCTATTGTCACCGACTAGGAATACAAAGGACACGTGCTACTCCAAGCATGGTTTTCCTGCATTAGCCCGTGTAGAAAAGCAAGCAGAACCGGATCAGAGGTTTAATGACCTCGTAGCTCGTTTGAGAGGATATCATGCCTCATGCTTCTTCACCTACTCCATGAGGCCACTCATATGTTGCTGCTTCTACCTTTGCCAGTACCTCTGCCACTACCAGCAACTCAGGTAGTACCTATGCTTTTACTTCTTGTCATGGATATGCTATTTCGGAATGGATTATGGACTTCGAGGCGACACATTATATATGTGGAGATAAAGATCAGATTACAACGTATAGACATGTTCATCTAGGGAGAACCATCATAATAACTGATGGGATTCATTCCTCAGACACAAGACAGGGGGAGATCAGTTTGACGCCCTCGACACATCTGCAAAATGTGTTACATGCACCTGATTTTTCTATGAATTTGTTATCTATTAATTAGATTATAAAGGATTTGCATTATCGGGCAATTTTTAACCCATCATCTCTTGTTTTTCAGGACATCCTTATGGGCAGGGTGATTGGCTGTGGCCGTGAGCAGGCAGTCTCTATTGCCTGGTTCGAAATCCATATGCATGCCTATCCTCTCACTCAGCAGGACCAGTCTATCCCTTCACTTGGCACACACGTTTTGGTCACCTTCCAATCCAGAAAATGAGTCATGTTCTGCTGCACATCTCACCTCGATCTTCCTTCCAATGTGAGGCATGTCAATTGGGAAAGCATCATCGCTATGCTTTTCCTAGTCATCAGAGTCGGAGCAGTAGCTCTCTTTTTGAGTTATTTTATATTGATATTTGGGGTCCAAGCCGTGTTCCTGATCATATGGGATACCATTTTTACCTTGTTGCTATTGATGATTTTTCTCGTTTGTCATGGTTTTTTGTTGAAGAATAAATATGAAGCTGGGGATGTGATCAAAACTTTTATCAATGAAGAGCATAATGTTTCTTCTTCTTTGGTGAAATTTGTGAGAACTGATAATGCTTTGGAATTTTGTACCCATGCTCTCTTACAATTCTTTTCATCCATTGGTATTATTCATCAAACAACATAGAGATTCTATGTTTCTATAAACCTTTTTGGTATTTTATTTTCTTTATATCTATCTTATGTAATTTACCCATAGGTCTCTTCTCTATATAAGAGAGCCTAGGGTTACTGGAATAACCATCTCAATTATTTCTTCCAACATGGTATAATAAGAGGGGCGGTCCTAGAACGGAGCTTGGGTATCCAAAACCCTAGACCCCACCTTCCAGCCTCGTGCCCCCACGCCTCCGTGTCGGCCCCACAGCGGACCTCGCTCGCTGTCGCGCACTCCCACGCCTCCATGCGCCGCCCCGCGCTGCCCCCAGCGTGCTCGTGCCACCCGCACCGTGCACGCGCCGTCGCACTGCCCCCAGCGTGCAGCGCATTCACGCCACCTACACGTTGCTCACGCGTGTAGTCTCCATGTGCAGCCTGTGCGTGAAGCTACGCACGTCGTTGCAAGCACGCCAGCATTGGTTCTCTCCTCTGGTTGATGGATTTTAGTGCATAAGTCTACATATGCATTCAAATCCAGATATGTCTGTGTAGACATTCATTTTTTGGTCTAAGCCCTAGTCTTCTACCTCCTGCATCATGTCTGAGAACAAAGTAGATGTACCCGCCACAAGCACTTTCAAAGGTTCAATGCCTAATGTCAAAATGGACGGGACAAACTATGAGCTCTGGGCTTTGCAGTTCATGAGCCTTATGAAGTCAAATTGTAAGAAATATATTCTTACCGCGGAGCCGGTGGAGAAGAGTCGACTGGAGTAAATGCCTCATGGGAGGCAGATGACGCTTATGCCAAAGTATGGCTCTCTAGTACATTGACGATTGACGTGCTACATCAGCCTACTGCTAAGGCGATGTGGGATATCCTCGCAGCAGCATATTCTCAAGCGAGGACTGAGATGAAGATCCTCCAACTCTAGCATGATATATTCACTATCAAGCAGAATGGGAGGCCCTTGCATTCTCTGTATACATCCTTGAGAGGGATGTTTGAGAAGCTACACAGTTTCATGCCTCTCACTGCCACCCTTGAGCAACATAAGACATATAGGAATGCTACCATGGTGGTGTATTTCTAGCTGCTCTTGACCCTGAATATGATGCTGCTCGCTCTCAGATCCTTGCAGACGCTAAAATTCCTCCATGGAGGAAGCCTTCCGCAGGCTTAGCAGGATTACTGTTCCGTCTATTACTAGTGGCCAGACTTCCTCAGCGATGGCAACCTCTCGAGGTAGAGGAGGCTCGTCTACTTTCTGTGGGTGTGGACCCCGTGGTAGATGGGGTCGAATCCGTTAGCCCTGCACGTTTTGTCATCGTCCTGGCCATTCAGAGGATATATGCTTATTCCAAGCATTGGTTTCCTCCATCGGCCCGAGTAGCGGAACATGTTGAGTCTCCTGCACTTCCTACTTCAGATCAACGGTTTGATGACCTCGTGGCCAGATTGAGGGACATTATGCCTCCTTCCACTTCACCACTCTCAGGAGGACATTCAGATGTTGCAGCCTCTGCTTGTGCTAGTACCTCTGCTACAGCTAGCACCTCAGGTACTTATGCTTTTATATCTTGTCATGGATATGAGATTACAGAGTAGATTATGGATTCCGATGCGACACATCATTTATGTGGAGACAGACAACAACTTGCGTCATATAGACAGGTTCCTCCAGGTAGAACAATTGTGATAGCTGATGGGATTCTTTCCCCAATCACAGGACAGGGGGAGATCACTTTGATGCCCTCTATGCGTTTAAAGAGTGTGCTACATGCTCCAGGTTTCTCTATGAACTTGCTTTCTATTAGTCAGATTGTAAAGGATTTGCATTGCCGAGCTAATTTTTGATCCATCTTCTCTTGTTTTTCAGGACATTCTTATTGGTAGAGTTATTGGGTGTGGTCGTGAGCGGGGTGGCTTTATTGCCTGGTTCGGACTCCCTATGCAGGCCTATCTTCTCATTCGTCTGGACCAGTCTCTCCGTTCACTTGGCACCTTCGGTTTGGTCATCTACCTCTTCAGAACATGTGTCATATGTTGCCACATATTTCAACTGGTTCTTCCTTCCAGTGCGAGGCATGTCAGTTGGGAAAGCATCATTGTTTTTTAGTCGTCAGAGTCGGAGCAGTAGCTCCCATTTTGAGTTATTTCATATTGACAATTGGGGTCCGAGTCGTGTTGCTGATCACCAGAGACACATGTTTTATCTTGTGGCTGTAGACGATTTTTCTCGGTTGTCATGAGTGTTTCTTTTGAAAAATAAGTATGAAGCAGGGGAGGTGATCCAAACTTTTATTAATGAAGCGCAGAATATTTTTTCTACCTCTGAAATTTGTGTGAACTGAAAGTTCTTTGGAATTTTTTACTCGTGCTCTATCCCATTTTTTTCATCTCGTGGGATTATTCATCAAACATCCAATGCTTACACTTCTCAGCAAAACGGTGTTGCTGAGAGAAAGCATCGTTATCTTCTCGATGTTACTCGGACTTTTCTCATTCAGAGTTGTGTCCCACATTTGTTTTGGGGTGATGCGGTTCGTACAACATGCTATTTGGTGAATCGTATGCCATCGTTTATTTTTGTGAGAAAATTCCTTTCTCTATAGAATCAATGAGAAGCAGTTCTTCTCACTCACTCCTCGTGTGTTCAGCTCTGTTGCGTTTGTTCACCAGTTGATTCCAGGTCTTGACAAGCTCTCTCCTAGAGCTGTCAAATGTGTGTTTTTTGGGACTCCAAGACCCAAAAGGGATACCGACGTTATAATCCTTTGCGCAGAAAATACTATATCAGTGCTGATGTCACATTTTCTGAGTCTGTGATGTATTTCTCTCCTACATGTAACATGTTGGCTTTATCAGACTCAGATGATGAAGTTTACATGCTACCCCCTCCTACGGGATATTCACCGCCTCCTCCTATGCATGTGGTCCCACCACCGCTACCACCTCCACCACCACCACCACCACCACCTCCTCCACGCCCTCTTACTACCCAGTCGAATGTGCCAACTGTTCCACCATTACCGAAATTTTATATCCCTCGGACTACTTTTGCTCATGGTCATCGTCTATCATCCAGTATGCCCCAGGTTTGTTTTGATAACATGGTTTCTAATGATGGGTCTGAAGATATATCTGTATAGGAATCTTTGCAGGAAAATAGCCAACAGATGGAGGAGGTTCCCAATGACCTGGATATTCCTATTGCAGTTCGCAAGCAGAAACGGTCTTGTGCTTCTTGCCCCCTTTCTTCTCGGGTTTCCTTTACTCGTCTGATAGGGAACTTTCAAAGATTTGCAATGGCTCTATCTGCCGTAGAAATTCCACAGAATTATCAAGAGGCATTGAAGGATAGTTGCTGGCGCTTGGCTATGGAGGAAGAGATGGCTGCGCTGCAGTGACGTGGTACATGAAGTTTGGTGTCCGCTCCTCCTGGGCATCTTTAATCAGTTGTAAATGGGTGTTTACTGTTAAACATCATGTATATGGCTGCCTTGATCGCTACAAGGCAAGGTTAGTGGCACATGGCTTTACTTAGACCTATGGTGTGGATTACTTGGACACTTTTTCTCCAGTAGCTCGTCACTCTACACTACGTATCCTACTTTCAGTAGCAGTAGTGCATGATTGGCCTTTATTTCAGTTGGATGTTAAAAATGCATTTCTGTATGGCGATCTACAGGAAGAAGTTTATTGCAGCAGCCTCCGGGGTTTGCTGCTGAGGGGGAGTGTCAGTAGGTCTGTAGACTCCATAAGGCGATATATGGCCTTAAGCAAAGTCCAAGGGCGTGGTTTCAGAAGCTCTTAGATTTGATTGAGAAACATGAGTTTAAGAGGTCTAATGCATATCATTCATTGTTTGTGCAGAGGGCACCTAGATGTATTGTTGTCATAATGGTCTATGTTGATGATATTCTTGTTACAGATATGATATGCATGAGATAAAGATGGCAAAAGAGTTTCTAGGCTGTCAGTTTGTTACCAAGGGTCTGGGCACTCTAAGGTATTTCTTAGGGTTGGAATTTGCTAGGAATGCGCAGGGTCTTGTGATGACCCAAAGAAATATGTTACATACATGCTTGTTGAGACGTGCATGATTGGGTACCCTTTGCTACTCCTATAGATCCTAGCATGAAATTATACGATGATGATACCTATGAAGTTGATAAGAGGAGATATAAAGAGATGTTAGGAAAGCCCTGTATGTTACTGTTACCAGACTGGATATCTCTTTTGCAGTGAGCCGAGTGCGTCATTTCATAGAGCAACCTCATCAAGTACATATGGATGTTATATAGATGATATTGTGATATCTAAAATCTTCTTCAGGTGCAGGATTACTTTTCAAGAAAGGAGCAACTCTCTCTGTATCTGCGAGTGCTGATGCTGACTATGCAGGGTGTCCTAAGGATAGGAAGTCCACTTCGGACTTTGTAGTATTTGTTGGCAGTTCTCTTGTTTCTCGGAAAAGAAAGAAACAAACAGTTGTGGCCAGATCAAGTGCCGAATCTGAGTATAGGGCTATGGCGCAAGCAAGTGCAGAAATGATGTGGGTTCAGGCAATGATAGCAGATTTGCATGTAGATGTTCCTCTACCCATGCAATTACAATGTGATAATCAGACTGCCTTATTCATTGCAAACATCCCCTAATTCCATGAGGGAACGAAACATATTGAGGTAGAATGCCATTATACTAGAGATATGATCCAGTAGGGTTTGATTTCTACCTCTCATGTTAGTTCAAGAGAGAAAATAACAGATATCTTTACCATGGCATTACTCATGGGGCCATTTCAGAAGTGTTCGTTCAAGCGAAGCATGATTGACATCTATGCTCCATCTTGAGGGGGAGTGTAGATATATTTCTATGTTTCTATGTACCTTTTCGGTATTTTATTTTCTTTATGTCTATCTTATGTAATTTACCTATAGGTCTCCTCTATATAAGAGAGCCTATGATTACTGGGATAAACATCTCGATTATTTATTCCAACAACATGTGCTTACACTTCTAAGTAAAATGGTGTAGCAGAGAGAAAGCATTGCCATTTACTTGATGTCACTCGGACTCTTCTCATTAAGAGTCGTGCCCTACATTCGTTTTGGGGTATTGCAGTTCTTATGTCATGTTATCTTGTGAATTGCATGCCCTCATTTGTTCTGGGTGAGAAAATTGCTTTCTCCATGACATTCCTAAAGGAGTTGTTCTCACTCACTCCTCGTGTTTTGGCCTCCGTCGCATTCGTCTACCAGTTGTCTTCGGATCTGGACAAACTCTCTCATAGAGCTGTCAGATGTGTGTTTGTTGGGTACTCTAGGTTACAAAGGGATACCGATGCTATGGTCCATTGCACATGAAATATTATATTGGCATTGATGTCATATTTTTTTGAGTTTGTGATGTATTTTTCTCCTACAGGTGATATGTTGGCTTCATCAGATTCTAATGATGAGGTCTACGTGCCACATCCTCCTACGACCCCATCACCACCTCCCCCTGTACCTGCTGTTCCAACACCACCATTGCCTACTCCTCCACCTTCACCCCCTTCTTATACAACCAAATGTGCCCATTGTCCCACCATTGCCAAGACACTATACTCGTCAGCCTGTTTCTGCTTATAGTCATTGTCCGTCATCCAGAACGCCTTAGGTTTGTTTTGAATACAATGTTTCTAATGATAAGTCTGGAGATGTGTCTGCGCAGGAACCTTTACAGGAGGCTGGCACACAGTTTGAGGAGATTCCCAATGACCTGGATATACCTATTGCAATTCAAAAACAAAAGCGTACATGTATATCATATCCTCTTGCTTCCCAGGTCTCCTTTGATTGCTTGACATGGCAATTCCATAGATTTGCAGTTGCTCTATCTGCCATGAAAATCCCACAAAATTACCAGGAGGCCTTGAAGGACAGCCGTTGGCGTCTAGCTATGGAAGAGGAGATGGCCGCTCTACAGTCACATGGTGCCTGGAGTTTGTTATATGCTCCTAATGATGAATCTGTTGTTACTTACAAATTGGTGTTTGCTGTTAAACACCATGCATATGAGAGCCTTGATCGCTACAAGGCCAGATTGGTGGCACGAGGATTTACACGGACATGGAGTGGATTACCTAGACACTTTCTCTCATGTTGCTCATCACTCCACTCTGTGTGTTCTTTCAGTTGTTTTGGTACGTAATTAGCTTTTGTCAGCTAGATGTTAAAAATGCATTTTTTATGGAGATCTCTAGGGGAAGTCTACGTGCAACAGCCTTCGGGGTTTGCTGCTGAGGGGGGAGTGTCAGCAGGTCTGTAGACTTCACAAGGAAATATATGGCCTTAAGCAGAGTCCAAGGGCATTGTTTAAGATGCTCTTGGAATTTGATTGAAAAACAGGGGTTTATGAGGTCAAATGCATATCATTCACTATTAATGCAGAGAACACCTAGAGGTACAGATCATGGTGTATGTTGATGATATAGTTGTTACAGGAGATGATGTGCATGGGATAAAGAAGGCAAAGGAATTTCTTGGTCATCAGTTTGTTACTAAGGATCTTGGCACCATAAGGTATTTCTTAGGGTTAGAGTTTGTTAGGAATATGTAGGGTCTTGTGATGGCTCAAAGGATGTATGTTACAGACATGCTTGTTGAGACATGCATGAGTGGGTGCCGACCCTCTGCTACTATGGATCCTTGCATGATGTTATATGATGATGATACATATGAGATTGACAGGAGGAGATATAGAGAGTTGGTAAGAATGCTTCTCTATGTTACTATCACCAGACCAGATATCTTTTTTGCAGTGAGTCCGGTGAGTCAGTTCATGGAGCAGCCCCGACAGGTGCACATGGATGCTATGTATATGCTATTGAGGTATCTAAAGTCTTCTCCTGGTGCAGGACTGCTATTTAGGAAAGGAACAACTCTTTCTGATTCTACATGTGCTGATGCAGACTATGCAGGGTGTCCTAAGCACAGGAAGCCTACTTCGGTCTTCACTGTGTTCGTTGGTAGTTCTCTTGTTTCTTGGAAAAGTAATAAACACTGTTATTGCTAGGTCATGTGTTGAATTGAATATAGGGCTATGGCACAATGTGATAACCAAGCTGCCATATTTATTGCAAACAATCCTGCATTTCATCAAAGAACAAAGCACATTGAAGTAGACTGCCATTATACAAGAGAAATGATTCAGAAGGGCTTGATTTCTACCTCTCATGTTAGTACATGAGATCAAACGATGTATATATTTACCAAAGCTTTGCTCAGAGGACCATTTCAGAAGTGTTCGTCCAAGCTGAGCATGATTGAAATCTATGCTCCGTCTTAGGGGGAGTGTAGAGATAGATTTATGTTCCTTTACTATCTCCTTGTTTTTATTTTTTTATGTCCGCTTTATGTTCCTGTACGATCTCCTTGTTTTTATTTTTTTATGTCCGCTTTATGTAATTTACCCATAGGTCTCTCCTCTATATAAGAGAGCCTAGAGTTCCCAGGAATAAATATCTTTCGTTCTTTTTCCCAACAATGGCGAACTTTCAAAAAACAAATCTCCCTAAAATCGGGTTGCTTTTATTCCGTGTGAAAACATAAAATGCGGAAGAAAACTTTGTAATCAAAGGAACAAACATAGGGAAATCTAGGGTTTAATGTGGATCCCTACTCTCTATAGAGTGGGATGAAACCATGATATAACATGTCTAAGGACTGGTTTTTATATTCAATTCTCTCAATGAGCACAAAGGGTGTGTCTTTTTATTCCTTATCGTTGATACACCAAAGTCCCACCAATAGATGGTGTGGTGCTAAAAATGAGGTATGGTAATTGGATAGCGGAGAGATCCAATTATCTACTTAAGACATTCTTCAACAAGTTCTTTATTCCTTGTGTAAGTATGAGTAATCCAGCAGGACTAATTCTGCAGAACCTATTTTGGAATGAGCTCAGAAAGATAGCGCTACTTCCAAAACTCTGTTATTGTTGGCTTACCTGCAGAAGTTATAAAGAAATATACTCGTATAGATCTTTTTTACTTGGCGAAGGCGAAGCCTTCTCTCACTATAAGTATGGTCGGCTACATGGATTCTTGCTCAAATCCATGTTGAAAGATTCAACTATTTTTATGCTGGTTGTCTACTTAATGAAACCTCCAGAAGAGGAGATTTGAACCCTCGTCTTTTGGGTGGTTGGCAGACTTCACTACCACTAGACCATTTAAGTGGGTATAGATCTTGTTTGGTTAACTAATCATTTTCTCCCCTTCAACTATATATTTTTATAATGTGATGCATTTAACAGGGAATACATTTGGATCCCAGTATCTATTTGATGGACAAAGAAAACAGAGAATTAATAAATGTGCAACCAAAGGGTGACGATGCAAATATTGTGAAGAACACCGAGGAAAACACAGTTTCCCATTTTGCTCTTCCGGAGGTGGAGAAGTTCCACTCCATGAATTTGAGCAGCACAAACAACGATGCGGAAATCAAAATGTCTTTCCAGGAAACGGAAAAGGAAAATACATCTGTTGCACAACTAGCTACTACCATTCCTACATCTGATCCACAAGAAGCCTTGTCAGAATATCAAGGTCATTTATCTGTTCTACTCTTTGTTGTAATTTCTGTATCAGACTTGGTACTTGCTCATTTTCTATAAATAGTGAATTTTGTGCCAGTATTGTCGCTGATTCTAGAAAGGGGGCTTTGGCATACATGTAACGTTACGGCTGTGCTAGCAAGAGGTCATGACTCTAGTTGTGCAACCTTTTAAAAAAGGATGTTTCTCTTTGGTTTTTGCTATCTTTCCTACTTGCTCACTGTTTCCCCATGAAGGGCCCCTTTTGTAATTTCTCTTTTTCGCTATCAATAAAAGGCTTCCCGAGCCATAAATCGGGCTTTTAAAAAAAAACCTTTTAAAAAAGGAGGAAGAATTCGCGTAAAAAGTGGTCTGATCATCCCCAGGTCCTCAATAATTTGTGTTTATCCACTGGACTGTTGTGTTGTTACTGATACTTACGCTAGTTCTCATGAAAGTACTAGATATTTTTCTATTCATACTTAATTCACTAGACTTTTTTAAATTTGTAATGTTCACATAATGCTCTTCAGTAGTCATTTATTCCTTAAGGCAATTTTTTTATCTCTCTTCTAGGTAATAAGTGCAAAGATAGTGACGTAAAGATGCCGAACTCAAAACAAGAGAAGATTGCTGCTGAACCGATAATCGTGCCCATAGTTTTGAAGATGGCCGAATTTGATCACAAGGTCTAACTTTATTTAATTTGATAATTTTGAAGGGTGTTTATACTACGTGTCTTTTTTAGTTCTGATTGCAAATAAGGTGAGTTCCGCACTTGTTATAATTTATAGCTCGATACCTTTTAGTGGTTGCTATAGTTGAATGCATATTTGGGTACATTAAATTCTGTACCTTCTACTCATATAAGACCCCTCTTTAGTGGTTACTGCTGTTGAATGCATTTTAAGGTGGATTAAGTTCAGTTCCTTCTACTCAGGACAATTTATGATGGAATGCCATGGGACAAAATCTCTTCTCTCTATAACTTTGTTTTAATTTTCAAATGCATCATCTGGGCTCCATTACAGCAGGTGAAGGGTTTCCAGGATATTCATTTTTTTATTCTGGCCATTTAGTCGCAATTTGCTTTAAATTTGGGATTTAAACTAAGACAATCTTGCCTGAACTTATACAAAGGTCCTGATCACAGGGTAAAAGCTATAAGGTTCCTGGTATAACAGATGCTTGACTATACATGAATGTCAAAGGGACTTACATAATAGGCAGGGGAAGGAAATAGTACTGTTTATGTACAAGTCATAGATGCCCAGCTCCCAAAGCTTTCAATTGAAAAAGCTGAAATTAAAAATCCCTCCCAGTCGTTCTTCAAAGATAACTTCAGTGGCTTGCATGACTACTTAGATTTGAGCCACGAGTTTTTAAATTATTAAAGAATACAAATACTGCTCTTCTTTCCCTTTTAAAGGAAAAATGGTGTATATTGTGTACACCGCATTATATACTAATAATCACAAAAGCTATATGATGTTGATCAAGACCCTATAAGGGACTCTGCGGAGATAAAAATGTGATTTTAATTATAAACGGCAGCCTTGGGGCTCTCTTAATAGAGAGGAGAAATCCTAGAAGGTAGGTGTGCTAATTGAATCGAATTCCTTTGAATCCATTCGGATTCAAATGATTCATTTTAGAAGTTTCGATTTCGAATTTGAATCGATCTTGGAACGAATTTGCTAACTTAAATTCAGATTTGATTCATTCCGGGTTTTGAATATTCAAATTTGATTCCTTTTATTTTGAATTTGAAAGGTTAATTCATTTTTTAACGATCATATACAAATTTTATATGCAAAATATTTTAATTTTTAATATTTTATTGTATAATTCTAATTTTGAGTACAGATTACTAAGATTAATAGAAAAACTATAAAATCAAGGAAAATATTAAACAAATAATATATAATGGATAAAAATAGCTAATTTTTCATATATCCTTTACCATCTAAATGTGCTATTTTTTCCTCTAATAAAAGGAATATATGAATATAATTATATAATGCCTATTTAATAGGTTTAATATTATTGACAATTGGACGCATTATGATTGCAATTGCATGTTAAAAGTTAGACAAGATCAAACTCATATAGAAAACTAATACAAACTAATATTTTTTTGAAAAATTGGAATAATAAAATATGACTTAGCAGGATAAAACTGCTTCATTCATAGCGAGGATAATCAATATCAAATCAAAAGCCACGAAAATTAATTGATGGGAGAAAAGAAATCAATATATTAGACGTACCCGAGGACTCTCTTATATAGGAGAATAGCCCTGGGTTAATTACATGATAAGTACACTGAGAAAGAAGAAATTAGACTAAGCCATACATAACATAATACGATATTTTATTTAACACCCCCCCTCAAGCTGGAGCATATATATCTATCATGCTCAGCTTGGACCAACACTTCTGAAAAGGACTTCGTGCTAGAGCCTTTGTGAAGATATCAACTGTCTCATCTCTTGTAGACACGTGAGCTGTAGATATGAGCCCCTTCTGGATCAGATCTCGAGTGTAATGACAGTTCACCTCAACATGCTTCGTTCATTCATGGAAAGCAGGATTATTTGCAATGAATAATGCGGCTTGATTATCACATAATAGCTGCATAGGAAGAGGAACATCTATAGAAAGATCAGTCAACACCGATCTAACCCACATCATCTCTGTACTCCCTTGAGCCATGGCTCTGTATTCTGATTCTGCACTTGATCTGGCAACAACAGTCCGCTTCTTGCTTTTCCATGAGACAAGTGAGTGACCAACAAAAACAACAAATCCTGAAGTAGACTTTCTGTCCGTGGGGCATCCTGCATAGTCAGCGTCTGCACATGCTGTTACCTCCAATGAACTGCCCCTACCGAATAGAAGTCCTGAACCAGGTGAGTTCTTCAGATTTCTCAAGATCATATAGATAGCATCCATATGAGTCTTTCTGGGACACTCCATAAATTGGCTAACCTTGCTTACAGCAAACATAATATCCGGTCTGGTGATAGTCACATATAGGAGCTTCCCCACTAGCTCCCTGTACCTCGTGCTATCGACTTCCTCAGTGTCATCATCATACAGTTTCATATTTGGATCTATAGGTGTCATAGCTGGCTTGTACCCAGTCATACTTGTCTCGGACAGGAGATCCATAACAAACTTCCTCTGGGTCATTACTAGACCCCGATGATTCCTGGTAAATTCTAACCCCAGGAAGTAACGAAGGGTGCCAAGATCTTTGGTCACAAATTCTTTTCTTAGGAACTTCTTGGCTACCTGAATGCCTTGAGCATCATCTCCTGTTACAATAATATCATCTACATAGACAAGAATGGCAACTGTATCTCGTGTCTTCTGAACAAATAGAGAGTGGTCCGCAGTGGACCTCTTGAATCCTTGTTACTCAATCAATTCTGACATCTTTTGATACCAGGATCTAGGACTTTGCTTGAGTCCATATATGGCCTTATGTAGCCGGCATACCTTCTATGACTCCCTCTCAGCAGTAAGCCCAGGTGGCTGCTGCATGTAAACTTCTTCGTGAAGATCCCCGTATAGGAATGCATTCTTCACATCAAGCTGGAATAACGGCCAATCGCGTGTGTTGGGAGAAAAACATAGATTGTTTATTCAGAGTAACCCTAGGCTCTCTTATATAGGGAGAGACCTTAAGGGTAAAGTACAAAGTAATCCAGAGGAAACAAAGAAATAACGAACATGTACATAGCATAATAATATCTATCTCTATACTCCCCCTCAAGGTGGAGCATAGATGTCTATCATGCTCAGCTTGGATGAACATCTCTGAAAAGGTCCTCTGAGCAACAACTTGGTGAATACATCCGCAATCTGATCCCCTGAGCTCACGTGAGTTGTAGATATCAATCCTCTCTGGATCAAGTCTCTAGTATAATGGCAGTCAACTTCTATATGCTTGGTTCTTTCATGAAAAGCTGGATTATTGGCAATGAACAAGGCTGCTTGATTGTCACACTGAAGCTGCATGGGTAGAGGTACGGCTACATGTAGATCCTCTAGTATAGATCGAACCCACATCATCTCCGTGCTGGCTTGCGCCATGGCCTTATATTCGGATTCAGCACTGGACCTTGCCACAACAGTTTGTTTCTTGCTTTTCCAAGAAACCAGAGAGCTTCCAACAAACACTGCGAATCCTGAGGTTGATTTTCGATCCTTAGGGCATCCTGCATAATCGGCGTCTGCATATGCTGAGATAGACAAATCTGTGCCCTTTCGAAACAACAACCCTGAACTTAAAGAAGACTTGAGATACCTCAGTATCATGTGTATAGCATCCATATGAACTTGTCTTGGCTGCTCCATAAACTGACTCACCATGCTTACTGCAAAGGCAATATCAGGTCGAGTTATGGTTATATAAAGGAGCTTACCCACCATTTCTCTATATCTCCTTGTATCCACTTCAGCAATATCATCATCATACAACTTCGTGCTTGGATCCATGGGAATACTTGATTGATTGCATCCAACCATGCCTGTTTCAATCACGAAGTCTGTAATGTACTTTCGTTGGGTCATCACCAAACCCTGTGCATTCCTGACAAATTCCAACCCCAGAAAATATCTTAGGGTTCCAAGATCCTTCGTAACAAACTGACGGCCTAGGAATGCCTTCGCCCTTTCTATGCCCTGAATATCATCTCCTGTAACCAGAATATCATCAACATAGACCATGATAACAACTGTACCTGCCGATGACTTCTGAACAAACAATGAGTGGTCTGCATTTGACCTCTTGACCTCTGGATCCACGTTCTTCGACTCTGTTTGAGGCCAAATTGCCTTGTGAAGTCTACACACCATATGCTTCTCCCCCTCAGCAGTAAACCCTGGTGGCTGCTGCATGTAGACTTCCTCCTGCAGATCTCCATACAAGAAGGGATTCTTGACATCCAGTTGAGATATACTCCAATCACGGACCACAACCACAATAAGAGAATGCAACTGGTAGAATGTCGAGCTAATGGAGAAAAAGTGTCCATATAGTCCACGCCATAGGTTTGTGTAAAACCACGCGCGACCAAACGTGCTTTGTACCGATCTAGACTGCCATTTGCATGATATTTAACTGTGAAGACCCACTTACAGCTCCCAATAGATGCATCAGGAGGAGCAATAATCAAAGATCATGTGCCACGAGACTACAATGCACGCATCTCATCTTCCATAGCCAATCTCCAGCAATCAATCTTCATAGCTTCCTGGTAGGTCCGTGGTATATCCACGGAAGACAACGCTGCAGCAAATCTCTGAAAGTCACTAGTGAGACGGTGAAAAAGCACCTGTGAAGCAAAGTGATAAGAGGCACACATCCGCTTCTGCTTCCGGATAGCAATAGGAATATCAAGATCATCTTCTGCTGTATTGGATGGTGTAGTTTCCTCCTGTAATGAAGAATCCTGCACATGTACCATATCTGACCCATCAGCAGTAATGCCATTTGAACATACCTGAGGCGTGATGGGTGGCTGACGTGTATCCTGAGCAGGACCTGACCGACGCGTATAGAATTTTGGTAGAGGTGGAATGGGATGTCGTGGAAGAGGTGGAGGTGGAGGTGGTGGTGGTGAAGATGATGTAGGGGCAGGAACAGGAGTAGACTCAGGTGAACTCCAAGTAGGAGGTGGAGGGACATAGACATCATCATTGGTAGTGAATGGAACCAATCTGTCACCTGCAGGAGAAAAATACATAACAGACTCAGAATGTGACATCTACTAACAAAGTATTTCTTGTTTATGGGATCATAACACCGATAGCCCTTCTGAGTCCGAGAATAACCGATAAAGACACACTTGGCAGCTCTAAGAGAGAGTTTGTCAAGTCCAGGAGACAGAAGATGAACAAATGCCACAATACCAAAGATACGCGGAGTAAGTGAGAATAATTCCTTGTCAGGAAAAATGATAGAGAGGTATTTTCTCACCAAGAACAGAAGATGGCATACAATTGACTAGATAGCACGCGGTAAGAACAACATCCCCCCAGAAAGAAATAGGAGCACAGCTCTGAATCAGTAGGGTTCGAGTAATGTCAAGGAGATGGCGGTGCTTTCTTTCCGCCACACCATTCTGCTGAGATGTGTACGCACAAGTGGTTTGGTGAATAATGCCCTTTGATGAAAGAAACTGAGAGAGGGACCGTGTGCAAAATTCTAGGGCATCTGTACGAACATATTTGACAGTAGAAGAGAACACATTTTGCACTTCATTAATCAAATTCTTGATCACATCTCCTGCTTCAGATTTATTCTTTGAATGAAAGACCCAAGATATACGAGAGAAATCATCCACTACCACTAGATAAAATCTGTGCCCCTGATGATCGGGTACACGACTTGGACCCCATATATCTATATGAAACAACTTGAACGGGGAGCTACTGCTCCGACTCTGACGACTAGGAAAGCTCGACCGATGATGCTTTCCCAACTGACATGCTTCACAGCGAAAGGACAAACTGGGAGAGATCTGAGGTAGAAGATGGCGTATTTTCTGGAGCGAGAGGTGACCAAAACAGAGATGCCAGATGTACGGAGAAACTGGTCCGGCAGAATGAGAGGAGACGCCAGCATAAGAATTCCGAACCAGCCGATATAGACCATTCTGCTCAGAGCCACATCCAATCACCCTGCCCGTTAGTATGTCCTGAAAAATAACAGAAGACGGGTCAAATATAGCACGACAATGCAAATCCTTCGTAATCTGACTAATAGGTAACAGATTCATCGAGAACTTAGGAGCATGTAGGACATTTTGTAGATGCATAGTAGAGGATAGGAAGACCTCCCCCTGTCCAACAAGGGGGGAATGAGTACCATCTGCAATCTGCTCTGAGCGGCCATGAGAAATGTCCCTGTAGGACTCAAGTCTATCTCGATCTCGGCAGAGATGATGTGTGGCACCCGAATCTATAATCCAATCAGAGATATCATGGAATGGTGTAAATGCAGTAGATCTACCTAAGTTACTAGCAGCAGCAGATGAACTGGCGGAGGCTGTAGCAGCAACATCTGAAGGTCCACCAGACGAATCACCAGATGATTGTGGCATAATATCGCGGAGACGTGCCACAAGTTCCTCAAAACGGTTGTCTGCAGTAGATACCAACTGGGGCTGAGAGTGCTCTGCTACACGTGCCGATGCTGGGAACCCATGCTTAGAATAGCATGTCTCCTCCGAGTGTCCTGTGCGGTGGCAGTATGAACATTGCTGACTAAAGCGACTACCCCTGCCCTGGGGTCCACGTCCACGTCCACGACCAGAAGATGGACCACCTCTCCCACACGAAACTACCATCGCCGATGGGGGTGGAGTAGAAGAACTGGAAGAAACTGTAGTGCGACTGAGCGTCCTGTAAACATCCTCCACTGGAGGAATAACTGCATCGGCTAAGATCTGAGAACGGGCGGCGTCATATTCAGGATCAAGGGCCGCAAGTAGAACGCCCACCATTGTGGCATTCCGAAATGTCTTCTGTTGTTCAGGAGTCGCTGTGAGTGGGATAGTACTGTATAACTTCTCAAACATCCCTCTCAGGGATGTGTATAAGGAGTGAAGATGTCTGCCATTCTGCTTCATCGTGAATATGTCATGCTGAAGCTGTAACATCTTGGTCTCATTTCGCACCTGCGAATATGTAGCAGCTAGGATATCCCACATCGCCTTGGCAGTGGGCTGATGGAGGACATCGTTGGCAATCTCCATCGACAATGTACCTGACAACCAGACCTTTGCATAGGAGTCATCAGCCTCCCACGAGGCATATATCCCTGCCTCTCTGCTGGCTCATCCTCGGTAAGAATGTGCTTCTTACCATTCGACTTCATAAGGCTCATGAACTGCATCGCCCAGAGCTCATAATTCGACCCTTCCGTCTTGACTATTGGCGCAGGACCTTTGAATGCGCCTATGGAGGGCATATCAGCCTTCGATTTCGACATATCGCCGCTGGAGAAGAACTAGGATTTGTAGACAAAGTGACAGATGTCTACACAAACTGTATAGGATTCGAGTGCGTATGTAGACGTTACGCACCCAAACCCATACACCTTGAGGAAGAGACGGCTAGGCTCAAGGCACAAGGAAAACCGCCCTAGCGGTGCCGCTAGAGCAAACGAGCAACAGGATCAACCACGCCGGGAGGGGGACCGACAAGACTTGGAGCCGGCGGCGATGAGGATCCCGCTGGGTGGGGCTGGGGAGGCCAGCGGTGTAGGGGGTCGACGACTAGGACTGGTGGCGGAGGGGCCGACAGGGGCCGAGAGGGGAGACTGGGGCTGGTGGCGGAGGGGCCGAGAAGGGCCGAGAGGGGCGGCGGGTGCTGGGGTTGGCGGTGGCGGCGAGAAGAGGGCAGCGGGTGGGGGTGGGCGGCGGGAGGTGGAGAGCCTTAGGACTTGGGCTCTGATACCATGTTGGGAGAAAAACAGAGATTGTTTATTCAGAGTAACCCTAGACTCTCTTATATAGGGAGAGACCTTAAGGGTAAAGTACAAAGTAGTCCAGAGGAAACAAAGAAATAATGAACATGTACATAGCATAATAATATCTATCTCTACAGCGTGAAACAACAACTGCTAGTAAAATCCGGAGCGTAGAGTGTCTCGCCACTGGAGAGAACGTGTCCTGATAATCTACCCCATATGTCTGGGTGAAGCCACGGGCCACCAACCTTGCCTTGTAGGAATCCATGCTCCCATCCACATTATGGTTAATAGAAAATATCCATTTGCAACTTACCGTGGACGCACTCTGCGGAGGAGGGACAATAGACCATGTCCCACGAGCTGTTAAGGCTGACATTTCCTCTTCCATCGCCTGACGCCACTTGCTGTCCTGTAATGCCTCCATATATGTTCTAAGTATAGTGATCACGGATAAGCCAACAATAAACTTCTTGTACTCATCTGAAAGATGATCCAAAGAGACATGCGCTGCAATTGGATATTTAACACATGGACGACGTGGCTTCCTCAGCGCAATAGGAATATCCAGATCGTCCTCCACATTATCCTCTACAGCAGAGTCATCCTGTAAAACTCCAGGGCCATCAGTAGAAACAGTGTTATCATAACATACCTCAGGCGTGCAGGAAGATGTGGACGACTGATGAGCAGAAGTGCTAGTAGAAGACCTGCGCGTGTAAAAAAATTTCGACTGAGGTGGTGGTGGTGGTGTGGGTGGTAGTAGGTCGGCTGATGTGGTAGATGGAGGTGGAGGAACCACAATATCGTTTGCATTGTCATTGGATAACCTGTCACTGTAGGAGAAAAATACAGGATAGACTCAAAGAAAGTGACGTCCGCACTCACATAGTATCTCTTATTCGTCAGATCATAGCAGCGATACCCTTTTTGAGTACGAGAGTACCCAACAAACACACATTTGATAGCCCTTGGAGAGAGCTTATCACGACCAGGATTACAATTATGCACAAACGCGACAGACCCAAAGGCACAAGGTGTGAGGGAGAAAAGATCCTTCTCAGGAAACTCAATCAAGAAAGGGACCTTTTCTCGTAGAACAGTAGACGGGATGCGATTCACCAAGTTGCATGCAGTGAGAATCGCATCCCCCCAACAGGAGTGAGGGGCACGACTATGGATCAACAGTGTCCGGGTGACGTCTAGAAGGTGACGATGTTTGCGTTCCGCCACACCATTCTGTTGTGACGTGTAACTACTGGAGGTTTGATGAATGATTCCCTTTGAGCTGAGGAAATAGGATAAATGCAGTGTTGAAAACTCCAACGCATTATCTGTTCGGATGACTTTGATATTGGTAGAAAAAATGTTGTTAACTTCCAGAATGAATTTTCGAATAATAGCACATGCTTCAGACTTTTGTTTTAACAAAAATACCCAAGATAATCTAGAATAATCATCAACTGCAACCATATAATACCGATGTCCCTGAATATCAGGTACACGACTTGGACCCCAAATATCAAAGTGAAATAGTTCAAAAAACTGACTACTGTGACGACCCAGACGAACAGGAAACGAAGACCTATGGTGTTTTCCAAGCTGACAGGCTTCACAATCCAATGCAGTACGAGTAGATATCTGCGGCAAGACATGACACATTTTCTGCAGAGGCAGATGGCCAAAGAGGAGATGCCAAAGGAAGGGAGAAATGGATCCTAAGAGAGTAGTAGCGGCGCAAACACATGGTGATATTGCAAACTTGTACACGCCTTTCTGCTCATGGCCACCAACAATCTTCCTGCTAGTCAATATGTCCTGAAACACAAAAATAGACGTGTCAAAGATGGCACGACAGTGTAAATCTTTTGTAAGTTGGCTAATTGATAACAGGTTCATATGAAAATCTGATGCATGTAAGACATTTTGAAGAGTAAACGAAGATGTCAGGGTGATCTCCCCCTGACCAATAATGGGTAATCGAACCCCATTGGCAATGACCACAGATCATCCTGGGGTAAGTGCTCTGTAGGTAGTAAACTGCCGTATGTCACCGCACATATGATGAGAGGCTCCGGAATCCATAATCCAGTCTGTCAGATCCGAGCAAGTAGTACTGGTATGTGCATAAGGGGTACTTGATGAGCTAGAAGACGCTCTGGTCGAAGCTGCAACATCCGTTGAACCTGGAGACGAAGACGAGGGTGTACCAATCATATCTCGAAGGCGTGAGACGAGATCATCAAAGCGAGCAGCTGGAAGAGGTGCAGTTGTAGTCTCAGTCTGCTCAGCCACCCGTGCAGTGGCGGGATACCCATGCTTGTGAAAGCACGTCTCCTCAGAGTGGCCTGGTCGATGGCAGTGAGTACAGGGGCCACGGTGTCTTCCTCCCCCTCTACCACGAGGTCCACGACCTCGAAAATGTGACGCTCCTCCTCTGCCACGAGTGGCAGCCATAGCTGTAGGAGTAGTCTGTGCTGTAGACGTCGATGTAGTAGGAATCCTGCTCAATCGCTTATAAACCTCCTCCATTGGTGGGATAGACTCACCAGTTAGAAGTTGAGTACGTGCAGCATCGTACTCTGAATCAAGGGAAGATAGAAAGACGGCTGTCATTGTAGCATTTCTGTAAGCCTGTTGTTGCTCCGTACTGGTAGTGATCGGCATGAAGCTATGCAATCTCTCGAACATGCCCCGCAGATGAGAGAAATGTGCATGGAGTGGTTTTCCATTCTGTTTGATGGAAAAGATGTCAAATTGTAACTGAAGGATTTTGCTCTTATTCTTCGACTGTCCATATGTAGTTGCCAGTATGTCCCACATAGCCTTTTCTGTGGGTTGATTCACAATGTCATTAGCAATCTCTGTAGTCAGCGTCCCAAAAAGCCATATACGAGCATACGCATCGTCTTGCTTCCACGTCGCATTCCCTCCTGTCTTGTCTTCCGGCTCGGGTTTTGTCAGTATGTGCTCCTTATTGTGGCACTACATCAGGGTTCGAAACTGCATGGACCATAGTTCATAGTTGGTCTCGTCCATCTTCACTATAGGGGCCGGGCCTTTGAAGGCACCCGAAGATGTAAAGACGTCACCCTTGTTCTCTGACATGATTGAAGAAGAGTCGCAGACCGACGGAGGTAAACAACTGGTCGGTCTACAGTATCATATGAGGAATAGGTTGTATGTGTAGACTAATACAACCATCCCTAATCTCCGTTGAGGCGCGTACGCTATCAACCAATCTTCACCGCTGAATCCCTGGCCGTTTGAATCCGTTGGAGACTCTTGGCAGCCGTACACACGCGGGATGGTGCTGCAACAGCCGTCGGGGATGTCCGCAAAGCCGCTGCAAGGGCTGCGAAGAGGAAAAGTGGTTCTGGCATGGCGTTAGGGCGCCACAGGAGAGGTAGCCGGTTACACGGCAGGGACAGGCGAGCTCGTGCGGAACAGGCGATAGGCGCTAGTGGCTTAGGGCTTCAGGCGGGGACAGGCGGGCTCGTGCGGACACGCCTTGGATCGCTTAGGGCTGCAGGGATAGGCGCTGGTGGCGCCTGCTTTGCAGGGGGTGACGCGCAGCAGCGTTGGCGATGCGCCTGGAGGGGCGCAGGCGGCGCTTGGGAGCCGCCGACGGAGCGTTAGACGCGCTTGGGGCGCAGGTAGCGGCGGCGATGCGCCTGGAGGAGCGCAGGCACCGGCGGCGGCACGCCAGGAGAGGCGGCGACGCGCCTGGAGAGGCGGCAACGTGCCTGGAGAGGCCCAGTGCTTGAGAGCCTCTAGCGGAACGACGAGAGATGGGGGGGTGTTTAGGTTAGGGTTAGGGTTTGGGTGGGATACCGGGACCCCGGTCTAGAACCGTTGCTCCGATACCATGATGGGAGAAAAGAAATCAATATATTAGACGTACCCGAGGACTCTCTTATATAGGAGTAGCCCTGGGTTAATTACATGATAAGTACACTGAGAAAGAAGAAATTAGACTAAGCCATACATAATGCGATATTTTATTTAACAATAACGTGTTTCAATATACAAAGAAACAAGTTACATTATGGTTAGAAAATCTTGTAGATTACTCATCTGATGATAAATGTTGTCTTGATATTTATAGCAATCATCATGGATTGTCATGCAAGGAAAATCAAAACAAAAAAAGGTGGAGGGGGGATACGTGGATAAGTTGTGGACCATGAAAAATGTTGAGGAACTTGCAGTACCACAATCATCATTTTCACGTGCAAGGAGAATGAGCACCATTGTTTACCCTGTCTTTGTGGAATCCAAGCCAATAATGAAAAGAAGGGAAAATGACATGCGAGAAGATGAAAAAATGCGAGGTTGAATTGGATTATAAATATTTAAATTTTATTCTTTCTTAATGGACGATATGATAAATATTTTCTACTATATTTTTTATATTGAATATTTTGACTTTAACTAATAGGATTATAATGCATTACTGGGAATGGCTTAGATTGTTTTGTGATTTTCTTAATGGCTTGAAAATTTTGAATAGCGTACTAAGATTGACCATTGTACTTATACTAAGTGACTCATACCCAAGCTCATTTTAATAGTCTAAAACAAGAAGAGATGATAACTTTGATGTTTTGTATAACCGATGCATTGACCCCCCATCCTCGATTCATGATGTGTTTTAGAGGTGAACCACTTGAACTTAGTTTAATATATGGATTGATATTCTATCGTTGGAATCAAGAAAATTATGAACTACCATTAATTATCAATTAAATTAGGTATGATTACAGAGTAAGAGTAATTTTACTAATATGAAGATAATTACCCAAGGATGCCATTAAGTTGAGGGGATTTTGCGTAGATTGAGTGGTGGCTCAATTTGAACTTATAAAGTTGGAAGGAAAGAGATTACGCAACACCACAAGAGCATATTGTTATATATACATGCCATACAATGACAAGACATACTAGTAAAGTGTGGGAGTAAGGAAATCATATCAGAGAAGTCTGGACTGGATGTGATTAATCATACCGGTGGAAGTCTAGGTATGAAAATAAGTTTAAGAACAAGCACTTAATCACGTGTAGCAAGGGGATTTGAAATTATTGTTAAATGCTTGTTACGACAGGAATCAACATCACTTTTATCAATTGTATTTAGCAGTCAAAGTACGATTAATAACTTTGTAAATGAAGAAATTGAAATAGAAATGAAAAAATCGCTTAATTTTGTTTCCCTACTTTGGCTTGTTATGCTTAGTGATACAATGCAAATATTAAACCTTTATATGTGAATTAAATGATGTTCTTATATTGCTTTTGAATCTATTTACTTGCAAATAAATTTATATTAAATGCATGTCAACCTTTGATGCTATTATACTATAACTCCATGCATGGGAACATTCATATAAAATCTGGATTGGCCTAGGGTAGGGTTTTTACATGTGTATATGTGTGTAAAATTATATGTATAGTACGCCTGTATATATGTAATATGTACATAAATATAAATATATGAATGTATACATGTGTGTATGTATATATGTATATACATATCGAGACGAATCGAATTATTATCAATTGAATTCAGGGTTATTCAAATTCGATTCATTTGTAAATTAAATCCACAAGCCAAATTCAAATTCAATTCATTTTATTTTGAATTGAATCTTTTTCAATTTTTTTATCAAATGAATCCTAAGAACTTGAATAATTCAATTCAATTAGCACCCTTGCATAGAGAGCAAATTATATTATAGAGATGAAAGAAATAAAAAATAACATTAAAGATAAGGAAAGATAAATATATCTCTCAATACTCTCCCTCAATATGGAGCATAAGTGCCGGCCATGCTTAGCTTGGAACAACCACTCTGGAATTACCATATGGCTAATGCTTTGGTGAAAACATCTGATGTCTGTTCTCCTGAGGTGACGTGGGAAGTAGAGATAAAACTCTGTTTGGAGATTTTATGTTACTCTTTTCTCTGTTTTTTTATTTCTTTGTCCTTATTATTTAATTTGTCCTTACTATTTAATTTACCAAGGGTTTCTCAATTCTATATAAGAGAGCCCTTAGGCACTATGGAATAACAACCTATTTTTCCTCAATATGGTATCAGAGCAGCGGTTCTAGATCAGCTCTTGTACCCTAGATTCCGCGCCACCCACCAGCCCTAAACACGATGTAGGTTCCTCCTCCTTTTACATATCATCATCGTAAGCTTCCTAGGCCTGCCACATGGGATCCTTGCCGGTCCAACGACATTCAAGTTTCCACGGAAAGGCCTTAGGTTTCATCTAATACACCACGCGCTGCCTGGGCCCCTATGGCCACCGCTCAATGATCGCCCAACGGCCATGTCACCTCCCCGCTGCTGCCCAGTACGGATGATTTGGTTTGATTTTGGTCTGGAAAGGGTGAAATCAATCCACTGTCGTCTCTGTTAAGCCCAAGCACAGATAGTTTTTGCTTAGGGTTGGTTGTGGTATGAGTCTACACCATAACAACCCCGCTTGATGTTTGTGTAGACTCTCTATTGTATGACTATGGTCCCAACCATGTACTAATCATGTGCATTGTCAGAAAACAGAATTGATATCCCATCACAGGTACGTTTAAGGGTCTAACACCTATTGCCAAGATGGATGACACAAACTATGAGTTGCAGGCAATGCATATTATGAATCATATTCAGACACATATTCTTGCAGAGCCAACAGACAAGACTGAGATCAATGCCTTATGGGAGGCAAATGATGGTTATGCAAAAGTATGGTTATATAGTACCGACTCTGCGGAAATAACCAACGATATCTTGAGTCAACCGCAACGAAGGCAATATGGGACATCCTCACAGCTATGTACTCTCAAGGAAGGAATGAGCCGATAATCTCGCAACTCCAACATGATATTTTTACGACCAAACGGGGTGATCGTTCTCTCCATGCCATGTACATATCTCTTAGGGGTATATTTGAGAGACTCCATAGCTACATACCTCGGATGACCTCACCATAGTAGCATAAGATCTATCCGCTTGCTCTTAGTTAGTCACATATGTTACTATACTGACTATGGAGGAGGTGTACTGAATGCTGAGCAGGTTGAGCATCTTCTCTGGTAGAGGCGGTGTGCCTCAATTCAGACGATGGGGTACACATGACAGAGGAGGCTCGTGACCACGCCGGTCATGTTTGTATTGTCACCGATATGGTCATTCAAAGGATACGTACGATTCTAAGAATGATTTTCCACCCTCAACTTGTGCTGCTGAGAAGGTCCATATTACTCCTGATTCTATCGATTATCATTTTCAAGGCTTTGTTGCACGACTAAGGGATAGCTGACGTGCACTAAATCGACTTGGGTTAAGTAATTAAGGCATCTTTGTGGCCCAAATCAATCCAACGAACAATCGAGAAAATCAAACCACTAAGATATGAAACAATCAAATGTAAGCGGTTTCACTACTTTTACTTACCTAGTATAGGGACCAGGGTCGAACACAAGGAGCACAATTAAGAGCTAAGTAGTGAGATTTCAAGAATAAAAAGGCTTTTTAGTGGTTTCGATTTTCCAAATTTTTAATTTTCAAAATAAGGATAATAAGCACACAGAATAAAATGATTCACACATCTTTTTATATTTTTCTAATAGGTCAAAAATACCCAAAAAATTGTAATAAAAATATTTTTGGTTTTTATAGGTTTTATATTGTTTTTGGTAATTTTTAAAGAATATTTAAATATTTTGTAATTTTCTAAAACTCCAATAATGACAAATAGTGCACAACCTAGAGTAATTTGCAACTTAAAAATAGCTCAAGTACCCAAAATTCCTGGTTGAGATTTTTATGCTAAAGTAGAGTTAATTATCTACAATTTTTGATTTTTCTACAATTTTATAGATTTTTCTTAAATTTTCAAGTACTTTGCAATTTTTATGGTTTTTATAAGGTATTTTTAAGCAAAATAATAATAGAGTTAAAAGACACTGAAAGATAACTACAATAATTTTTGTGGAATTTTTAGGTGATTTTTTCAAATTTTTATAATTTTTCAAAGACAAACAAGACACTTTTATTGATTTTTGAATTAGTAATAATGTAAAATTCATGCAAATCAACACCCAAAAATTACCACAAAGAATACGTGCAAGCAGGAGCTATAAGCAATTTTTAGATAATTATTAGAGTTGATTTAATATTTATTGCATCAAATAAAAGACCAATAGTTAAAAATAGTTCACAGGGAGCTTTTCACATAGAAATTAAGTTATGAGGGCTAAATCATAACAAGCCAGACAGTATAGGAGCCTCTATGCAATTAATCCACCAAATACATGCGCAACACGTGACTCATAGCTCACAGGGGTATAAGCGCAAATATCAGAACATAAACTTCATTCCATAATAAGAAAAAAGTTCAGGGTATGACATGCAAATATCCCAAAATACTCGTGCACATGCACGTGAGTCATACTTGACTGGACTAAAGTACAAATAAATAAACTATAGGGTTCCGACTGCAAAAGTTCTTAACTACACAATTTATTTACTGGACTAAAGCGAAATAAAAGACATGTAGGTGTAAAAAGTGAAGTTTACCCTCAGGCGCGTGCGGAGCGTGTGCTTTGACGTATGGCTCTGATGAGCCTCTGCAAAAGGATCTGACGGTTTCGGTGCAGGCGCTGGTGTACGGCTCTGATGAGCTATTATCTGAAGATCTGACAGTTCTAGAAAGAGGCAAGAGCATGCGGTCGGATGAAAGGGGACAGATCTGATCCAAGCGTCAGATTGAGACGCTAAAGAACGGCTCGGATCAAATCTGGGGCGGCGACGCGAGATCGAGTGACAAAGAAAGTGACTGGAAGAACTCGGCCCAGACGAACTTCGTCCGAGCATGGAGGGAGATCCCCATCTCCGACGAAGTCGCTAAGGTGTCCAGCAGCTTCCTGAAGGCAAGACTCGTCGATTGGCTGGGTCAGATGGAGGGATGGACGGTCGGATGGTCGGCACGATAGAGCTCCGCCTGAGCAGCTTGGATTCTGTATGGTCCTCCACATGTGTTTAAACCTGCAGGTAGACTCTAGGCTCGAAGAGTAAGCTTCGGCCACAATTTATTTAGAATGAAGAGGAAAGAAGCAGAAGGGCGATGCGAAAATGGCCTCCGACGTTCGTGAGAGAAGATGCCGATCTTAATCTTGCTCCGTTGAGAAAGATTTGGGGTGGTCAGAATGCGTAAGGAGATGGGCGATGAGTCGCAGAGTAGATCGAAGCGGCGAGATGAGTCAGATAGAGCTTCCACCCGATGGTCGGAGCTTATGAACTACGACAAAAGCTAACATCGGAATCGGGATGGAAATGGAAGCGTAAATGAAATGGAGGGTACCTGGAGCTTCTGAAGGACTCGGGAACTTCAGGCGAGGCGAACAAGGGGGTTATGGCATCGACTAGGATGCAGCAGGCGAAGGAGGCTCGCGGCGACGCTCCGACCAAACGATGAGCTTCACTCAACGGACCACCAAACAAGGCTCCAAAGGACGCTCCAGTCTCCTGTCACTCAGCTGGTGGTGGCTAGGGGCAAGAAGGTGGCGAGGAACGAGCTGCTGAGCTCGGGAGGCTGAAGAGAGCATTTATAGGAGAAGGGTAGGGTCCAGAAAGATTGGAAGATTCATTGAAACCCTAACGCGATCCGGCTGCGCCTAGGGATCCGCGAGGATCGTGAATCATAGGAGCATATTCGGGCCCACGAATCGATGCAAATGGATGTTTGACCCGATCGGGAAAAAGGGGAGAAGAAGCTCTGACGAAGCAGGTTGTCGAGTTGGGTCAGCTGAGAGAGACGGTTGACCACGGTCAACAACTGATGTGGACCAATCAGAAATCAGGATTTACAAAATAAAAGAATATTAAATATAAAATAGTAAACGATTTTAAAATAAAATGTGAATAAAATGAAAATATTTATTATTTTTTAAACTTTTTTCCTTTGATTTTTAATTATTTTTTATGAAAAATATATGTATGATATATACAATATAATGTGTTATATTCATGTATAATATACCTATGTATTATATACATGTATTTTTAGTTTATTACTTTTATAAAAATATGTTTTATTTTATAATTTATTTATTTACATATTAATTTAAGGAATATAAAAAGATTTTTGTTCAATTTTTTATGGTTCTAATAAATGTATTAAATAAATAGGTAATGTATACAATATACACATATTTGGCTTTTGTACAATGAATTGTAGATTTTATTTTTATTTTCTTCAGTATTTTTTGATTTTTATTTTATTTTTATTGTATTCTTAGGACTATATATACGTGCTCAAAATAGTATGGTATTCACAAAGTGTAAAATAAATATAAATATTTATTTGTGTAGGTATTATCTACAATGTACCCTATTTCCCCTACTTATATTCCTTGTCGATCAGGCCATGGTTTGACCTTCTCTCGGGGTTTGGGTCACTCTGTATTTATTCTAAATACATCCTTCTTTTTCTTTTCTCTTTATTCTTTTATTTTTGGCAAATATGGGTTAATTATGCAATATTAACAAAGATATATACAATGATAATTTATTATATTTACATATAATTATAGGTGTTTCTGCGAAAAATATAAAGCTAAAATAAAAGAATAAAGAATTAGAATTGTAGATTCATCAATAACATGCCCTTAACTGCTGGATCTTCGAGTGTTTCTACTGGTCCAACAGATGTTGCTGCTTTCGCCTCCACCAACACTACAAGTGCTACTCATGCATTTACTAGTCACTCACAACCATACCCTTCAGAATGGATCATAGACTCTGGAGCTTCTCATCATCTCTGTGGAGATTACTCATAGTTCAATTTCTATAGCTCAGAAATTCCTGGTAGATAAGTGGTGATTGCTGATGGGACATATTCTCCCATTACTGAACACGTAGAGGTCCATTTGACTTCCTCAATGTGCATGCGGAATATTCTTCATGCACTTGAAATCTCAATTAATTTATTGTTACTCAGATTACAAGATATTTACATTGTCGTGCCATATTTGATATTGCTTATGTTGTTTTCAAGGATATATTCATGGGCAGGGTGATTAGATGTGTCCGCGAGTATGAAGGGTTTTACAGGTTGATCCAATCTCCTTATGCCGGTGTTAGCTCTCTTTATGCTTGATCAATTTCTCCATACACTTGGCATCTTCGATTTGGACATCTTCTGTTGTAGAAGATCTGCCTTCTCATTCCTGTCATTTCTCTCTGTCCACTTTTCAGTGTGAACCATGCCAACTTGGAAAGCATCACGTTCTATCTTTCCAAGTTGTTAAGGTCGTAGTAGTCAGAGTCCTTTTGACTTTTTTCATTTTGATATGTGGGGTTCGAGTTGCGTCCCAGATCATCATGGGAACATGTATTATTTGGTTGCTGTAGTTGATTTTTCTAGATTGTCGTGTGTCTTTTTGTTAAAGAATAAGTTTGATGCTAGTACTATGATTCCGAATTTTGTGATTAAAATGAAGAATTTTTTCCCTTCTTCTCTTAAATACATTCGTTCTGATAATGCTATGGAGTTTTGTGTTATTCGACTATCCCAAATTTTCAGTTCATGTTGCATTATTCATCAGACTTCGTGCCCTTGTACTTTACAACAAAATGGTGTTGCTAAACGCGAACACCGTCAATTTCTGGATATCACCATAACTCTTTTCGGATAGAGTGGGGCTCCCCATTCTTTCTGGGTTAATGTTGTGAGACATGTTACCTCATTGATCGGATGCCCTTACCATTTTAGATGAAAAGACACCCTTCTCTCTTGCATTCTTGAGAAGGATCTTTTCTCTTGCGCCACGTATCTTTGGTTGTGTGGTATTTATTAGGGTAAAAGAGTACTGAGATAATCATTCCATAGAGCCCTCGGGTCTCTTATATAGGGAGAGAGCCTTTGGGTAAATTACATGAGAGGTACATAAAGAAAGTGAAATGATAAATAACATAAAAGACGATCAACTCTCTCTACACTCCCCCTCAAGATGGAGCATAGATATCTATCATGCTCAGCTTGGAAGAACATCTCTGGAAAGGCCCTCTGAGCAATGGCTTAGTGAATATGTCCGCTGTCTGGTCCTCTGAACTGACGTGAGACATGGAGATGAAGCCCTTCTGGATCATGTCCCTAGTGTAATGACAATCCACCTCTATGTGTTTGGTTCTGTCATGGAAGGCTGGATTGTTGGCAATAAATAATGCTGCCTGATTATCACATTGAAGGTTCATAGGCAAGGGAACATCAACATTCAGATCTTCTAAGACTGCTTTAACCCACATCATTTCTGTGCTTGCCTGTGCCATGGCTCTGTACTCGGATTCGGCACTGGATCTCGCCACAACAGTCTGCTTCTTGCTTTTCCAAGAGACTAAAGAGCTTCCTATGAAGATAGCAAATCCAGAAATAGACTTACGATCCCTTGGACATCCTGCATAATCTGCATCTGCACAGGCTGAAATAGACAGATTTGTACCTTTCTTGAATAGCAACCCTGTGCCTAAGGAAGATTTCAGATATCTCAATATCATGTACAAGGCATCCATATGTACTTGCCTCGGCTGCTCCATGAATTGACTCACCCGGTTTACTGCAAGGGCAATATCCGGTCGAGTTATAGTGATGTATAAGAGCTTACCCACCATTTCTCTGTACCTTCTCTTGTCCACCTCCTCGGTATCATCATTGTACAGCTTCATACTCGGGTCCATAGTGTACTTGAAGGTCTGCATCCAGTCATTCCTGTTTCAACTAGCAAATCTGTGACATATTTTCTTTGAGTCATCACCATTCCTTGTGCATTTCTTGTAAATTCTATCCCCAGAAAATATCGTATTGTGCCTAGATCCTTTGTAATGAACTGGCTGCCCAACATAGACTTGGTTATCTCAACCCCCTGTGCATCATCTCCAGTAACCAATATATCATCAACATATACCATAACAACAATGGTACCTCTAGGGGTCTTCCGGACGAACAGTGAGTGGTCCGCATTTGATCTTCTGAACCCCTGTCGTTCAATAAGCTGGGAGAGCTTCTGGAACCATGCTCGAGGACTCTGTTTAAGGACATAGATAGCCTTATGAAGTCTGCACACCTTCTGAGTCTCCCCCTCAGCAGCAAACCCGGGTGGCTGCTGCATGTAGACTTCCTCCTGTAGATCACCATACAAGAAAGCATTCTTAACATCAAGCTGGAATATGGTCCAATCACGTACCACTGCAACCGAAAGAAGGATGCGAAGGGTAGAGTGTCTCGCCACCGGTGAGAAGGTATCCAAATAATCTACACCATATGTCTGAGTAAATCCCCGTGCAACGAGCCTGGCCTTGTATCTGTCTAGACGGCCATCCGCATGATATTTCACTCTAAAAACCCACTTGCAACTTACTACTGAGGCACCTGAAGGAATGGGGACAAGAGACCAAGTTCCCCTAGATTGCAAAGCACGCATTTCCTCTTCCATTGCAAGACACCAGCAGTCAATCTTCAAGGCATCCTGATATGTCCGCGGAATCTCAACTGATGAGACAGCAACTGCAAACTTCTGGAAATCCCCAGTGAGTCGATGAAAGGAGACTTGAGAGGCAAGGGGATATGTGGCACACTGTCTGCGCTGCTTCCTATGAGCAATGGGTCGGTCCAAATCATCCAAGACTGTGCTGACCGGTTGCTCCTCCTCCTGTAGTAAAGGTTCCTGCACAGGTGCATAATCTAAGCCATCGTTAGTGTTAATTTCAGAACAAACCTGAGGCGTGTTGGATGGTTGACTTGTAGTTTGAGCAGGGCCTGTCCGCCTCGTATAGAACTTAGTGAAAAGGACAACTGGAGGAGGTGGTGGTGGTGGTGGTGTTGGTCGAGTAGATGATTGACTCAGGCTTGGCGGTGGTGGAACAAAGACATTGGAATCTGGAGAAGTGGAGGAGGCCAATCTGTCACCCGCAGGTGAGAAATACATGACAGGTTCGAAAAAAGTAACATCTGCGCTCACATAGTACTTGTCATGGACAGGATCATAGCAACGGTATCCTTTCTGTGTCCTGGAGTAACCCACAAAAACACACTTGATAGCCCTAGGAGAAAGCTTATCAAGTCCTGGAGATAAGCGGTGGACAAACGCAACAGTGCCGAAGACCCGAGGTGTAAGTGCAAACAAATCTCTGTCTGGAAAAAGAACAGAGATTGGGGACTTTTCCCCAAGAACAGTTGTAGGCATTCGGTTGACTAGATAACATGCTGTAAGTATAGCATCTCCCCAAGAAGACAATGGAGCACAACTTTGAATGAGTAATGTGCGAGCAATATCAAGAAAATGTCGATGCTTTCGTTCCGCAACCCCATTTTGTTGTGAGGTGTAAGCACATGTGGTTTGATGAACAATGCCTTTTGAAGAAAGAAAGGTAGCAAGAGAGCGAGTGCAGAACTCCAATGCATTATCAGTTCGCACATACTTAACAGTAGAAGAGAAAACATTCTGGATTTCATTAATAAGATTTTGGATAACACTTCCTGCTTCAGATTTATTTTTAAGAAGAAACGTCCAGGACACTCTAGAGAAATCATCAACCACTACTAAATAGAACCTGTGCCCCTGATGATCTGGGACACGACTTGGACCCCAAATGTCTACATGAAGTAATTCAAACGAGGAGCGACTGCTCCGACTCTGACGACCTGGGAAGCTAGATCGATGGTGCTTCCCTAACTGACATGCTTCACAACGAAAGGAGGAACTCGGAGAGATCTGAGGCAGTAGGTGACGCATCTTCTGCAGGGGCAGATGACCGAACCGAAGATGCCAGGTGTACGGAGATACGGCGCCTTGGGAATGCAGTGAGACACCAGCGTAGGAGTTACGGACTAGACGATAGAGGCCATTGTGCTCAGAACCACAGCCAATCACCCTGCCCGTCAGTATGTCCTGAAAAATAACAGACGATGGATCAAAAATAGCACGACAGTGCAAATCACGTGTAATCTGACTAATGGATAAGAGGTTCATAGAGAATTCTGGAGCATGTAGGACATTCTGTAAGTGCATAGAGGGTAGCAAAGCCGTCTCCCCCTGACCGATGATAGGAGAATGAGTGCCGTCAGCTATGAGTACAGAGCGACCAGGCTGTACAGCTCTGTAGGACTGCAGAATATCTTTCTCATGGCATAGATGATGGGTAGCTCCAGAGTCGACAATCCATCCTGTGAGATCATGACAATGAGGTGAGACTGAAGGACTACCTGAGGCACTGGCAGAGGCGGATGTACTAGCGGACGTCGAGGCTGCAACATCAGAAACTTCAGCACCCTCTGGCGACGATTGTGGCATGATATCACGAAGTCGTGCCACCAACTCTTCGAACCTGTGATCTGTAGCAGTAGCTGAAGGACCCTGAACATGATCCGCGACACGTGCAGAAGGAGGGAAGCCGTGCTTGGAATAGCAAGTATCCTCCGAATGACCAGTACGGTGGCAGAATGAACACGTGGAACGTATGCGACCACCGCGTCCACGCCCACCACTTCCTCTGCCACGAAACGGGGACGAACCACCACGTCCCTTGGAAACTGCCATTGCAGACGGAGGTGCAGTCGCTGTAGTAGATGGAACCGGTACACGACTGAGCCTCCTGTATACCTCTTCCATCGGCGGGATAGTGGCATCTGCTAGGATCTGAGAGCGTGCGGCCTCGTACTCCGGGTCTAGGGCAGCGAGTAAAACGCCAACCATAGTGGCATTGCGGAACGTCTTCTGTTGTTCCGGCGTGGCTGTGAGCGGAATGGTGCTATAGAGCTTCTCGAACATACCACGAAGCGACGTGTATAGCGAATGAAGAGGCCTCCCATTCTGCTTCGTGGTAAATATATCATGCTGCAGCTGGAGCATCTTCGTCTCGTTGCGGACCTGAGAGTACGTCATGGCCAAAATATCCCACATCGCCTTGGCGGTGGGCTGGTGAAGAACATCATTCGCTATCTCTGTCGTGAGCGTACCTGAGAGCCAAACCTTGGCGTACGCATCATCAGCCTCCCATGAGGCATAGACTCCTGTCTTCTCCGGCGGTTCATCCTCGGTAAGAATATGCTTCTTACCACACGACTTCATGAGACTGAGGAACTGCATCGCCCACAGTTCGTAGTTTGTCCCGTCCATTTTGACGATCGGTGCTGAACCTTTGAACGCACCTATGGCGGGCATATCGAGCTTTTGTTCGGACATAATGCCGGAGAAGAACGACTATTGATAGACCAAGAAGAGGTTGTCTACCAAGACTTTAAGGACTCAAGTGCATATGTAGACGTTATGCACTTGAATCCATCATCTATCCGAGACCGAGTGAAGGAGCGGCACCCGGCGACAAGTAGAGGCTCCGGAAGCCTCTACCAAGGAAGATGGTGGTTGGGCGGGGACTGGTCGGGGGCTGGGCGAGGGCTGGACGGTGTAGACAACCCCCGACGGCGGCTGGAGGGAGCCGGGGCGGAAGGTGGGGGGCTCCGGCGGTGCGCGTGCGGGACGAGGAGAGGGTCCCGGGACTGGTCGGCGGCGCCCTGGGTGCTGGGCGGAAACCTGGGGGCGGCGGCGGAGCCCTGGGCGGCGCCCTGGGGGCAGCGGCGGTGGGAGAGAGTCGGCGGGGGGGGGGGGGGGGTGGGCGGCGGTGGAGAGAAACCCTAGATTAGGGTTAGGGCTCTGATACCATATTAGGGTAAAAGAGTACTGAGATAATCATTCCATAGAGCCCTCGGGTCTCTTATATAGGGAGAGAGCCCTTGGGTAAATTACATGAGAGGTACATAAAGAAACTGAAATGATAAATAACATAAAAGACGATCAACTCTCTCTACAGTATTTGTCCATCTTCTCCATCTAGGTCGTAACAAGCTCGCACTTAGAGTTGTCAAATGTATGTTTGTAGGGTACTCTCGTACCTAAAAGGGTAATATGTGTTTTGATCCTGTACAACGAAAATACTATGTTAGTGTTGAAGTTACTTTCTTTGAGTCCATCATGTACTATACCCCTACACCAGGCATGTTGAGTCCCTCTGAGTCTGGGGATGAGGTTGTTCTTCTACCTCCTCCTACACATATACCTCAGCCTATTCTCCATGTGTCAATGCCTTCCCCAACATCTAGCACGCCTCATGTAAATTTTGAAAATTTGATTTCAACTGATGGCCCTGGTGTTTTGAATGGTGAACAGGAACATTTACAGGATGAGTAGGAAGATATACATAATGAGCATGGACCACCGCATGTTAATGATCAGGGGTGGCCTACTGCCTTGCTTAATGGCAACTGAATCTATGCAAGATACCCCTTTGCAAGAGACGTGTCTTTGGCACGACCTTCGAATGACTTCAGAAAGTTTGTTGTGGGATTATCTGTCATTGAAATCCGACCTATATACTAGGAGGCCCTCAAAGAGAGCCACTGGAGAGTTGCCATGGAGGAAGAGATGGTTACACTCCAGTCTTGTGTGACATGAACTCTTGTTTCTACTCCAAAAGGGGAATCGGTTGTGAGATGCAAATATGTATTCACTGTCAAGAACATGACAGAAGATTCCGTAAATCAGTACAAGACAAGTTTGGTGGACAAAGGATTTACGGAAACTTATGGGGTGGATTACCTTGACATCTTTTCTCCAATTGCTCGACATTCTACACTACGGATTCCGGTGTCAGTTGCTGTGATATGTCATTAACCTCTATTCCAGGCTGATCTCAAGAATACTTTTCTATATGGTGATATACAAGAAGAGGTGTATATGCAGCAACCATTTGGGTTTGCAGTTGAGGGGGAGTATGTATGTCAGCTCCATAAGGCTATCTATGGCATTAAGCAGATCCCCATGGTCGGGTTTCAAAAGTTGTCAGATCTGATTGAACAAAAAGAGTTTATATGGTCGACTGCATGCCATTTCCTCTTTGTTCAGAGGACTCAACGAAGTACGGTTTTCATCTTAATGTAGGTTGACGATTATTGTTTGAAGATAATATTCAAGGTATTGCTGTGGCCAAGAACTTTTTATGACAACAGTTTGTCACCAAAGACTTGGGCGAATTGCGCTTCAATCTAGGTCAGAAATTTTCTAAAAACCAGCATGGCCTTGTTATGACACGAAGAGAGTATGTAACCGACCTGCTTTCAGAAGCAGGAATGACAGTTTGTAGATCGACCTCCACACCTATGGATCCAAATATAAAATTGCTTGATGATACCATTGAGGAGGTAGATAAAAGAAGGTATCGAGAGCTGGTTGGGACACTTTTCTATGTTATAATCACTAGATCTGATATTTCTTTTGTATTAAGCAAGATCAACTAGTTTATGAAGCAACTAAGAAAGACGCACATGGATGCAGTGTACATGATTTTGAGAAGCTTGAAATCTTCTCAAGGCACGACTGTTATTTAACAGAGGAACTTCACTATCAGTCCCAGATTGTTTAGATGTGGATTGTGTTGGTTGTCCCAAGATAGAAAATCTACCTCAAGATTTGTTGTATTTGTAGGAAACTCTCTAGTATCATGGAACAACAAGAAACATACAGTGTAGCAAGATCCAAATCTGAATATAGGGCCATGGCTCATTGTATTACTGAAATGATGTGGGTCAGGTCTGTTCTTGTTGGATTGGGCATCGATGTACCTCTTCCCGTGCAGTTGTATAGCAATCAGATAGCTCTCTTTATTGCAAATAATCCAACTTTTCACAAGAAAACAAAACATATTGAAGTGGATTGTCATTACACCTATGATATGATTCAAAAGGAGTTCATCACCGCTTCTTATATTAGTTCAGGAGACCAGACGACATATGTATTTATTAACTCTCTTGTGTGAGGACCATTTTAAAGATGTCGTTCCAAGTTGAGCATGATAGATGTCAATGCTCTTGCTTGAGGGGGAATATTGAGAGCTTTTAGGTTACTCTTTTCTCTGTTTATTTATTTCTCTATCAATTTACACATTAGGGCTTCTCTTTTCTATATAAGAGAGTCCTTGGGTACTATGGAATAATAACTTCTTTTCTCGCAACAAACCCTTCTAAATTATATCGTTTATAATGACAATCTACCTTAATGTGTTTGTCCTCTCATGCAAGGTTGGAAATATCAATATCTGTAGAGATATATTTGTATTCATGTACCGTTTCTCTATTTTTCCTTTCTCATGTTTATCTTATGCAATTTACTCATAGGCCTCGATATATAAGAGAGTATAGGGTTCAAGGAATAAAATAACTTTCATTCTTTTTCCCAACATGGTATCAGAGTGGCAGTCCTATGTTGAAGCTCTCATACCCGAAAAAAACTCTAACCCTAACCCGCAAGTCCTCTTTCTCTCTTTCTCGCATTTCGACCTCACCGGGTATCGCCGCCGCCGCCTCCTTTCCAGGTACTGCCACCACAACAACCTACGTCGGGTGCTGCCACCACCACTGCTCCGCCAGGTGCTGCCACTGTCGGCGGCTCTCCTTCTCGCCGCCAATCATCTTGACCGACGTCGTTGTCATCGACTCTCCTCTTGTCGGCAACGACTCTCTCCAATGGTGATGGATTTTATTACGTTAGTCTATACATGCAATCAAATCCCTATATGTCTGCTTAGACAACGTTGAATTGGTCTTCAATACTGTAGTTTTCTTCATCCGGTAATATGTCATAGAGCAAAGTCGATACCTGCCACATGCACTTTCAGGGGTTCAATATCGATTGTCAAGATGGACAGGACGAACTACGAGCTCTGGGCCATGCAGTTCATGAATTCTACGGTTAAGAAACATATTCTTACCGAGAAAGAGCCGGTTGAGAAAACTGCAGTCAATGCCTCGTGGGAGGCAGATGATGCGTATGCCAAGGTTTATCTATCTGGTACATTGACGATAGAGATAGCCAATAATGTGTTGCATTAACTCACTGCCAAGGTGATGTGGGATATCCTCGTAGCCACCTATTCCCAAACGAGGAATAAGACTAAGTTCCTGCAGCTACAACATGATATATTTATCATCAAGCAAAACGGGTGTCCCCTCCATTCTCTGTACATATCCCTGCGTGGGATGTTTGAGAAACTGCAAACTTTCATGACCCTCACATCTACTCCTGAGCAGTAGAAGACATATAGGAATGCCGCCATGGTTGGTGTATTCCTTGCAACCCTTGATCCTGAGTATGAGGCTGCTCGTTCATAGCGTCTGGTGGATTCTACTATTCCTCCAATGGAAGAAGCTTTTCGCAGACTCAGCAGGATCACCGTCCCATCTACTGCCTCTAGTCAGTCTTCTTCGACGATGTCAGCCTCTCGAGGTAGTGGAGGCTCTTCTCAGTTTTGTGGATGTGGACCTCGTGGTAAAGGAGGTCGTATTCATCAGAGGCTCTTCTCAGTTTCGTGGATGTGGACCTCATAGTAAAGGAGGTCGTATTCATCAGCCTTGCACTTACTGCCATCATCCCGGACATACAGAGGATACATGTTACTCTAAACATGGTTTTCTTCAATCGACCCGAGTAGCGGAGCAGGTTGAGTCTTCGGCTGCTCCTTTTTCGGATCTGAGGTTTGACGACCTTGTGGCATGATTGAGGGACATTGTGCCTCCTGCCAGTCCCATTACTTCTTCATCTACCTTGGGAGATCACTCAGATGTTGTTGCTTCGACATCTTCTAGTACCTCAGGTAGTACCTATACACTTACTACTTGTAATGGATCTAATGTTACTGAATGGATTATGGATTCCGGGGCTACACATCACCTATGTAGAGATAGAGATCAACTTACAGCATACAAACATGTTTTTCCAGGGAGAACAATTGTTATAGCAGACGAGACTTATTCTCCAATCACAGGACATGGGGAGATCAGTTTGACGCCTTCTATGTGTTTGCATAATGTGTTACATGCACCTGCTTTTTCTATGAATTTGTTGTCTATTAGTCAGATTATGAAGGATCTACATTTTCGAGCTATTTTTGACCCATCGTCTCTTGTATTTTAGGACATCCTTATAGGTAGGGTGATTCTCTGTGGCCGTGAGTAGGGCAGCCTCTATCGCTTGGTCTGAACCCCTTATGCATGTCTTTCCTCTCATTCTGCTGGACTAGTCTCCCCCTTTACGTGGCACTTACTCATTGGTCATCTTCCGCTCCAGATGATGTGTCATGTTCTGCCTCAGATTTCACCTCGCTCGTTCTTCTAGTGTGAGGCATGTCAGTTGGGAAAGCATCATCGGTTTGCTTTCCCTAGTCGTCAGAGTCAGAGCATTTAGTTATCTCATATTGATATTTGGGGTCCAAGTCATGTTCTCGATCACCAGGGACACATGTTTTATCTAGTTGTTATGGATGACTTTTATCGTTTGTCATGGGTTTTTTTATTGAAGAATAAATATGAAGCAGGAGATGTTATCAAAACTTTTATCAATGAAGTGCAAAATATGTTTTCTTCTTCTGTGAAATATGTGAGAACTAATAATGCTTTGGAGTTTTGTACTTTTTCTCTCTCTCCATATTCTTTTCAACTTGGGGTATTACTCATCAAAATCGTGTTCCTATACTTTCCAGCAAAATGGTGTTGCAGAGAGAAAGCATCGTCATTTACTTGATGTTACAAGAACTCTCCTTATTTAGAGGCATGCCTCACACTCATTTTGGGGTGATGGTGTTCTTACGTCATGTTATATTGTGAATCGCATGCCCTCGTTTGTTTTGGATGAGAAAATTCCTTTTTCCTTTGCATTTCCGGAGAAAGAATTGTTCTCACTTACTTGCATGTTTGGCTCGGTTGCATTTGTTCACCAGTTGTCTCCTTGTCTTAACAAGCTCTCTCCTAAAGTTGTTAAATACATCTTTGTTGGGTACTCCAGGACAGAAAAAGGGTATAGATGCTATGATTCATTGTGCAGGAAATATTATGTTAGCGCTGATGTCATTTTTTCGAGTTCGTGATGTATTTTTCTCCTACATGTGATATGTTGACTTCATCATACTCCAATGACGAAATCTACATGCCACCACCTCCACCACCACCACCTTCAACGGATCCACCACCACCTAACCCGCCCACCTCCGTCAACTCCTCCTATATTGCCACCTCCCGTTATCCCTATTCCACTGTTGTCACATTACTATACTCGTCGGCCTGCTTCTGCTCATCGTCACCGCTCAACATCCAGCACACCTCAGGTATGTTCTGAATACATTGTTCCTAACGATGGGCCTGGTGATATGTCTGGGCATGGATCTTTACAGGAGACAGACATATAGGTTGAGGAGCTTCCAAATGATCTGGACATACTTATTGCGCTTCTAAAGCAGAAGCGTTCGTGTGCATCATATTCTCTTGCATCCCAAGTCTACTTCGATCGCTTGACTGGGGACTTCAGGAGATTTGCAGTTGCAATATCTACCTTGGAAATTTTACGGAATTATCAGGAGGCCTTGAAGGACAGCTGGTGGCACCTTGCTATGGAAGACGAGATGGTTGCCTTACAATCGTGTGGAACTTGGAGCTTGGTTCTTGCGCCCAATGGAGCGTCTGTTGTCAGTTGCAAATGGGTGTTTGCTGTTAAACACCACGCAGATGGGAGTCTGGATCGGTACAAAACCAAATTGGTTGCACGTGGCTTTACTCAAACCTTTGGAGTGGATTATCTGGACATGTTCTTGCTTGTTTCTTGTCATTCTCTACGTATCCTCCTTTCCGTTGATGTAGTACATGATTGGCCTTTCCTTCAGCTTGATGTTAAAAATACCTTTCTGTATGGTGATCTCCATGATGAAGTTTACTTGCAGCAGCCTCCGAGGTTTACTGCTGAGGGGGAGTATCAACAGGTTTGCAGACTTCGTAAGGAAATATATGACCTTATACAATATCCAACGGCATGGTTTCAAAAGCTATCAAATCTAATTGAGAAGCAGGGATTTCAGAGGTCAAATGTGGATCATTCATTGGTTGTACATAGAACTCGTAGAGGTACGGTTGTCATGGTATACGTTGACGACATACTGGTTACAGGAGATGATGTGCAGGGAAAAAAATGGCAAAGGAATTTCTGGGCGACAGTTTGTTACCAAGGATCTTGGGACCCTACGGTACTTTTTGGAGTTAAAATTTGCCAGGAACCAACAGGGTCCTGTAATGACCCAAAGTATGTAGACATGCTAGTTGAGACGAGCATGATTGGATATCGACCCGCTACCACTCCTATGAATCCTAGTATAAAGTTATATGATGATGTTACGGAGGAGGTGGACTGGAGAGGATATAGAGAAATAGTGGGAAAGCTTCTTTATGTCACTATAACTAGGTCGGATATCTCATTTGCGGTTAGTTGGGTGAATCAATTCATGAAGCAACCCCGACATGTACACATGGATGCTGTATATATGATATTGAGGTACCTAAAGTATTCTCCAGGTGTAGGATTGTTGCTCAGAAAAGAGGCAACACTTAGTATTTCTGCATGTGCAGATGCAGACTATGCAGGATGTCCAAAGGACAGAAAGTCCACTTCGGGCTTTGCTGTGTTTGTTGGTGGTTCTCTCGTTTCTTGGAAGAGAAAGAAACAAATTGTGGTTGCTAACTCAAGTGTTGAATTGGAATATAGAGCTATGGTACAAGCTAGCACAGAGATGATGTGGGTTCATGCAGTACTAGCAGATTTACATATATATATATATGTGCCTCTTCCTATGCAGTTACAATGTAATAATCAGGCCGTCCTATTCATTGTGAATAATTCTGCATTTCATGAAAGAACCATGCATATTGAAGCGGACTGCCACTATACACGGGACATGATTTAGGAAGGTTTTATCTATACCTCTCATGTCAGCTCTGGAGATCAAACGACTGATATCTTCACCAAGTCTTTGCTCAGAGGACCTTTTCAGAAATGTGCATCTAAGCTGAGCGTGATTGACATCTATGGTCCATCTTGAGGGGGAATGTAGAGATATATTTGTATTCATGTACTATTTCTCTATTTTTCTTTTCTCATGTCTATATTATGTAATTTACTCATAGGCCTCTCCTCTATATAAGAGAGCCTAGGGTTCAAGAATAGAATAACTTTCATTCTTGCTCTCAACAATATCGACATCGTATCGGTCCGCTCGGAAAAGAATATATAGGAGATATATAGGGATATATCGACAATATTGGTGGAAATGTTGGAAATGGCTCAAAAAAGCCATTTTTGCTATTTCAAGAATTAAGATCCTCCAATATATTAAAACAACAAATGACCTACAAATACACACTTATATCACACATATCGTTCATTTATACCCCATTATATCACACATATCTGTCATATCAAACATATCATTGTTAATGTTGATTGCTGATGTAATATATTGGAAATCGAGTTCATCGAAGTTCTTATATCACATTAAATAACAACAAATATTCACTTAAATCATATATATCGATCATTTATGACCCTTATATCGCACATATCGGTCATATCGAACATATCGTTGTTAATGTTGATTGGTGGTGATTAATAAACATTGGAATTGGAAATTCAGAATCAAAGTAGATGTGATTCTAACCTGATCAGCATTAGACTTCTTTTTATCTTTATTGTCAAAGAGGACGGAGTTCACCAATTGAAGAACCGTCGTATGCACCCCCTGTTGCACCATACCCTACCAAAATAAAATATATATTTCACGATGTGTTTTAATACTTGGAGTAGCAAAACAAGTAGTGAAATCAAGATTACAAGGGTAATATCATTGATATATAGATATCAACGAAATCGATCGATATCTAAGAAATTTTGTACAAAACCAATCATTTTTGAGCGATATGGCTCGATATGGCGTTATATCGTTCATATCTTGCGAGATATCGACTGATATCCTGGAAAAGTATATCTATATGAATATCGATACCCAGGTCCCATCGATACTGATATATCGATGATATATCATCGATATATCGCGATATTGCCAACCTTGCTCTCATGAAAGGTAGGGTTGTTGGCAGTGAAACAAGCAACTTGATTAACACATTGCAACTGCATAGGAAGAGGCATGTGGTCAATCAAGTATGTCAGAACAGACCTGACCCATATCATCTTAGTGCTTCATTGCGTCATGGCTCTGTATTCTAACTCAACGCTAGATCTAGCAACCACGGTTTGCTTCTTGCTCTTCCATAACACCAAGGTACTCCCTATGTATATTGCAAAATCAGAGGTAGATTTCATGTCCTTGGGGCATTTTGAATAGTTTGCTTCTATACATGCCATGACGGGAAGGTTGTCCCTCTGCTAAAAGACAGTCTTGTACCTAGAGATGACTTCATATACCTTAGAATCATGTGAACCACATGCTTGTCGGACTGTCTTGGTTGCTCCATAAACTAGCCTACTTCGTTTATTATGGTAATAGTCACATAAAGGAGCTTTCCGACAAGCTCCCTATATATCCGCTTGTCCACCTCGTCTCTATCATAATCATATATCTTCATGTTGGGACCCATGGAAGTAGTGACAATATAATCTGTCATGCATGTCTCTAAAAGAAGATCTGTAACATACTTCTTTTGGGTCATCACAAGACCCCGTTGGTTCCTGGAAAACTCGAACCTTACGAAATATCGTAACTAGCCAAGGTCCTTGGTGACAAACTACTGTCCAAGAAACAAATTAGCCGCACTATTAACTTCTACATCATCTCCTGTAACAATGATATCGTCAACATAAATCAGAATGACAATAATACCTCTCCTAGTCATCTGAACAAATAGTGAATGATTTGTGATGGCTCTCGTGAATCCTTGCTGCACTATCAAGTCCGAGGGCTTCTGGAACCATGCTCTAAGTCTTTGCTTAAGGTCATAGATAGCCTTACGAAGTATGCATACGATATGACTCTCCACCTCAGCAGCGAACTCATGTGGCTGTTGCAGATAGACATCTTCCTGTATATCACCATATAGAAAAAAAACATTCTTCACATTCCACTGAGATAGGGACTGGTCCCGTAATACTGCAACAAAGAGGAGGATCCGAAATGTAGAATAGCATACCTACGGAGAAAACATATCCTAATAGTCTACCACATTAGTTTGGGTGAACCCATCAACCACAAACCTAACCTTGTAGCGATCAACGCTGCTATCTGGAAGTATAATCATATAAATCTGCATAATTGAAATATCTAGGTCTTATTACAACAGGCCCAGAAGGTTAGGTCATGAACACCTCTCACACAAGCTTACTGGTCGCCATTACGGAATGCATGTTTTATATAATGTTGATACCGTGACCAGTTGTTTGAGTGAAACATGTTGGATGACCCCAACAGAACTGAACCGAGCCACAAGAGAGTCTTTAAGTAGTCCATCTGAAAAGTGAGTCATCAATCCACCATTCCAAAGTGGGACGTTTCTTGACTAGCGATAACATTAACATTACCTAACCAAGATCTTATGCAATTCAATAAAATTACAAGCGCTGCATATAAATGGATCCAGAAGAATAACCATAGAAGTATAATCATATAAATCCACGTAATTGAAATGTCACAACAGTTTCTAAGGAAACTAAACACGTGTGCATTTGTGTGCCTGCATATACATATGTTTACGTTCATGCTGAGCGTGTCTAAATATTTCCATGCACTCCAAGAGCTCAAGCATGAAGACACAATTATCTGCATATTTGGTGTTTGTTTGTTTGACATTTGATGATGAAGGCTGAAGTTACTTCTGTTGAAATATGGGTATAATCTTACCATCAGAACTTAGATTTTACTGCAACTAGTCTATTTTATTGTTTGGTGCAGGCATTATTAGAGGAATGGATCTCTACAAGAACATTTGGGGATAGATGTTTAGAGCAGGTAATGAAATGGCTGTCTGTATATGCAATTGTTGTCATTTCTGTTGATAATGTTACTCTATAAAGAAAGCTAGAAACCTAATTTAGAAGGTCGAAATAAAAGCATAGTGGTAGTTATTTCAGAAAATATTATCAGTATTACAATAATGACTAATTTATCACTCTAGCAGGGAAGCTAGGAACCTAATTTAGAATGTCAAAATAAAAGCGTAGTGGTAGTTTTTGCAGAAAGTGTTATTCATATTATATTGTATGGATGTATTGTGATGAGGAATGCAACTGGACGGTATATAAGCCGACATCTACACACTTAAGACTGAAGAGAGCTTAGCTTCTCACCCGCATCCCTTCTCTCTCTTAGCCTTCTTGCTTCGCCCGCTTAGATTGGAACCAGGCCCGAAGTTGCATTGCTTCTTTTCCAGCCTTTGCCTCCCCTCTGCTTCGGGTCATTGAGTTCTGGTCGTCTATTTGTTTTCTGTTTACGCATTGGGAGATAACAAAGAGGTTCTCAAACCTAGGTCGAATTGAAAGTGCTCGAAGAAAGCTATTCGATAGAATCAAAGCTATAGTGGAGGCAATAAGTAATGCAACTATTAATCTCATCTATGCCCAGGTGGGACCCTTGGAGGCTAAGAGGAGTCCTTATAGTTATACATAACAGTAAGGAGTCCTTTTGTTTTTTTAAATGAAATCTTGAGGGATTTACTTAGAATAATAAGTGAAATACGCATTTCAAATTTCATGTAAAGTAGACATTTTTAACATGTCCATATGGAGGGGTTCGGTTTCAGCAATTCCGAGTGTTAAAATTTGACGGTCTTGATGTAGGGGACAAAAGTCTCAAATTAAGTTGAATTTTAAATGTCACTATGGTGATATATGATCTAAATCCCCTTAGATTTCATTTCAAAATAATAAAAAAACAGGGAAAAGAGGGTGGGAGCATGTAAGTTACATGCTCCCAAGGATCATATTCCTTTTTCCCAAGATTATATATATAAGTTATATATTGGGTTAAATGGAGCTACCTCCAAGGGGGAGCCAACTTAGCTACCCCCACCCTTAACTTTTTTATTTGTAAGTTATTTTTTGATAACACAGGGGGATTTAATTCACTCAATGAGAACATGTTCTCATTCAAATTTTGTGTAGAAAAGACAATACTAACCTGTCCATCAAGAAGGGGACATTTTCAGCAATTCTTATACCGTTAAAATTTGTCAGGCTTTATAGATGGTTTAGAAGTCTCAAATAGACTTGAAGTTTGAATGAGAATATGTGGACATATACAATGTTCAGAAAGTAGGCTCAGGCGACTGCATATGCAGTCGCATATGCGAAGTTTGTTCTCCTACCCCACCGAGTATGCCAAACTCGCTCCATATGTGGGTTATGGGGTATATGCGGCCGAGTAAACTGCATATGTGGTCACATATGTAATAGACTTTGAACCCGGTTAGCTGAAGTAATTGGTTCATGGATTCCGATTAATTGGATATGTTTTGGGACCCGATTAAGTGGTTGATTAGGGCATTGCCTCGCATGAAACCCTCTCCCAGAACTTGACGAAAACCCCTCATATAAACCCGTGACCTATATCAATTCCAAACATATCTTTTTGGTTCTAGTTTTGCATCATGCCACTGTTAAATAAAATTTTAGTTTGTATAGATTTTTTTAAAATGCAATTGTTTCAATGTATACGAATTATCTATTGGATTTCATTGGGTAGATTGGATTTCGATCAAATAAAATTTTATTAGATTTGTATCTGCCAACATTAGATTTGCATCGTGCCACTGACCCACTGTTAAATCAAATTTTAGTTTGTGTAGATTTTTTAAATACAATTGTTTCAATGTATACAAATGATCTTTTGGATTTCACTAGATAGGTTGGATTTCAATCAAATAAATTTTTATTAGATTTGTATCCTTCCAATATTATATTTGCATCATGCCACTGTTAAATAAAATTTTAGTTTGCTTTCATATTTCTTCCATGTTATATTTTTTTGAAATATAAATATCTAATGTTTGAATTTGTTATTATATTTTTAATTATTTTTAAATAAAATAATAGAAATCGCATAATCTGCATATTTTTTCACATAGACTTCCGCATGCCCGCTTACTCACTTTAGAGCACCTGACCGAACGAAGACTGCATACCGACTTTATGAACCTTAGACATATAGTGGTCTAAAACCCTCAGATGTTATTAAAAAATATCACAAAGAAATGAGAATTAAAGGTGAGGGTAGCCAAGTTGGCTCCTCCCTAGAGGTAGTTACATTTTACCCTATAAATACATAATAAAAAAGAGAGCCTCAACTATGCTCAATTCCCAATTAGGGGCCTTAGTTTACGAAATGTTATAAAAGGGTACTAACTTTGAACTTTATGGTTTAACATCGACATAGAAAGTTCATGGAAGTGTATAAAAGCTTGTATTAAGACAAAAAATTAAAATCAAACCCTTCTTTTATTACATTTAAAAAACGAGGCCCCTAATTGGGAATTGAGCTAGTAATTTACTCTGTATATTTTTATTCTTGCATTTAAAAATGACTCCAAAATGCATTATATTATATGTAATCCTATATATGTTTAAAGACATTAACGTGTCTATGATATTTACATACAGACTTAGTAATACAGATATCCGTATTTGCCAAAAAACTTTGTAACTTGTCGCCAGTTGCAGAAGCAAAAAAGTACAAACATAAACAAGCAAACTACGTGCACAGGAATTTACAAGGTTCGCTCGTAGTATGAGGTGGTGGGGGTTGTTTTTGTTATATGTGGAGATGGGAAATTATAGAAGATATAAAAAATCCTAATCCTGTGGAGTCTATATAGTACCACTAGTGTAAATGGATCCTAGATACAAACGTATCCAATTATCCATGTTAGGAGTATATTTGTTCTGAGAATATTCTACGTGGCAAAAGTATATGTTAAGAGAATATTCTATGTAGCAGGAGTTTATGTTAAGAGAATATTATATGTGGCAGGAGTATATGCTAAAAGAATATTCTGTAGTAGGAGTATATTCTTGTAATCATGTTAGGAGTATTTATGTATTTTCTCCTTTGAGCTCTCTAGGGTTTTGTCCTTTATAAGGAACCCTAGACCTCTAGAATAAAATAAGCCTTTCTATTCTTTCATCCTTTTTTCCACATGGTATAAGAACAACTGTCCTAGACCAGTGTTCTGACCTAAATTCCTCCGCCAATGCCAACCCTAAATCCTCTGTAAGTTGCTGCTGCCTACCTGCAACGACTCCAAGCGCCTGCGACGCAACCCACGCCACCGCTCACTGCTCCAGGCGGCCCAGTGTTGCCACAGGCGCTTGTCCGCGCCATCCCAAGCGCCCTGCACCTCCGCTCGCTCCCTAGGCGCCCCCCCCAGCGCCGCCTCGCGCCCTAGGCGACCCTCCAGTTCCCTTAACGCTACCTCACGCCACCCCAGGCACCTCGCGTCGCTCCAGGCGCCTCCAGCGCCGCCTCGTGCTGCTCCAGACGCCTTAGTGCTCTCCAGCGTCGTCCTAGGCGCCCCGCGCTGCTCCTCGCGCATCAACTGTCTCTCCCTCCTTTGCCGATCACCTAGGGTATCATCACTTGATGCTGATTACCTAATCGATGCACTGCGAGGTCTTTGTGATGCTTGAATAAGAATGCAAGAACTAACTAGGTCGCGTTTTCTTGACCTACTCGACCACCATGGCATATGCAGAGCCCAAGCCCATGTCCCCGACTTCTTTTGTGATGGTACAAGGCATTTCTATAAAGCTAAAAGGCTCCGAGAATTATGTATTATTGTTCAGATCCTTCAAGGTGTTTATTGGTGGTCAGCGAAAGAACTATGTTCTCACAAAAGATCCGCCAAAGGAGACGGACAAAGACTACGATACCTGGTACGTGGACAACTGCCAAGTGATTACTTGGATGACAAACAACGTCGATCCAAATATTGCATCAAATCTTCTTTACAAGGAGATGGTAAAGGCTATGCGGGAGAGCCTTGAGAATACCTACTCCCAAAAGACAACTAAGTCCAGGCTCTCAGATATCTACACACGGATTTGGTATGCAAATCAGGGAGATACATCCTTGGTCGAGTACTACAGGCTTCTCAAAGGCTTGTTTGAGGAGCTTCTTATCTTTCACTCTGCTTGTTGTGATAAGCAGATAGGGGAGCATGCAGAATGGCAAGTGTATCGTTTCCTGTCAGGATTACATCCGTGATATAAAACTATGATGGACCAATTTCTAACTGTTGCTGCACTACCCACTCTAGAGACCCATATATGGTCGACTATAGGAACTTGATTCTCCCTCTCCTTTTTTATGTAAAAGAGGGCGAGCTCCCTATGTGGGATTCATCTTATATCCTGTTTCATTCATAAAAATTGGATTACATTACCGTGAGAGCCAACGCCGGTACAAAGAGTTAAAATGACAAACGACATTTTCGTAGTGAAACATCTGACTGCTGAAGATAACGTCATTCCTTGCTCTCCAAATGCACCACAGAGACGCAAACGGTCTGGCACAATCATCTATAGAGTTGTTCCCCACCCGCCTAACGGACCGCCAAAAAGCCGCCGCCCCACTCGAGTCAACTCATTCGCACCCGACCTCCCCCACACTCATGCCGATGATGGGCACCTGAAGAACAGATGGTCGGAGTCCTCCACACTGCCAACACATCTGTCACACGACACATCCTCGGTGTGAAACAATCTGCCCCTCCTTGCCTTATCGAGCAACCGGCCCCTTCTGAGACACCACAGGAAGATCTTTACTCTGCACGGTATGTTGGTCGTCCACAAAATTTTCAGATCTTGACAAAGAGTCGCGTCCTGCTCAACAACCACCGTCCTCAATTCCTCATACAACTTCTTCACCGAGGAGCCAGTCCCTCCCTATTTAAAATGATCCCGATCGGCCGAAAAGGCCTCTGGAGGCGGGATCTCCCCCACCAACCTCTCGAAGTCCTCCAAGCGTCGGTCAGACAACTCAGCGGCGAAGGTCGGCATCCAGTTACCCAACTCCGCCGCCTGTATCAACGAGCATTCTTGCGAGCACGGCATGGCATATAGTCTCGGAAACTTTACTTCAAGGGACCCATCGCCGGTCCAGTCATCACGCCAGAATCGGAACAGTCGGCCATCCCCCACACATGGACGCATCTTAGGTGCTAGCAAGGTAAAACCTCGCGAATACCCGACCAAAGCGCGGATTTATATCTCTTACTGCCTGCCAGCAGTTCCCCTTTGACGCCAGACAGTTGTCTGATCAGAGAGACCGCGAGCCCTTTCAACGGGCCCCAAATGTGCATCACCCATTTAGCAATCAAAGCCTTGTTCATGCATTCGACATCTCGCACGCAACGACCCCCTTCCTCCCGCGGTCTTGTGACGTCGTCCCATCCGACTAGGTGCATCCCAGCCCTCTGCTGCTTCCCGCTCGATCAGAAGAATCTCCTCATCATAGATTCCACCTTCTTCTTGACCCCCACTGGCGTCAGACGAGTCGAAAAAAAGATCGGGATCGCCGAAAGGACATGCTTCATAAGAACCAACTTCCCCCCCTTCGAGAGCGTAACCGCCTTCCAGTCGGCCAGCCTTTGTTCCATCTTCTGAACCACGTCGTCCCAATCTGATTTTTTTAGCTTACCAGCCACCAGAGCCAACCCCAGGTAGGTGATAGGAAGGTCTCCCATTCGGCAGCCTGTCACGTACGCCAACTCCGAACACTCCGACTCCTCCAAATGGAAAGGCACGAGCATCGATTTGTGTCTATTAAGATGAAGGCCCGATATGCTGCTAAAAATCTGCACCAACTGCGCCGTGTTCGTACTCTGCTCCGCCAAACCTCCAAGAAACAGGATAGTGTCGTCCACATACTGCAAGATCGGGATGGAAATACCTTCCTGTTGGAAACCCTCACACCATCCGGTGCCCACCGCCTGCTTCAACAAAACAACCAGCGCGCCCGCAACCGCCACGAACAACATGGGTTCCAGAGGGCAGCCCTGACAACACACCCCGCTGAGGCTGAAAGAAGCCACCTTTTTGTTTTTCCGTTGACCAAGATCGAAAAGATGTAGTCATGCATCTTTTCATCCAGTCCCACCAGACCAGATATTTCCTATGTAGTGAGCGGAGCTAGTCAACAAATGGAGCAACCTTGTTACAGTCACTGGCAGGATGTTCTTCAGATTCTACGATACATGAAGGAATCACCAGGAAGTGACCTCTTCTATGGGGCAAATGGGTACACCGATATTATTGCATATGCTGATGCAGATTATGCAAGCTCACCAGAGGATCGGCGCTCCACCACATGTTATGCTATGATGGTTGGAGGAAATCTTGTTACTTGGAGAAGCAAGAAGCATACTGTTGTATCTAGATCCAGTGCAGAAGCAGAGTACAGGGTGATGACTCAGGCTACTTGCGAGATCACGTGCTATCAACTTTTCTGCAAGAACTTGGTATTGTTGTCACTACTCCTATTCCATTATATTGTAACAAGAAATCTGCTACATATATTGCCACGTATCCGTTGTTCCATATGCGAACCAAGCACATAGAGGTTGACTGCCATTTTGCTACTGGGCTAAATTTCGACTCTGCCTTTAGTTCTCGAAAGGCAGAGGCATTCTCTCCGTCTACAGTAATTATCTGGGGGGTCCCGGCAAAGAGAAGGGGATCTGCCAACTATAAAGAGATTGACGGACTTGGAAGCTCATCCTACCCCCTCGCTCCAGTCCCTCCGGACTCTGCTTGTGTATCAGGTTTCGCTGAAGTCCCATCCTTCCTGCCTGTCTCGTGATGCTGTCACGATTGGAAGGATTACTAATCCTCACATCAACATTGACCTTCAACTTGCAGATGTCTTTACAAAAGCACTACCCAAGAAGCGACTCTCCTAGATTGTTTCCAAGTTGGGCATGACTGATAAATATGCTCCAACTTGAGGGGGAGTGTTAGGAGTATATATGTTAAGAGAATTTTCTTTGTGGCAGAAGTATATGTTAAGAGAATATTCTATGTAGCAGGAGTTTATATTAAGAGAATATTCTATGTGGCATGAGTTTATGTTAAGAGAATATTCTATGTGACAGGAGTATATGTTAAGAGAATATTCTACGTGGTACGAGTATATTCTTGTAACCCTGTTAGGGGTATTTATGTATTTTCTCCTTTGAGCTTTCTAGAGTTTTATCCTATGTAAGGACCCCTAGACCTCTAGAATAAAATAAACCTTTCTATTCTTTCATTCTTTTTTTCACAACCCAAAAGAAAAAACATTTCGGCATGGTGGTGTTGCCTTCGCAACCCCGGGGAGGGGGGGGGCGGTGAAACCCCCATGCTGGTATTCTATGGTACAATAGCGGGCTTCATATGCCCTTCTTGTGGATGGTGCTGGAAAGTAGTTCTTCAACTAAGTTCAACAAAATAGATGGTTAGGATTCAAGACTTGTCATCTTAACCATATTTATATCCTAAAAAAATGAAAACGGTGCATATCTGTATCTGTGTTTGCAAAAAAAAACTCCTATCTTTATCCATGCCCGTCAAAATAAAAAATACATATCAATATCCGATTATAATGGATATGATGATTGCGAGATACTGATATTATTCGGATTCAGTTGCATCCCTAATTGTCAGAACTTTCGTGGGAAACCAGCAACATGCTGCCATTATATATGTGCTGATTGTTTGGCAGACGGGCCAAATTGTGTTATTTTCCCGAATTTATGTTGGAAAGGGATGGCCCTTCACAACTTCACTACCTTCTGTACAGTATGAGTGAACTGGTTAGTGTTTGGGTAGTATCTCATCCTCTGGATGTTTATTTCTCTTATCTAACTCTTACTAATACCCCGACGCTCACCTCTCCCTGTTTTTCCCGCACCATCACCTCTCTCAATTGTGCGTTCTCTTGTTCACATTTCTTTTTCTGATGAACATGTCAATCTTATATCCTTGTAGGTATACTTCTTTTGTTTTGGTAAAAAGAGACATGCCTAGAGAGGACAGAGAACCTCAGTTATTTAGACTTCCTGGTACCGAGTTATTAAACTTGGGATTTGTCAATCTTATGTTATACAAAAAAATTTGCTATATGCCTTTTTTTAATTTTTTTAATCTACTGCATTAACAGCCAGTCATGTCATTTTTATTTACCCATATTTTTTCATTATTGGCTGTCACTTTTTTGCTTACTAGCAGAATTCTGACGTTTCTAATCTCAGGATCAACAGAAGTTAATCAGAAACTTAAAAACCATCCAGGATTATCTCTGCTCCTTTGAGTCACAAGTAAGATTCTTTTTCGTTGATCCTGGAGTTAATTGATTGTGTGCAAGACCGGAAGTAAGATTCTTTTTCGTTGATCCTAGAGTTAATTGATTGTGTGCAAGTAAGACCGGAAGTCATAGATGGAAGCCTGAATGTGCACCGATGCAACATTACACATGAATCAACACACCCACATATATATAGGATGGTTTCGATGAAGCAGATGCTTTATAAATTTCTAAAAACCACACCATTTTCACATTTACTCCACAAACTTAGTCATTTTAGTGATGCATAACAAATTAACAATTGACACTAGTAAGTCATTTTAGTGATGCATAACAAATTAACAATTGACACTAGTAACAATTCCTCTTTACAAGTGCAAATTGCCGAATAGTTTCGTTACAAAGTACATGAATTCATTTACAAATCTCATTTTCCTACATGATTTAATAGATTTTGTAACACACGTATCCATTTGTTCGTTGATTTAGATTAATGGCTTTTCATAATATTTATGTAGTATACTAGTATCTATGTATGTACATGGATGTGTGTGCTCTTGCATGTCTGTATAATGGTTGACATTAATGGATATTTTTTAATCCAACACACAGAGAACATGCACATAGGGCATTTCCAATGAGCATATGATTCATCGAACTCTTAGTAAGCATTAACTCTCAACCCTTCAACAACCATGTTTCCTTTCTATATAAACCTGAATATGGAATCCGTAATAATAGGCTCGTAGTAACACTACTGAGAAAGAATATAAGTTCCCTATGAAGAAAAGAAGAATTTGACAATAAGAAAATAGATTTTCTTCATAGAAATTCCATTGTGTTGTGATTTTAATTTTTTGTGTGCATGTATTCATTCAGAAGAACATAGGCAAGGCTTCAAAAAGTGTATTGATGTTATTCTGCATTAATGTAGTCTTAAAAAATCGTTGTGTGATATGTGAATACTTATAAGTGAAAATGTATATAATGCTTGTGACAATTAATAATAAACTTGTAATTTAAATCAATGACCTTGTAGAAAATAAAAACACAAGGGAGAAAAGTATAAAGTCGTAGTTATATATATGTTACCTATAATTAATAATCATGTTATAGATATATGTAAACATACAATACTTGTAAAGATTAAAATGGAGTTATAATAAAAATTAATGAACAGGTAAAAGTTCAATTATAACGAAATCGAGGAAAGTTATATACTCGTGTGTATTGATAATAACAGGGGTCATTAATTAGTCTATGACTTAAAATATGCAAAAAAAATGATTCTTCTGGACAGATGTATTAAAAATGGTGGAATTTATCTTATTTAACAATTCCCATATATATTATATATACAGAGAGAGGTGTGAAGCTGTGAGAAGAAGGACATTTGTTTCTCATAGAAAACGTGGCCAACAATGTGTTCGGTGCGGTCGTTTTGCTGTTATGCTGCATTTTGCACGCAGCCACCACGATGATTTAGGTGTGGGCATGCTGTCATCGGAGAAGTTTGTGTCCCCAGGTTATGAATTTTCGTCAAGGTTTTATGTCTCCAAATTCCTGGCTAGCGAATACGTCAGTTGAAGCAAGAACATCGGGTTACAGGTCTCATCACGTTCCTATGCGTAGTGGTCTCCAACATATCGAAACCTGTCATTATGAAAACTGGTCAGCTTATAGGTTCTTGGAAGAATGAAGTTTTAAGTCCTGATTTGATTCTTGCTCTGCTAAAGAATCGTCTTTGTCTATCTTTTACGGGAGATGTTGTTGTTCTTGATTCCGCGAAGTGCTGGGCCAAGGGTTTGTCATCTTCAAAAATGGACCTCTTGTTGGGATCAAAACATGATGGAGGAGTGGTTTGACGTTTATCGCATTTTGCAGATGGAGAAGACTCTCAATGGGTGGTGAGGGTAGCTCATATTCTAGGCATTCCTTTCCTTTCTCGTTCAGCTAAGGCACTCGGTTCAACTTTAACGGAGTTTGGTAAGGTGATAAGGGTTTTAGGCTTCTAGCTGATGGTAGGAGCTCTGGATCAGAACCTATGTCTACCTTCATTCTTCTGGAGAGCCCTAAAAACATAGTTGCAGAAGCCTCATGTTCATTGTTGGTTGGACGCGCTTCCTTCAATCTCTTGGTTCTATTTCTTCCTTCGCAATCGCCTCCGTTCCTTAGAAGTGTATGTTGAGAGATATTTTTATTTGTTCTTTATTTTTTATTTACTTATTCTTCTGTCTACTTTATGTAGTTTTCCCTTAGGGTTTTCTCCTATATAAGAGAGCCCTAGGGTCTCAATGGAATACAATTGACTCTTTTTCCTTTTCCACGTAGTATCAGAGCGACGGTCCTATACCGGAACATGTTACCTAGCTACCCCATCCCCAATTAAACCCTAGGGGATGCCGTCTCCCTTCTCGGCAGCAACGGCCACATGCCAACATCGTTATCGCTGTCGTGAAGCAGCAACTGCCCCAAGAAGGGCTTCCTAGCAGCTATTCTCCGCCACCCAAGGGGGTTTCTATCGCCACCCATAGCCCTGGGGCTTATCGCCAACTCTCGCGATGCCCTAGAGGTCACCATCATCGTCCGTTGAGGCTTAGAAATCCCTGCCAAGAGCGATTTGTTTCACTGTTCAGTCTGATTTTGAGGTTTTTAGGGTGGCTTTGATCATCTAAACCACTCTAGTTACCCGGAGAAGCCTCTAATGGATGGAAGAATTTGTGGTATGAGTTTACACCTACAACCATCTTCTTGTATGCCTGTGTAGATGCGTTTATCCTTGTCTACATCCTCGATCTTCGTAGCAGTCGTCATCATGTCAAACGACAGTGTCGACTCCAAGGTCGACGTCCCATCTTCGGGTGCCTTCAAAGGTCCAACGCCCATTGTCAAGATGGATGTGACTAATTATGAGTTATGGGCTATGCAATTCATGAGCTTAATGCAATGCAATGATAAGAAGCACATTCTGACGTAGGACGAACCAATCGACACGACTAGGGTTAATTCCTTGTGGGAGGTAGATGATGTAGAGGAAGTATGTTACTAATCTCCTAGCTGAGACGGGTATGACGGGATGCGAGAATGCTACTACTCTTATGGATCCAAGTATGAAACTCTATGATGACGATACTGAGGAGGTTGAGAAGAGACGATATAGAGAGATTGTAGGGAAACTTTTATATGTCACCATAACTAGACTAGATATATCATTCGTAGTGAGCAGACTTAGTCAGTTTATGGAGCAGCCTAGGCAGGTCTATATGGATGCAGTTCACATGATTTTGAGATATTTGAAGACTTCTCCAATCACTGGACTCTTGTTCAATAGAGACACATCCCTTGCAGTTACAACATGTGTTGATAGATTATGCATGATGCCCCAAAGACATGAAGTCTACCTAAGGCTTCGTTACCTTTATAAGGAGTTCACTTGTTTCATGGAAGAGTAAAAAACAGACGGTTGTTGCTAGAGCTAGTGCCGAATCAAAATATAAAGCCATGGCACAAGGGAGCACATAGATGATGTGGGTCAGATCTATCCTGACTGACCTAGCTATTGAGGTGCCACTTCTTATGCACCTCCAATGTGACAATCAAGCTGCCCTTTTCATAGCCAATAATCCAGCCTTCCGTAAAAGAACCAAGCACATCGAGGTAGACTGTCAGTACACTTGAGATATGATTCAGAAGGGATTTATCTCAACTTCTCATGTTACTTCAGGAGATCAGACTGCAGATTTGTTCACCAAGCCACTTGCTAGAGGTCCATTCCATCGTTGTTGTTCCAAGCTGAGCATGATTAACATATATGCTCCAGCTTGAGGGGGAGTGTTGAGATAAATGTTTTTGCTTTTTCTTTATTTATATTTACTTATTCTTGTATATACTTTATGTAATTTTCCCTTAGGATTTTTCTCCCATATAAGAGAGCACTAGGGTCTCAATGGAATACAATTGACTTTTCTTCCCTTTCCACAGTGTGGTCGCATTGAGCTCCTCCTCAGTGTCGTCGTTACAACTTGCGCATGCGAAGGAGGCAAGAATGCGTTTGACGGAGCCTCATTTGGAAAGTGTCGAAATACATCGAGCTCCTCCTCAGTGTCATCGTTACAACTTGCGCATGTGAAGGAGGCAAGAATGCATTTGACAGAGCCTCATTTGGAAAGTGTCAAAATAACAGAGCCAAATCCGGAAGTCGCTGGTGACTCAGAGGAGAAATAATTGAAATTCGAAAACTTCCCTAACCTAGAGATTGAATACCCATCAGCGTCGAAGATCTCGTAAGAGGCACCTTCATCTTTCTTTTGGGGACTTTGGCTGCTCCTCAATGCCCTAAGGGGCGATGGTCTACTTCAAGCGAGTATGGATCCGACCCAAGGTATGCTCCTTTTGAAACCTCCTGTCGAGTGGATCTCCAGACTCGATAATGTTGTATCGGGTCTTTGCTTCGGATCCGAACTGGTGCTTGGACAATCCCCTTGTTGTTGCTCAAGATCCAGATATCGACCCAGCCTTAGATCTGATAACCTGTGACTCTCTCTGCTCTCCAGAACATGGTGGAGACATCGTGTCGTGTCTCCTTGAGGATATCGATGCTACGAAAGCATCTACTATTGTCCCCTGTGCTCCATGCTCTTCAAATAGGGCTCCAAGCTTGGTGAATCATCCCTTATTAGTGGCACTAGATCCAGATTTTGTCCCCAAACTGAACTGTAATCTTGACCAAGTGGTAGTGGTTCTGGAGACTGTCGTTGGCCAGACCCCTCTCTTATGTAGTTGTCTGACCTTAGGGTTGTTATGCATGCTTCTTCTTCAAACTAGTCGGCCTCAGGAAGGGGGAATGGAAGAAGATTAAAGTGTTACAAAAATAGAAGACACCTAAATGTGGTTAATAGAGGAAGTTTAACCATCTCAGTCGGTAAGGCCCATGTAGCTTTGGCAGCATGCGTGATGCAAACTTCGAGAAGTCCTTGTGTTCCTCAATGAAGGTTCTAACTTGGAATGTGAGGGGTCTGGGTGACCCAGAGAAACGTAGTTCGATGGAGGCTCGTTTTAACGAATGGTGTTGTGATATTTCTCTTTTGCAAGAAACCAAGCCCTCTCCTTGTTCCAGCTTTGTGTGGGGATCTTTAGGAGCTAGTTCTATTTCAATTTACATCGTTGATGCAACTGATGCTGCGAGAAATTTGATTATTGCTGGAAAGACTCCCTCTTTACCTTTCTTTCAACCTAATGGCATTGTAATATTGCTCTTTTGCAGGAAATCAAGATCTCTTCTTGTTCTAGCTTTATGTGGGGATCTTTAGGATCTGGTTGTCTTTCCAATTACATGACTATTGATGTAACTGGCGCTACAGGGGATTTGATTATTGCTTGGCAGACAAGTACTTACAGTTCTTCTGAAAAACAACACTAAGAGATCTCAGTTTGCTGTATTTTGTCTATATGACCCATGTTTTTACATGCTCATAGTCCTAACTTATGATCAAATCTCTGCACTGCCAGAGGCATGTATCCGAGGTAGCTTAGCTTGTTGGGGGAGACTTGAATGTCTGTTTGCTCTCTTTTGATCGCCTGCGTTTGCGATGGGGGAAAGACTCTAGTTCGACAGAGTTCGCATAATTGATAGATGACCTGGAGCTTGAGGTGCTTGATGCTACTGACACGAGGTTTACTTGGAGGATCTCTCGGTCCCTCTCCTGTATTGATTGTTTTCTGCTCTATGCTGAGCTTCTAAATGGTTTTCCTCTCTCGACATCTACCTCTTGACCTCGTACCAGGTCCGATCATACCACTCTGATTTGGGATTTTTGTGTTGATTCGCATCCAGGGGGTTTCTTTAGGCTTATGCATGCCTTATTCCAGGAGGATTCGTTTAGAGAGTTGGTCTCCATCCACTGGTCCTTTACTGTAGTATTGAGATCCACACATCTCGTATGGCTCAAAAGTTAACGTCATTACGTAAACGACTCGATTCTTTTAAGGAGACTAGAGAGGCTAGAAAAGCCTATCATGCAGAGACATAAGCTGAGGTGTTCAGAATTGATGGGTTGGAAGATACCAGAGAGCGTGTAGGAGAAGAGCTCGTAGAAAGAGCGGCATCACAAAAATTATTATGACTGAGGATAAAAAATGTGTTGCAGAGTGGAAGTAGAGATCGATGCACTCTTGGCTCAAAGAAGGTGATGTCAACACCACTTACTTCCTTAGAATTGCGAGTGGAAGGTGTCATCATAATCTGATCCATTCTATGGTGGTGAATGGAACATGTGGAGGGTGATTGTGAGATGGGGCGGGCAATTGCTAATGATTTTCATAGTTGGTCGATGTGGACCAACCAGATTCCTCTGTTGGTTGACTTGGGGTCAATTGCTCCTCCACCTCCTCTGACTTGTCAGAAGTGCCTCGAGTCCCCAATTTCATCTCTTTTTCCCGAGAACTCTAATGATCAACTTGCCTCACGCCTTTAACAACCTATGTCGATCTGACATCTGTGATTCCCGCCTAAGCCTTCGATCGAGCTGATCTTCTTCGAGCCAATCAAAAATCTCAATCGAAGTTCATCCTTCTCCTCCACTACTTAAATCCTGGACCACCTTCTTTTTCGAGTTTAATCCGTCTTCCCAGTCCGTAACCCCTTAAGATTGGTCCCAGGAGCAAGTCCTTCGTGACAGGGAGGATTTCCATCCGATCCAAGGCGAGGAGAAGGCTCGAGTGATGCGATTCAACCACGTCCGGTGAAGCTCCATTGTGAGGTCATGTCTCCTTGATTCCGGTTAGGTGAGGCCTCTTTACCTCTTTTTTATTTGCATTTTGATCCCTAGTATAACCACATCTTTAATCAAATTTGATTTTATCTAAAAATCGAAAGAATCCTAAAATTTCGTGCCTGGAGTCCATGGTCTCCAGGTCTTTGTTCCTCTGTTTAATACCTCATTCTAACTCGCCATCCGCCTCATTTCATACCCTACATGTTCTTCATTAGATCCTCCATCTGAGTCACCTCGATTCTGCACGAATCGAGATCGCCGAGCTTGGTCTGCCGCCATCACCTAAAGCTCCACATCCCTCCCCCCATTTCGTGTTTCTGTGCCATCTAAAGGGGTCAAGAGCCTTCGTCCTTGGACCCCCTTGCTTCCTGTTTAGAGAACAATGCTGAAGGACCCCATTTGGGGGTTGATTAGTTCCAGGAAGAACCTCCAGGTGCCCATACTCATTCAAGACCTCCAGGACCCCATCGTTGGGTCCCGGACATTTCTGGTACCTCTAGGAGTTGCGGAACAACAACAATAAGGAGAGGAGCATCTCAGCAGCCTCCAAGGATGTCGGAGATCTGAGAATCGTCGGGTCAAAACTTCCCAGCGGCTTGTTCTTCGTGTATTCAAGGCCCCTTACGAACCGTCCGATCAAGAGCGAATCTTCCACGAGAGTAGTTGTCGTCGGATGGACGCGCCCTCAACCGTTATATCCCCATCGAGGATCTAATCATAGGTGTTCGCTGACGAAGGTGTATCAGTTGTTGCCGGTGCGACACGTGGTTAAGTGGTGCCCATCCAACCGTTGATCGATGCCTAAGTGGGGATAAATTGCACCTTCAAACACCTGCCTTTTTGTATTTAAGTATTAGTCTTTAAAATTTTCATTTTCGTTATTTCATTTTGGGTGTAATTTGCATTGTACTATTTGTACATCATCCCCCTACTTTTGCTTATTTCATTTTGGTCTGCCCCTACTTTTGCTTATTTCATTTTGGTCTGTGCCACATCACCTTACTTGACGGCCCACGTGCATGGGCATTTTGCAAAAAAAACCCTTGGAATTTCTTTTATTTCATTTTAGTATCGAAGCTTTAAATATTAGTGTAATATTTTTGGGATAATTGCACACTAGCCCCTTGGACTTTATTTTTATTGCAAATATACCCATGTTGTTTTATTTATACATGTCTTTTCATTTTTATTAAATAGCTCGTTTGCATAAAAAATTATGGGAAAATATTTTGTGAATGCTTGATATTGTTCTGATATTCGCCACATTTTCAGTTTGGAATTTTGTAGTTTTTTTCCATTTATTAAAAATCATTCAAGAGTTATATTTCCCCTGTTTAGCTATAAAATTACAAAAAAATATAAAATCACTTCTAAAAATTCCAAAAAAATCAGCGTATCTTTATTACTGTATTTTATCACTCCACTAAAAATCACAAAAATTATATAATAAATACCCTAAAAATTAAAAAACACTCCTAACCCTATAAAAATCAACAAAAATTCTACAAAATCCAAAAAAATCATTTTTCGTTGTATATTTTCCTTATATTATATAGCATATATTAAAAATAGCATTGGGGAATTCTGGAATATTTAGCTATTTTTAAAACCCTAAAACATTTAGTCTATTTATTAAATACCTATTTTACCATTTTTAATTCATTAAAAATATCTAAAAATTAGCTAAAATTATTATAAAATCACAAAAATAGATAAAATTAGAAAAAAACGCAAAACAAAAACAAGAATATTGAATTTTGAAAATTTTGAGTATTTTTATCTATATTTATAAATATAAAACCCTGTATATAGCTTGTATATATATTATTATTATATCACTTATAATTATTATTAATAATTATAAATACTTTTAAATATTTAAAAATCCTTTAAAAATAAAAAAATTGTATTTACTAAATTTTTATATATTTATTGTATATATTACATATATTAGGTATATTATACATATTACTATATATAGTTTTATATATATACTTATTACATATTGAAAGCAAAAAGAAATTAAAAATCAGAAAATATGAAAAGAAAATAAAAATTATAAAAATAAAAACAAAAAATATATAAAATTAAAAATCCAAAAAAATAAATATAATCGAAACCCACAAAAACAATTTAGAAACAAAAGGACACAAAAGACCTGAGTAGGCTATTCAATTTTCTCCACTACCTTTTGCTCCTTGTGTTCGACACTCTACAGCTTATTACTATACATCTGTTGTAGGGTTATAATAATTTTAGGGATATTTACCTCACAATCCTTATAAACTTTGTAAATTACCTCTACGATGCACAAAGTAATTACCTCATCGACCCTGTAAATTACCACGTGCCATGAAAGAGTCGATACAATGCTTGCAGGACACCGACGACTCTCCAAGACCAGATTCTCAGTATTTTATCTAGGCTATTCAATAAATCGGTTCTTCACGCTAATAACAATTCTTGCTTAGAGCGATTTTTCCGCTTTTGCATTTGCATATAGTGTAATTTTAAAGTATGTCTTACATCCCGCACGGAGAGCGTTGGGAAGCATTGTGAGTCTTCTTACTGATGATACATCATTCTGATACGAGGGTGAGATTTCCACTCTAGTGTCAACTTGCATTTCTTTTTCGCTATCTCCCTCTGTTTTTGCACACTTAGATTTAATCGAAAAAATCGTTAGGCACATTATTTTAAAAAAATACTTGAAAAATCGAAAATCATAAACTAAATAAAAGGCACTGCTTAATAAACTTTGACCAAAAATAAAATCCGTAATGAACATTTATTGTATGGGTTCACAAATCCCTCATTGTTTTTAGGTACATTTCAGACAGAGTGAGGTACGTCCCTTAAGGAATAAAGCAAAAAATCCCGATATGTGGCTACCTCGATTATCACTTGGGACGACGAAGTATTGGCGCTTCTAACGTATGTAGGCAAGTAGGGTCATGTTGACGACAATGTTCTCGCCTTGTGTAGAACACATGACCCAGTACGAAGTATTGAGCATAGGCCATGCCTTCACGGGTGTGTCTGTCTCGTCTTGCGTTCGAGTACCTCATTTTTTAGGGAAGTACTAGTTTCACGGCTTTCGTCTATTGGTTTCCTCTCTTATTGTTTGGCTGAGTAGTCCCCTAACTACGAGATCGAGGACCTCAAAAAGCGTAGATCACAGCTTACAAGGGAAGTGGAACGTACGCGACACTTTTCTGTCAGTACTCACTCTCCTATAGGGTTAGCCCTCTAAGAACTTGTTAGAAGATTTGCCTGAAAAATAAAATAAAATCAAAAAGATAAAAATAATCGAACTCTTGCGACTTTACTTGGCATGAGTTGGTGAATCATCTGCTTTGTGTTTGTTTGGATCTAGTTTTAAGTCAAAGATCAGTCCTACGCATTTGCGTCGTTTTTCATTTCTTCTGTTTTCATTTCTCGTTGGCTTGCTCATTTTGAGCCTCCTTTCATTTCTTTTTCATCCTCTTGCTATCATCGTGTTCTTTTATTCCTCTTCTATTTCCTCTTCACTCCCAAGATGTTGACTCGTGGATGGATTAGTCAAGGCCTCGTCGACACTTACATCGATTCCATTGAGCCAACATCTCCAATAATTCAGGGCGATTCCCGAGAGACTGGTTCAGACCTTGCGAATCATTCTCAAGACTCCTCGCTTCCTCCTCAAATAAATCAGGACCTCTCTTATCGTGAATTCGATGTTTTCTAGATGAAGATTAATTTTACTCCCCTACACTTCTCCATCTTTAATAAAGTTCAGAGTCGACCTTGATTCTGAATACTTCTCAACATCTGGTGCTTACTTTAAGATTGATCAGGGTAATTTTCCAATAACAGACATTGACCCCGATCTGGAAATTATTCAGACTCTAAACCTGAGATGGCACCCAAGAGAAAAAGACTGTCAGTCGATCAAAATGAGGTCAGCAACCAACTACTTGCTTCATTCTAGGCTATTCAACATAAGTTGACAGACCATGCCCTAGCTCAGGTTGCATTTCAGGATGCGTTGAATGAGACGAGGAGAAATCAAGAAACCGAGGGGGAGGAGGACAGAATGGTGGAGATGACAGACAAGATGGAGAGGACACTGGAGGAGAGGATTAGGTGAGAGAGAGACCCAAACTGTCTCTCAAGGAAACCTACAATCCGAGAACCGAACAGATCACGGAGTGGATTCAGATCCCTGCCATCCATAGCCACTTCGAACTCAAGCCACAACTTCTCTCACTTCTTCCCACTTTCCATGGGAATACGAATAAAAAGTCCTACATCCACTTCCAACAATTCAACGGAATTTGTGGTACCATGCAGTACCCCAGCATCCCGTTGGAGGTAATTAAAATGATTGCTTTCCCATTCAGTTTGCGAGACAAGGTGCTTTACTGGATAAATCACCTGGGGAAAGTGGTGACGACCTGGAAGGATCTCAAATCCATCTTTCCGCACAAATATTATCCTCTAGGTCATCTAAATAAGATGTAAGCGCTCATCTCAGATTTCTCATAATTAACTCATGAGCCTATCCATGAGGCATGGGAAAGGTTCATGGACCAATAGGAGAAGTGCCCTTACCACGATATTCCGAAGACCAGATTGGTGCAAAACTTTTTTGGTGGGTTAAATCAGGAATGCAGAAGCTGATTGATGCAGCATTTGGAGTGCCTCACTTTAACAATGATGAAGATGTGGTGTGGCAAATCTTCGAGGAGATGGTTGAGGGATCGGTCACATTGTCTTTGTCTCGAGCATTCTAGAAGCACTCCCAGATCCCTCCTAAACCTATTCATAAGGTAACACCGTATGAAAGAGAGAAAGATGAAAGCTCCAATCTTAGCATCATTAGGGAGCCATCTTTTTAAGGTTGATATCATCTAAAAGCGATCACGAGATCTTGAAAAATTAAATGTGATCATATAGAGGATCAAACATTTGGATAAGCTGTACCAGATCTCGAAGCAACTAAAGCTTCTTGTAAGTACCATCAACTCCTACAACTCCGTGACAACGTAAGCTAAGACTCCTGTTGAACCAAAAGAACCAGCATCACAGCAATTTGTGCAGTCAAGTAAAGGGTAACTCCAGTCAGTCCAGCATTATACTACGTACTAGCACTGGACCAGGGATCATCGACTCCACAGCAGACCTAGATGGTGGTACATCACCCAAAGGCCCTGATATATATCGAGCCCTTCTTTCCACCTCTACCGCATATCCAGGAGGTGAATGCCGCTTGGGCCAACGATCAGATTCTGACCCGTCCTGGTGGACAAAACTAGGGTCAAAACTTAGTAATCATGCCATACCACTCTCAGTTGTAGGAAGGAGCTTCCAGCTGAACCAGAACCAACAGTCTCCGCAGTACGCCCAACAATGGAGACCAAGTTATCAGAACCAGCATCAACCATACTGCCAACAATACCACCATCAGTCCGGTGGTTGTTACCAGAACCATCACATTTCCCCCTCAGTGTAATTTTCTGCAATTCCCTCCTCTTCTTTATCAGAGCCATCAGTCTCAGCCTCAACATCCACAGCAGTACCATCCTCAACGATCTCATCACGCTGAGAATTTCGAGGCAGCTCTCATGAATCCCGCACTCGACTGCCTGGCTTAGTTGGTGAAAAGTTTAAGTGAGATGAACTAGAAGTTGGATGACCTCATTGCAACCAAAACAATCATCCCAACTCAAGTTGAAGTGAATCCAAACAATTTCCGATGCAAGGAGCAGGTAGTTTGCAATGTCCAATCCCTGATCGATTCAGGTATGAAGGATCCAATTATGTTATCTAACTCTTTGACTCTCACGAGAGTTAGGATACTGCAACCGTTTGCGACCGCGAAGGGCAAAAATAAAGCTTCACAGGACGAGTCTTCATAAGTTGTACTTGTTGGGAGAAAAGGATGTGTTATTATTCCAAAGAACCCTAGGCTCTCTTATATCGAGAAGGCCTATGGGTAAATTACATAAGATGGAAAAAAGAGAATAAAGTTAACAGAAATGGTACACAGACTATATAAATATCTCCACACTCCCCCTCAAGATGGAGCATAGATATCAATCATGCTCTACTTGGAAGAACACTTCTAGAATGGCCCTCTGAGCAATGGCTTTGTGAAGATGTCGGCAGCCTGCTCTCCTGAACTGACATGAGAAGTAGAAATCAAGCCCTTCTGGATCATATCTTTAGTGTAGTGGCACTCTACCTCAATATATTTCGTTCTTTCATGAAAAGCAGGATTATTAGCAATAAATAGCGGGGGTTGATTGTCACATTGTAGCTGCATGGGTAGAGGTACATCTATATGCAAATCTTCTAATACAGCTCGAACCCACTTCATCTCAGTGCTTGCTTGTGCCATAGCCCTATATTCAGATTCAGTACTAGATCTATAGCTACCACTGTTTGTTTCTTGCTTTTCCAAGAAATCAAAGAACTACCTACAAACACTGCAAAACCTGAAGTAGACTTTCGATCCTTAGGGCATCCTGCATAATCCGCATCAGCACATGCAGAAATAGAAATGTTTGTTTCTTTTCTGAACAACAATTTTGTGCCTGGAGACGACTTTAGATACCTTAGTATCATGTATATGGCATCCATATGTACTTGTCTAGGCCGTTCCATGAACTGACTTACCCGACTCACTGCAAAAGCGATATCAGGTCTGATGATAGTAATATAGAGAAGCTTACCCACCATTTCTCTATATCTTCTCCTGCTAACCTCACCTGTATCATTATCATATAACTTCATGCTGGGGTCCATAGGAGTCATTGAGGGTTGACACTCAAGCATGCCTGTCTCAACAAGCATATCTATAATGTACTTCCTTTGGGTCATCACAAGACCCTGTGCACTCCTGGCAAACTCCAACCCCAAAAAATATCGTAGAGTGCCAAGATCCTTAGTAATAAACTGATTGTCCAGAAACTCTTTTGTCATCTTTATCCCCTGTGATTCATCTCATGTAACCAGTATATCGTCTACATACACCATGATGACCGCGGTACCTCTAGAAGACTTCTGGACGAACAAAGAATGATCTGCATTTGATCTTTTGAACTCTTGTTTTTCAATTAGATGGGAATGCTTCTGAAACGACGCTCGTGGGCTTTGTTTAAGACCATATATCGCCTTGTGAAGTCTACACACCATGTGACTCTTCCCCTCAGCAGCAAACCCTGGAGGCTGCTGCATGTAGATCTTCTTGCAGATCGTCGTACAAGAAAACATTCTTAACATCAAGCTGAAACAAGGGCCAATCACGTACCACAACAACTGACAGAAGGACACGTAGAGTCGAATGAAGTGCAACTAGATAGAAGGTGTCCATATAATCCACGTCGTATGTTTGAGTGAACCCCCGTGCCACTAGCCTTGCCTTATAACGATCAAGTCTACCATCTGCATGATAGTTGACAATGAACACCCATTTACAACTGACAACCAATGCTCCTGGGGGAGCGGTAACCAAACACCATGTACCCCGCGACTGTAAAGCGACCATTTCCTCCTCCATGGCAGAACGCCAACAGTCAATCTTCAAGTCATCTTGATGAGTCCATGGTATTTCCACAGCTGATAGTGCCACAACAAACTTCTGAAAGTCCCCTGTGAGACGATGGAAGGAAACCTGTGAGGCAAGTGGGTATGATGCACAGGTACGCTTCTGCTTCCGTATGACAATAGGGACATCCAAATCATCAGTAACTGTTGTTGCCAGTCTACTATTCTCCTGCAATGATGATCTATGCACTTGCACATTATCAAACCCATCATTAGTAATAATATCTGGACAAACCTGAGGCATGTTGGATGATTGACGAGCACAATGAGCAGGGACAGACCGACGGGTATAGAATTTTGGCAAGGTTGATACAGGTGGTTGTGGAGGTGGTGGTGGTTGTGCGATAACGTGAACAGGAATGGGAGATGGTGGACATGATGGAGGAGGGACATAGATCTCATCATCAGATGTGGACGAGGCCAACCTGTCACCAACAGGGGAGAAATACATGATCGACTCAAAAAATGTGACATCAGTACTCCGAGAGTAACCAACAAAAACATAATTGACAGCCCTAGGTGAGAGCTTGTCAAGTCCCGGAGACAACTAGTGAACGAAGGCAACAACACCAAAGATATGAGGAGTAAGTGAGAATAATTCCTTATCAGGAAAGACACGGTAAGAGGAATTTTCTCACCTAATACTGAAGATGGCATACGATTCACAAGGTAAAATGCTGTAAGGACTGCATCTCCCCAAAAATAGATGGGTGCACAACTCTGGATAAGTAGAGAGTAAGAGTGATATCAAGAAGATGACGATGATTTCTCTCAGCAACGCCATTCTGTTGAGATATGTAAGCACATGTAGTCTGATGGATAATGCCACAAGATGAGAATAAATGTGAGAGAGAACGAGTGCAAAATTCCAACGCATTATCCGCACGCATATATTTCACGATAGAGGAAAAAACATTTTGCACTTCATTTATAAGATTTTTGATCACATCCTCTGCTTCAGATTTATTCTTCAACAAAAATACCCAAGATAGTCAAGAAAAATCATCAACGACAACAAGATAAAACTTGTGTCCCTGGTGATCAGGACACGACTAGGACCCCAAATGTCAACATGAAATAACTCAAAAGGGGAGCTACTGCTCTGAGACTGACGACTAGGGAAGCTAGATCTATGGTGCTTTCCCAAATGACGTACTTCACACTGAAAGGAAGAACTTGGTGAAATCTTAGGCAAGATATAACGCATCTTCTAAAGAGGGAGGTGACCAAAGCGTAGATGCCATGTAAAAGGAGAGACTGGTCCATTTGAGTGAGAGAAGACGCTAGCATAGGAGTCCCAAACCAGACAATAAAGACCATCCTGCTCAGAGCCAGAGCCAATAACCCTGCCCGTAAGAATGTCCTGAAAAATAAGAGATGATGGGTCAAATATAGCGCGACAGTGCAAATCCTTCGTAATCTAAATGATAGAAAGTAAATTTATCGAAAAATCAGGAGCATGTAACGCATTCTGTGGACGCATGGAAGGCGATAAAGTAATCTCCCCCTGTCCAATGATGGGGGAATGTGTCCCATCTGCTATCACGACGGATCGCCCCGGTGGGATCTCCCTATATGAAGTAAGTTTATCTCTGTCTCGGCAGAGATGATGTCTCACTCCGGAGTCCAGAATCCAATCTGATACGTCAGACCCATAACATGAGGTAAAAGCATAAGCACTATCTAAGGTGCTAGCAGTGGCAGATGTACTGGCGGAGGCTGAAGCAGCAATATCCGAGGTGCCTCCTAAATATTCTGTAGAAGTGGGGGGCATAATGTCACGCAATCTAGCAACGAGCTCCTTGAACCTCTGATTTGAAGCAGATGCTGATGGAGATGCAACATGCTCGGCTACACGTGCCGAGGACGGAAAACCATGCTTAGAATAGCATGTATCCTCCGCGTGACATGGGCGATGACAAAAGGTGCACAACTGGCGAAAACGACTACCTCTACCACGACGACCACGGCCACGGAATGAAGAGGAGCCTCCTCTGCCTCTAGAGGCAGCCATCGTCGAAGGAGGCTGAGTAGAAGCATTGGACGAGACTGTAATGCGGCTGAGCCTGCGGTAAACTTCCTTCATAGGAGGAATGGTAGCATCTGCAAGAATCTGCGAGTGAGCAGCATCATATTCAGGGTTAAGTGCCGCAAGTAGGACCCATACCATGGTAGCATTCGGAAAGGTCTTCTGTTGCTCTGGAGTCGCCGTAAGAAGAATGATGCTGTAGAGCTTCTCAAGCATCCCTCGCAAGGTTGTATATAAGGAGTAAAGGGGTCGTCCATTCTGCTTGACTGTAAATATGTCATGCTGAAGCTGAAGGTTCTTGATATCATTTCGCACCTGCGAATATGTTGCTGCAAGTATGTCCCACATTACCTTAGCAGTGGGCTGATGGAGAACATCATTGGCAATCTCCATCGACAGTGTGTCTGAAAGCCTGACTTCGGCATATGAATCATCAGCCTCCCAGGAGGCATAAACCCCAGTCTTCTCTGTCGGCTCATCTTCAGTAAGAATGTGCTTCTTATCATTCGACTTCATGAGACTCATGAACTGTATCGCCCAGAGCTCGTAGTCCGTCCCATCCATCTTGACGATTGGCGTTGGACCTTTGAAAGCGCCTATGGAGGGCATATCGACCTTGTTTTCTGACATATTGCTAGAGATATAGAACTAGGGTTTGTAGACTAAAGGACAAATGTCTACATAAACACCAGAGGATTTGATTGCTTATATAGACCTATGCACTCAAACCCATAGATATAATAGGGCTGGTGGCGAGAGACAACTGGCGGTGAAGAGGTACCGGTGGCGGAGAGGTGTCGGCGGTGGGAGGTGGGGCGACTGCGGGAGGGTGGTGGCGGCGGGAGAGAGGAGCCGGCGTGGGGGGGGGGGCTGGCGGCGGGAGGTGGTGGAGAGGCAGGCGGCGGGAGAGAGAGAGGGGGGAGACGGGGGAGAGGTGGACTAGGGTTTTGGCTCTGATACCATGTTGGGAGAAAAGGATGCGTTATTATTCCAAAGAACCCTAGGCTCTCTCATATAGAGAAGGCCTATGGGTAAATTACATAAGATGGAAAAAGAAAATAAAGTTAACAGAAATGGTACATAGAGTATATAAATATCTCCACAGTATCCACATCGAGTTCAGGAGGAGGAGAGAAAGAAACACATGCAACACCATATTCAGAAAAATTACAAAAAAAATGAAGAAAACCAAATATCTACTTCAAGTAATAAAAGCCAAGGCGACGACGATGCAGCCTACGAGATGCCAACACCGGCAACGAATCCAGTGCAAGCCGGCGATGCCATTGTTCCTTTTGTTAGCTTTTCCAGTAGATCAAATGATTGTACCCTTTTAATAATTTGCATTTAAAAGTTAATTCACCAGAACAATTTTTGGATGATGTAAATATTCTATTTTCGAACGCATTGAATATACCAAAAAATTAGAAAATTCTAAAATACTTTGTCTGGATCTGGTATAATTGAAATTTTGCATAATATTGTCCTGAAAATGCCACTTTTAAAAGCCATGGAATACATGCCAATAGTGAAAAAGGGTCTGAAAGAGGCATGTACTACGAAGCGTCAATCCCGCAAAAATGGACGCAACCGTGCAGAAAAACATCCTCACCATGGTAACCGTGAGTGCCATCAACAATCTTCTCGTCAACAAGAAGGATAAGGGAGTACCTTTCGTCAGATGCACGATTTTCAACCAAGAGTTTGGAAGAACACTTCTTGACAGCGGGTCGTCTATCAATCTTATGCCTACTTCACTGCTCATGGAATTTGGTTTAGGACCGCTGAAGCCAACCAGAATGATTATGTAGTTTGCAGATACTTCCATGAAGCAGCCAAGGGGAATGCTTGAGGATGCATTGTCACCATCCAAGAGATGCAATTTCCTACGGATATTGTAGAGGTTTATGTAGATGATCACGTTATGTTATGATGTACCGTTACGTATTTCCTATTTATCTCATGTACGTCTATGTAATTTACCCAAGGGTTTTCTCTCTATATAAGAGACCCTAGGGCTCTATGGAATAACACAACAGAGCATTATCGACTTTGACATGGTATCAGAGCCAAAACCCTAATCTAGGGTTTTTCCACCGCCGCCCCCCCTCTCTCTCTCGGACGCCGCCCACCTCCCGCTGCCCACCCCTCCCTTCCTCCCGCCGGCCGCCCCCACCTCCCGCCGCCCCCCCCCCCCTATCGTCGCCGCCAAGCCCCCCCTATCGTCGCCGCCAAGCCCCCCCCCCCCCCCCCCCCTACCGCCACCGCCGGGCCCCCTCCGAGGCCCCCTCCCGCTGAGGCCTCCTCCCGCAGGGCCCCTTCTCTCACGCCGAGGCCCCCTCCCGCCGAGGCCTCCTCGCGCCGCTGAGGCCTCCCTCCCTCACTGAGGCCTCCCTCTTCCGCCGGAGGCTGACGTAGCCCTCCCTCGGGCCTCTCTCACTCGTCGGTCGGCACCCCTTCATCTATGCGTTCAAGTGCATAAAGTCTACATATGCACTTGAATCCAATCCAGTCTTTGTAGACAAACGTTCATTTGTCTATCATCCCAACGTTTTCTTCTCCGGCAACATGTCAGATCAAAAGGTTGATATGCCCTCCATAGGTGCCTTTAAAGGTTCGGTACCAATAGTCAAAATGGACGGGACGAACTTCGAACTCTGGGCTATGCAGTTCCTGAGTCTTATGAAGTCATGTGGTAAGAAGCAAATTCTTACCGAGGATGAGCCGACAGAGAAGACGGGGATATATGCCACATGGGAGTCTGATGATGCGTATGCCAAGGTCGGGCTGTCAGGGACGCTCACGATGGAGATCGCCAATGACGTCCTTCATCAACCCACCGCCAAGGCAATGTGGGATATTCTGACTACTACGTATTCTCAAGTGCAGAACGAGACAAAGATGCTGCAGTTGCGGCATGACATTTTTACCATGAAGCAAAATGACCGACCTCTTCACTCTCTGTACACGTCCCTACGTGGGATGTTCGAGAAGTTATATAGCACCATTCCGCTCACAGCCACCCCCGAGCAGCAGAAGACGTTTTGCAATGCCACTATGGTGAGCGTGTTACTTGCTGCCCTTGATCCGGAGTACGAGGCAGCCTTCTCTCAGATCCTCGCCGATGCCACTATTCCTCCGATGGAGGAAGTCTACAGGAGACTCAGCCGTATCTCTGTCCCTTCCAGCGCAGCAACTCCACCTCCTTCGGCAATGGCAGTCTCCAGGGGACGAGGTAGTTCGTCTTCATTTCGTGGCTGTGGTGGAGGCGGACGTGGCCGAGGAGGCCGTACACGTTTAACGTGCTCATTTTGTCGTCGCACTGGTCATTCCGAGGATACATGCTAATTCCAAGCATGGATTTCCTCCTTCAGCACGAGTAGCTGATCATGTTAAGACACCATCCGCATCTACTCCAGATCACAGGTTCGAGGAGCTTGTGGCACGGCTTCGTGACATTATGCCACAGTCATCATCAGAGGCTGCTGATACATCTGACGTTGCGGCCTCTGCGTCAGCCAGTACATCGGCTACTGCCAGTACCTCAGGTAGCACTTCTGCCTTTCGTCATAGTCATGATCTCTCAGGTTGGATTGTTGACTCTGGAGCCACCCATCATCTCTGTTGTGATAAAGATATGCTGCAGTCCTACAGGGATATTCAGTCTGGTCGTTCCGTGCTCATAGCTGATGGCACTCACTCAGTCCCCTATTGTGGGTCAGGGGGAGACTTCCTTATTGCCCTCCATGCACTTACACAATGTTTTGCATGCACCAGAGTTCTCCATGAATTTATTATCGATTAGCCAGCTTACAAAGGATTTGCACCGTCGTGCTATATTTGACCCATCTTCTGTCATTTTTCAGGACATACTAATGGGCAGGGTGATTGGTTGTGATTCTGAGCACAATGGCCTTTATTGTCTAGTACGGAACTCCTATGCTGGCGTCTCACTACACTCTCAGGGATCCATTTCTCCGTATACATGGCATCTTCGATTTGGTCACCTTCCGCTCCAGAAGAGGCGTCACCTCCTGCTACAGATCTCTCTGAATTCTTCATTTTGTTGTGAAGCGTGTCAGTTAGGGAAGCACCATCGTTCGAGCTTCCCTAGTCGTCAGGGTCGGAGCAGTCACTCCCCATTTGAGTTATTTCATATTGATATTTGGGGTCCTAGTCGTGTCCCGGATCATCAGGATTACAGGTTTTATCTTGTTGTGGTTGACGATTTCTCTCGTGTTTCTTGGACTTTTCTTCTTAAAAATAAATCTGAAGCTGGAAGTGTTATCACAAACCTTATAAATGAAGTGCAGAATGTTTTTTCGTCTACTGTTAAATATGTACGCACCGATAATGCATTGGAATTCTGCACTCGTTCTCTTTCTCAGTTTCTTTCCTCTAAGGGCAATATCCACCAAACTACATGTGCTTACACATCTCAACAAAATGGTGTTGCGGAGAGGAAACATCGTCACTTTCTTGATATTGCTCGCACTCTACTTATTCAAAGTTGTGCACCATTAGCCTTTTGGGGAGATGCTATACTTACAACATGCTATCTGGTCAATCGCATGCCTTCTACCGTTCTTGGAGAAAAGGCTCCAATCTCTGTTCTCTTTCTGAAAAGGACATGTTCTCACTTACCCCTCGTGTCTTTGGAACCGTCGCCTTGTTCACCGCTTGTCTCCGGGACTTGACAAGCTCTCTCCTAGAGCTGTTAAGTGCATATTTGTGGCTACTCACGGACACAAAAAGGATATTGTTGCTATGACCCCATTAATAACAAGTACTATGTTAGTGCTGTACATTTTTTGAGCCAGTTATGTACTTACTCCCCTGCAGGTGACAGATTGGTTTCCTCTACATCTACAGATGATAATGTCTATGTTCCCCTACCTCCAAGTCTGGGTCGATCTGAGTCCACTACACCACCACCACCACCACCACCACCGTCTCCATATCCTTCCATTCCACCATTCCCTAAGTTCTACACAAGACGGTCAGGGCCTGCTCATGCGATACGCCAACCATCCAGCACGCCTCAGGTATGCTCCGATGCTATCACTAATGATGGGTTAATTAATGCACCGTTGCAGGAGTCTTTGATACAGGGGGAGGATCCACCAGTCAGTACAGTGGATGATGATCTTGATCGTCCTATTGCTCGTAGGAAGCAGAAGAGGCAATGTGCATCCTATCCTCTTGCGTTTCACGTGTCCTTTCATCGTCTTACTGGTGATTTTCAAAGGTTTGCAGCAGCTGTCTCGACAGTTGAGATTCCACGACATATCAAGAGGCCATGAAGATTAATAGCTGGCGTTTAGCCATGGAGGACAAGATGCGTGCCTTACAGTCTCGAGGGACTTGGTCCCTAGTTCCTATTCCCCCTGGTGCTTCTGTGGTGAGTTGCAAGTAGGTGTTTACAATTAAATATCACGTAGATGGCCGTCTTGATTAGTACAAGGCCAGACTTGTTGCACGAGGCTTCACCCAAACCTATGGGGTAGATTATTTGGATACATTTTCACCAGTGGCTCGACACTCGACTCTTCGCATTCTACTATCTGTTGCTGTGGTACGTGATTGGTCCATTTTCCAACTTGATGTCAAGAATGCATTCTTGTATGGTGATCTACAGGAGGAAGTCTACTTGCAGCAGCCACCAGGTTTTACTGCTGAGGGGGAGACTCAGATGGTGTGTAGACTTCATAAGGCAATCTATGGCCTTAAACAAAGTCCAAGGGCATGGTTCCAGAAACTTTCCCAGATAATTGAACGACAGGGGTTCAAAAGATCAAATGCGGACCACTCGTTTATCCAGAAGACTCCCAGAGGTACTGTTGTCATCATGATATATGCTGATGATATTCTGGTTACAGGAGATGATGCTCAGGGAATCGAGATGACTAAATCCCTCTTCGGAAGTCAGTTTATTACGAAGGATCTAGGTACAATATGATATTTTCTGGGGATAGAGTTTGCAAGAAATGCACAAGCAATGGTAATGACCCAAAGAAAATATGTCATAGACTTGCTAGTTGAAACGGGAATGGTTGGATACAGACCGTCAAGCACTCCTATGGACCCAAGTATGAGACCTTACGACAATGATACTGAAGAGGTGGACAAAAGAAGATACAGAGAGATGGTGGGCAAGCTTCTATACTTCACCATAACTCGACCGGATATTGCCTTTGCAGTAAACCGGGTGACTCAATTTATGGAGCATCCTAGGCAAGTTCATATGGAAGCCCTGTATATGATATTGAGATACCTAAAGTCTTCCCCAGGCGCAGGTTTGTTATTTAGAAAGGACACAGATCTATCCATTTCCGCTTGTGCAGACGCAAACTATGCAGGGTGCCCAAAGGATCGCAAGTCTACTTCAGGATTTGCTATCTTTATAGGAATCTCTTTGGTTTCTTGGAAAAGAAAGAACCAAACTTTTGTAGCGAGATCCAGTGCTGAATCCGAATATAGAGCCATGGCACAAGCAAGCACAGAAATGATGTGGGTTCGCACGGTCTTGGAAGATTTGAATATAAATTTCTCTTTACCCATGCAATTTCAATGTGACAACCAAGCGGCATTGTTCATTGCCAATAATCTAGCTTTTCATGAAAGAACAAAGCACATCGAAGTAGATTGTCACTATACTAGAGACATGATCCAGAAGGGCTTGATCTCCACTTTACACGTCAATTCAGAAGATCAGACTGCTGATATATTTATCAAGCCATTGCTCAGAGGACCCTTCCAGAGATGTTCTTCCAAGCTGAGCATGATTGATATCTATGCTCCATCTTGAGGGGGAGTGTAGAGGTTTATGTAGAGGATCACGTTATGTTATGATGTACCATTACGTATTTCCTATTTATCTCATGTACGTCTATGTAATTTACTCAAGGGTTTTCTCTCTATATAAGAGACCCTAGGGCTCTATGGAATAACACAACAGAGCATTATCGACTTTGACAGATATCATTGTCCTAGATATGGACACCCCATTCCCCTTGCTCCAAAACCTGATCATATTAGGACGGTCATTCCTTCGAACTGCTGAGGCGGTAGTGGACTATGACACCGACAGAATCCCCTTTCGCTCAAGAAGCGACAAGGTTCAGGTGGAGACGGTCCATGTACCAAGACTTGCAGAATCGGTGTCAGAAGAGAGCATGCCTAATTCAAATGCAACAGATGACCGTGATTTTCTAGCAAAGATCAGAGACACTACATTATTTCTGGTAGCAGAGAATCTCATGAATTTATCTATAAGGAGGAACTTCTTGAGAGCACAGTCGAATTCCCTGAGATCCTTGATGATGAATTGCATGTTGATGTGTTATATGAGCTCACTGAAACACTTCCATTTCTGTTGGTGCAAGAAGAATTCATCGCAGATCTTTTTGATACACTGAATTATGAGCCGAATGTCACTATGGTGGACAATCTCATGATGAATGATCCTACACCTACCGCAATTGCAGAGGTCGTGACAGAGTAGATTTCGACCCCCCAGAGCTGGAGCAGTTATCATCAACATTGAAGTATGTCTTCCTTGTGGGTGATCCCAAAATGTTCCCGGTCATCATCAATGCACAACTGACTTCGGACCAAGAATCTTGTCTGCTTGAGGTTCTCGAAAGAAACTGTAAGAGGATAGGCTGGAAAATATCGTATCTCCATGGGATTAACCCCTCATTGTGCTCGCACATCTACTTGGAAGAGAACATCAAACCCTCCCGTGAGTTTCAACGTCGTCTAAACCCTAACCTTCGGGAGGTTGTGATTAATGAGATTACCAAGTGATGCGATGCAGGTTTCATATATCCCATCTCAAATACTAAATGGGTGAGTCTGTTACACGTGGTTCCTAAGAAATCGAGAATCACGATTGTAATGAAAAATAAAGGAGAGGGGATTTCGACCCGAGTTCCAACATCCTGACGTGTTTGTGTATACTACTGACGTTTGAATCTTGTCACCAAGAAGGATCATTTTCCACCTCCTTTCATCTACCAAATAGTCGAAAGGTTGGTTGTAAAGGAGTGTTTCTGTTTCTTGGATGGCTACTCATGATATAATCAAGTTACAATTGTGCATAAAGATCAAGAGAAGACCACATTCAACTGTCCATTTCAGAGGTACGCATTCAAACAGATGCCGTTTGCCATGTGTAACGCCCCCGCTACATTTCAGAGATGTATGCTAGCATTTTTTGCAGACATGGTGGGCAATTTTCTCGAGGTGTTCATGGACGACTTCTTGGTCTACGGAGATAGCTTTAATCAATGTCTGAACTATTTAGATCGAGTTCAACGTTGTTGTTAAGTAAATCTTGTGCTCTCATAGGAGAAGAGTCTTTTCATGGTGATCAATGGAACAATGCGTGGTCATGTCATCTCCAAACGAGGCATAGAGGTCGACCCGACCAAGGTGGAGGTCATTTCAAAGCTTGAGCCAAGTCATGTCATTTCTGAGGCATGCGGGATTTTACAGAAGATTCATCAAAGATTTCAACAAGATTGTCCGACTTTTAACAGAGCTTCTAGGCAAGGACGATGAATTCATTGTCGATGACAGAGTGCTCCAAGCCTTCAATTAGTTGAAAGAACTCATAACCAAAGCTCATGTCTCATAGCTACCAGATTGGTATCTACCATTTGAAATCATGACGAATGTTTCTAATTATGCTATTGGGGTTGTGTTGGGACAACGATGGGATGGACTGCTATTTGCGATTATTATGCTAGCAGGACTCTGGATGATGTCTAGAAGAATTACACAATCACTGAGAAAGAGTTGCTAGATGTAGTATTTGCACTGGAGAAATTCAAGTCACACCTGCTTGGATCTAAAATCATTGCGTATACTGACCACTATACCATAAGATACCTACAAAGCAAGAAGGACGCGAAATCAAGACTGTTGTGTTGGATCCTTGTACTCTAGGAGTCTCATTTAGAGACACGTGACAAATTTCGAGTCAAGAATGTTGTAACAGATCATATTTCCATAATCACCGAGATAGAAGCTCGTGAACAGGAAATTCTGCCCATCACTGAAACCTTCCTAGATGAAGCAATCATGGCAGTCACCTCTCTCCCCTAGTATGTCGGTATTGCCAACTACCTTGGCCGTAAGGAAGTTCTACAAGATTGATCAAAGCTGAAAATGGACAAGTTCATGCCGGAAAAATATTTTCTATCAGTGAAAGGATCCTTACTTATTCCATTAAGGTGCTGATTGTATCTGGTGAAGATGTATTCCTGAGGAGGAGTTCACAAGTGTCTTGAACTATTGTCATAAATTAGAATCATGTGGACACCATTCTGGAAAGCGTACAGCAGCAAAAGTGCTTCAATGCGATCTCTGGTGGCTGACTCTTTTTAAGGATGCTACTGAATATGTTAAAGATTGTACTGACTGTCAGAAGATGAGCAGAACTATCAGCATACAAGACATCATGCCTTTCAAATACCTTCAGATATCCGATGTCTTCAATGCATAGGGAGTCGATTGTATGGGTCTGTTTCCTAACAATCAGGGATGAGTACGTCTTGCTTGTTGATTATGTTAGTCGATGGGTAGAGGCTATCATCGCCCGATCTGCAAACAGTTGCACTGTGTGTGGCTTAATTAAAGATAACATCATTGCGTGGTTCGGGATTCCAAAGATCCTCATATCAGATAGAGGTAGCCACTTTATCAACAAGGAAGCAAAGAAATTGACTAAGGAGTATGTCATTGAACATCGTGTCGCATCTCCTTACTACTCACAGACTTACGGGTTGGATGAATGTTCTAACAAGATCAAATCTATTTTGTAGAAACTTGTACATCACGACAAAAAGAACTAGTCCCAGTTACTCAACTCAGTTCTTTGGGTGTATCACACAACATATTAGTCTACTTTGGGAATGTCTCCATATCGTCTGGTATAAGGTAAGCCGTGTCATTTGCCCGTCGAACTTATCCATAAATCTTTGTGGGCAGTCAGCATATGCAACTTCTTCTAGGAAAATGCAGGAAAGAACATAAAACTTGACCTGAATCGACTTTTGGAATTTAGAGACTATCTATGACAACAACCTCATGTATAAAGAGAAAGTCAAGAGATGGCACAACAAAAATATCATAGACTTTCGAGCCAAATCAGAAAGTGTGGCTATTTGATGCAAGGTTAATGTTGTTTCCAGACAAGCTGACAAGCAATTGCTAAGGACCTTTTATATGTCAAGAATGTGCGTGACAACAAACATCGTCATATTTGGATTGTCAGTTGATGCACAACCTTTTGTTGTAAACTGACAGTTGTTCAAACCATATGCGGATCATGATACGTTCATGTTCGTGGTTGATTTGATACAGGTGGCATTTCTAGATGAGCTTCCAGAGACAGAACATTCAGACATATAAGCCTAAAAAATACTGTTTATTTTCTTCTTTTCTTCATTTCAGTTTTTCTTATGTTATTCCATTCATCCCATTCTGTGATATACTTAGGATGTACTTTATCCCATGTATAGGGGGGATGAGTGTATTCGAGTTGCTCTTCATCTATTCTCTCACATGTTCCCTTGTCTATACCTAGGGATATTTTACCCTAAGTATAGGGGGAGACATGTCGAACTGATGGTTTGTGCATTCTCATCCTCGATCCTCCCCATTTGGTGTACAATCTGCTATACTTAGGATTAATTCATCTTGTATAGGAGGAACAATCAACTCCTCATTCTTTCATTTATTAGTCGTTGTAGTATAGACTTTCCTATACTAAGCACGAGTTATGTCTTCCTTTCTCTCTTTGATAGCTCTGAGGACATAGCTCAAGCTAGGTATAGGGGGCGTATACACATTGTATATATTTTAGCCATAACTTGTACTTTCATATTTTCAAATATATGGCTAAATAATAAAATACACATAATTCCTTGTAATAAACCGGTTAAAAATATTTTGCAAAATGTTTGAAAAGTGGTTATAAAATGTTTTGAAAAATCTTTTGAACTGTTTGGAAAATAATTTGTAAAATATTTTCAAATATTTGTAAAAACTTTTTATTTGCACAAGTCTTTTTCATTTGTCTAAATAAATTTTTTTGAAAATTGATTTGCAAATGATTTGAAAAATGGTTGTAAAAATCTTTTGAAAAATCTATACATACTATAGAACAACAACAACAATAAAGCCTTCTCCCACAATTAAGTATGGTCGGCTACATGGATTCTTCGCCTCCATTTAGATCTATCTTGGGTCAATCTCAGGCTTATATCCAAAAAATTAAGATCCCTTCGTATAGTCTCTTTCCAACACTTCTTGGGTCGTCCTTGCCCTCTGTTAGCCGGCTCAACATCTCAACACTCGCATCTCATAACTGGTGCATCAACTGACCTTCTTTGAAAATGACCAAACCATCTTAAGTGGTTTTCTCGCATCTTATCCTCGATCAGAGCTACACCAACTTTCTTTCTGATTGCATCATTCTGAATCTGATCTTTACGTGTGTGTCCACACATCCACCTTAGCATTTTCATTTCTGCTACAGTCATTCTCTGCACATGTCTATGGTTCAAAGGCCAACATTCATATCCATAGAGCATAGCAGGTCTCGCCACTGCTTTGTAAAATTTTCCTTTAATTTTTAAAGGAATTTTCTTGTCACAGCGAAAAAAATCTATACATACTGTTTGAAAAATATTTGCGAAATGATTTTCAAATTTGTAAATATTTACATAATTATTTGTAAAAACCATTTGCAAAAATAAGTTTTTAAAATGTTTATAATTTTTTTTAAACTATTTTGGGAACCTTGCGGATCATTTCATAATAAAGTTTTGTAACCCTTATAGATAAATCCTTGTATATAGAACTTGTAAATAACGCTAACATTTAACTTGTACAAATTCCTAGTGTAAATTCTTAAACTAATTATTGTAAATATAGATTTACTCCCATGTAAATATCTGCACATACTTCTTTCACTAACTTTTATTAAAAAAATTCTAAAAATTTCAAAATTTTCAAAATCGGTAAAATTTGCAAAATATTTTCCAAATTTCTTAAAAAATTGTAATCAGAAAATTGCTTCACAAAAAGATTTTCTTTGCATAGGAAAGCACTTGCATTTTTCAGATTGATAATGACAATTGAACTAGTCTGACTAAAATATGAAGATTAGAGCTTGATTGGACCTTAATTCACTTTATCACATGAACCTTAGAGGAACTGGAATTGAGGTGCTTCAGGTATACTAGACCTAATTCTTTAAGACCACAAGAGTAGGTATAGATGTCGTCTTAACTGCCTAAGTATAATATTGTCGATAGTGACCTAACTTTCACAACTGCACCTTACACTTTGCTCGATTTAGTTGAAGTAGTAAAGGGTTGGATTTGTCGGCATGAGACACAAGCGAATGGAAACATACGAAGTCACAAATCTGTGACCATTGTGCCCTAACCCAATCCAGTAGCCATGAGGTCCAATGCAGGAGCTGTGGGTTGCGATAATGCTTCGAAAGAGGGATAGTCTACTTGCTCAAGAGGAAAAAGTCCTTATTTAATGTTGTTGTATATAGTATTAAAAAATGCATCATCAAAAACTCAAATAAAATAGACAGGCAAAGATCAACGAAAAATCAATTCCTGTCGGTGTATGTGTGTGTATATATATAGCTTGTGCTTCAAAGTCAAAGATTCATGTGAGCTTGCAGCTGGATGACTTGGCTACACTACTCAAGCATCCTACGATAGGTAACTACATTGGTTACCATCCATTCTCTTCGCCACCTCTTCTTGAGCCCGTTGCACTTGAACTTAGAAGGGAATACTCCGCTTCTCGGGGAAAGAGTTGCCGGATTGGGGAATTAAGGTCTCCATGTTGGAGAAGACTGTCTCTTTACCTCTTCAGCCAAGAGGAGTTGCATATCGCTAATACTATACAAGATAGACTCATAGTCATAAGGGAATGCATATGACATCGACTTGTTTAGACCTGGCTTTTGAAGAGACTTGGGCAGAGTTTTGTGGTTCTTAAAGGATGTTGAGTTTCAAATTCGCTTCCCAATAAGGTTCCGATCAAACCTAATTTCTCAAAAGTTCGACAGAGCTCTAAACTTTGATTTTATGAAAGTAGGTCTAAAATTTAAAATCAATCCAATTTATTTCTTTTTATGCCCTTATAGGCATAAGTGTTTGCTAGGAACTAGCAAAGGCAAGTATATGGGGGTCATGAATCTCCATTTCATAACCTTTATTATTCCATTTTGGCCTTAAATCCCTAGCTAAATACATACATATATCATTAATTTGTGCAAAATAACATTCTTTTATTGAGTCATATACAATAACAACGAAGCCATATGTACTATATAAAATACTGTATTTAATGCCAAAATAAAAGAAAAAAGAAAAGAGAGGAAAAAGAAATGAAGTACCAAAAGGGGTATTAAATGACCCTAAATACCAAGACTAAGTCAAGAATTGAGTCAACTGACTTGGTCTACAAGGAATAAAGTAGGGGAAGATAAGGTTCAATAATTAAAAAAAAACCTAGTTTTTATTGTTCAATAAATACATTTTGAGATCTATTTTCTTCATAATTTTTATACCTCAAATCAATAAACTTTGAACATGAAACTTGTACATAAAGATACATAGAAAAATACAAAATTTATTTCATTCGAAAACATTGTACAATGTGCCCGGACGCACAGAATAAAAAGCTGCAAAAGAACTTTATAAACATATATCTTCTCCGTACATATTCAAAATTTACCAAACTCACCTTTATTGTTTATACAATAAAATTACATATTTAATGAAGGTGGTTTCATTTAATTTGGAGTTAAAATGCAAAAGTTGACTTTTGGGCCCTCATTATGCAATATACTATACATTCATTACATTTATACTTTGTATTTGTCACTTTCTTCTAAACTTATATATTTGTAAATATTATTCAAAATACATTTACATAATGAATATAAAATAAGACCATGAAAAATATATAAAAATAAATAAAGCTAGAGAATATATAGGTCAAATATTATACCTACATAATATATACGTTTAATTATTTAAGTATATAAATAAACTCAGAAAAATATACTAAGAATGTGTACATATATAATTAAATAAGTTATAAATATAAAAATTATGTATATATAATAATAGAATATATAATATAAAATAAAAATAAAATACATCATACATAGGTATTTATACCTATAATTGTACATGTAAAAAGTAACATCTAATAAATCAACTTGTAAAAATAAATAGAATTCGTAATAAAATACTTAATAAAATAACAAATATTTTTCATGTTTTGACAAAAAATAATAATATCAGTTGCTAATTTATTTTGATTGAACAAGACATTTCTTTTTCCTTGTTTTCTGGTTGGTCCACGTTGACCAACTAGATTCCTCAGTTGGTTGACTTGGGGTCAACTTCCCTCGGCCTCTTATGACTAGTCAAAAGTGCCTCGAGTCCCCAATTTCATCCCTTTTTCTCGAGAAATCTAATGATCAACTTGCCTCGCGCCTTGAATAACTTATGTCGATCTGACATCCGTGATTCCCGTCTAAGCCTTCGATCGAGCTAATTTTCATCGAGCCAACCAAAAATCTCAATCGAAGTATGCCCTTCTCCTCCGCTACTTAAACCATGTACCACCTTCTTTTTCGAGTTTAATCCCTCTTCCCAGATCGTAACCCCTCGAGATTGGTCCCAGGAGCAAGTCCTTCATGATAGAGAGGATTTCCATCCGATCCAAGGCGAGGAGAAGGCTCAGGTGAGGCGATTCAACCACCTCCGACGAAGCTCCGCCATGAGGTTTGTCTCCTTGATTCCGGTCAGGTGAGATCCATTTACCTCTTTTTTTAGTTGCATTTTAATCCCCCAGTGTAACAGTATCTTTAATCCTCTTTGATTTTGTCTAAAAATCCTAAAAAATTCCTGCCTGGAGTCCTTGGGCTCTAGGTCTTTGTTCCTTTGTTTATCACCACATCCCACCTCGCCATCCGGCTCATTTCATATCCGTACATGTTTGATGCAGAAATGAATTTTGTCGCCGCGATAAAAATTGAATTTAAACGTGGATTTTTGATGGAGAGAATAGAGGGGTTGAGAAGAAGAAACTCGTCGGGAATATGAGGGGTTAGGGGGGGAAGAACGTGCAGATCACACGTGGGGAGAGGGAGAAGAGATAGAGAATAATTCTCAAATTTGATAACATACTGAACTGTCTAAAAACAATGGACCACCATCCCTTTATATAGGAGTGATGGGATTACAAAAATAGAAATCAAATTTTAAATTGAAAACTAATTATCCTAAATTGACTCTAACTAATTAACCGACTAATTTGAAAATCAAATCTATAACTAATTATTGGAGATCACATGCGATCTCGTTTATTTAATTAAAGACACGACAACTTAAATAAACGTAAATAAAATTAACAGATAAAATTAAATAAATATTCGGCCCTATTCTTTGGTTCTACGCTGCATCAATGTTCTTCATCGGATTCTTCATCTGAGTCACCTCGATTCTACATAAATTGAGATCGCCGAGCTTGTTTTGCTGCCATCGCATGAAACTCCACATTCCCCCTCTCTCCCCCATTTCGTGTTTGTGTGTCATCCAAAGGGGTCGAGAGCCTTCACCCTCGGACCCCCTTGCTTCCTGTGTAGAGAACAGTGCCGAAGGACCTCATCTGGGGGTCGCGTAGTTCCAGGAAGCACCTCTAGGTGCCCGCACTCATTCAAGACCTCCAAGACCCCATTGTTGGGTCTCAGACCTTTCTGGTACCCTTGGGAGCTGCGAAATAACAAGGAGAGGAGCATCTCAGCAGCTCCCAAGACGTCGGACAGCTAAGCATCGTCGAATCGAAGCTTCCCAGCGGCTTGTTCTTCGCGTGTTCTTCAAGGCCCCTTACGAACCGTCTGATCAAGAACGGATCTTCCAGGAGAGCAACCGTTATTGGATGGACACAGCCTCAACCGTCAAATCTCCATCTGGGATCTAATCGTAGACATTCGCTGACAAAGAGGTATCAGTCATTGTCGACACGACACGGGGTTAAGTGATGCCCATCCAACCATTGATCGGTGCCTAAGTGGGGGTAAATTACGCATTCAAACCCCTTCTTTTTTATATTTAAGTATTAGTCTTTCAAATTTTCATTTGCATTGTAAAATAATTGTAATATTTGCACATCAGCCCTCACACTTTTCGCTTATTGCATTTTGGTACGCACCACGTCAGCTCACGTGGCAACCTACGTGCGTGAGCATTTTGCTGAAAAGCCCTTGTGGCTTCTTTTATTTCGTTTTAGTACCGAAACCTCAAATATTGGTGTAATATTTTTGGGATATTTGCACGCTAGCCCCTTGGACTTTATTTTTATTGCATATATACCTTGCCAGGCTATTTTATTTATACGTGTCTTTTCATTTTTATCAAGTAGCTCATGTGCATCAAAATTATGGAAAAGATTGTGTGAATGCTTGATATTATTTTAATATTTCCCACATTTTTAGTGTAGCATTTTGCAATTTTTTCCATTTATTAAAAATCATTTAGGAGCTATATTTCCCCTATTTAGATATAAAACTACAAAAAATTATAAAATCACTTTTAAAAATTCCAAAAAAAAAGAGTATCTTTATTGGTGTATTTTATCTCTCTAGACCAAAAATCATAAAAATATATAAATGAAAAAAAAATATAAAAATTGAAAAATCCTCCTAACCCTAAAAAAATTAGCAAAAAATTTACAGTTTCCAAAAAAATTAGTTATTTGTTGTATATTTTTCTTATATCATATAGCATATATTTAAAATAGCTTGGGGAATTATGGAATATTTATCTATTTTTAAAATCTTAAGACGTTCAACCTATTTATTAAGTCCCTATTTTCCCATAGTTAATACGTTAGAAATACTTAAAAATTAGCAAAAAAATACAAAAAAATCACAAAAATTGAGAAAAATTAGAAAAAAACACAAAAAGATTAAATTTTGAAAATTTTAAGTATTTTTAATCATAATTATAATAAAGTGCTATATTTATCCTTTATATTTATTATTACTATATATCTCTTATAATTATTATTTATATTTATAAATACTTATAAATATTTAAAAAAACTTTTAAAAATTAAAAAAGGGCTGTACTTATCTGTCTTTATTGAATTTCTATATATTTATTATATATATTACATATATTAGGTATATTATGCATATTACTATATATTTATATATACTTATTGCATATTAAAAACAAAAATAATTTAAAAATCATAAAAAATATAAAAGAAAATAAAAATTAAAAAAAATATATATATATATAATTAAAAATCTATGAAAAATTAAATATAACCAAAACCCACAAAAACAATCTAAAAACAAAAGGACACAAAACACATGAATTGGCTACTTAATTTTCTCCATTCCCTTTTGCTCATTGTGTTTGACACTCTACTGCTTATCACTATACATCTATTGTAGAGTTACAATAATTTTTAACTCGCATCACTTTGATTGCTTTATTCATCTATATAGGTTGATTATTGTTTGGGTTCAGGGGTTTGTGTACGGTCGGCGCAACGACAGTGTTCTTGCCTTGTGTAGAATACTAGACCGTCTCTAACCCCCTGTTCGACAGTAATATCGCCGAGTGTTTTCTCCTACCAAAATAGTTTTGACTACTTGCAAAAGCACTAGGAGACTTAGAGGCGATTAATTGTTGCTTTCTGGTAGCTTTCTCAAAGAGAGGCTACATGCTTGAATTTCTCCACGAATAGAATAACATTACAGAATTGGAAAGAGAGAAAAAAAAGCTCTTAGAATATTTTTTTGCAAGGAGCAGATGAGAGTTGGTGTGTTTTCCAAGGTTGGGTATGGGGTCCCTTGTACAAGGGTCCAAGTGTTTTCGCCTACCAAAATAGTTTTGACTACTTGCAAAAGAACTAGGAGACTTAGAGGCGATTAAATGTTGCTTTCTAGTAGCTTTCTTAAAAAGAGACTATATGTTTAAATTTCTCAAATAATAGAATAACTTTGAAGAACTAGAAAGAGAGAAAAAAATCTCTTAGAATATTTTTTTGTAAGGAGCAGATGGGAGTTGGTGTATTTTCCAAGGTTGGGTATGGAGTCCCTTATACAAGGGTCCAAGAGAATCTGGCTGTTGGAAGTTTTTTTTGGCAAGAAATCATCAAGATTTGGTTTAGTTGATCAATTAGTCACTTTAAGTCGGTCGATCAGGTAGCCTTTGTCGATTGATCACAAATAGTCGTCGGAGTCTTGAATATGACAGTTGATCGATCATAAAATTGATTTTGGTTGATCAAGGTTGGTTGATCGATCAGAGAGAAACTTGGTCGATTATCTAAGTTGGTCGAATTAACTGATATAGGTCGATCATGGGTGATGGATCAAACTGAAAAGTTTGTCCATAGATTTAGTCATTGAAGCAGTTCTTGGTTTGGCAAGTTATCAACATTCGATGTTACACCAATTTTACACAAAATATGTTGTAACTATAATTCAACTTTGATACAACAAGTAATACATATGCCTTCAAGATGTGCAGTCTATGTAGCCGAATTAACCTGCATCCATGCAAGTTTAACAAACAGACAAACGAGCGATTGCGATATGTGTGTGCCATTTTTAACAATCAGTTAGATTAATGAGAGAGTAAGAAACAAAGAACTAACAATTTGGTCATTGTATACATGTAAAAGAACTAATATAATTCTACTTAATGTGCTATAGTTTCTTCTCCAGATAATATTGATCAACCTCGAATGCCAACATATACCAGCATATCAATTGTAATTGATTACTACAAATTATGGATATCCTTGACAAGGAGAGAATTGGGGATATAATTGTGACTTCTTCTCAAGATTTAGGAAGAGATTCGAGGCCAAGTGATTTCCTCTCAAGGCCTACGGAATCTTGGTAACTACATCATGCCGCTGACATTTCTTCCTTGTAATCCAAATTCTATCTTTTTGTACCTTTCTCGAGGTGTCGTGATCCATCTAATCAATTGCTCTAACTTGAAATAGGTAGTAGGTACTTATGAGCCTAATTGGTTCCCTCCTCGCCAATCCAAGTGGATTCCTCTAAGTAGTCCTTATTACTTAATTTGACCTTTAGTCTTGTTGAGATAAATATATCTCTTGGTCTATTTTATGTTTTATGTTTCTTTATGTACTTATCATGTAATTAACCCAAGGGCTTTTCTCCTATATAAGAGAGCCCCCGGTCTATTCTAAATGCATGGTTTTATTTTCTCCCAACATGGTATCGGAGCAACGGTACTAAACTGGGGTTCCCATATCCCACCCTAAACCCTAACCCTATACCCCCACCCCCCAGCCCGTCGCCCGCCGCCGCAAGGGCCCCAACGCCCTCCCCTCTCTCCTCCAGGTGCTCGCGCAGCACCTCCAAGCCCTCGTCGCCGCAAGGCTCCCACCACCGGGCGCTTGCGTCGAGTCTCCAGGCGCCATCCACGCGTCGCCAGGCGCCTTCGGGGGCGGTCCCGCGCCGCCAAGCGCATCCAGGGGTTGTCCTACGCCGCCAGGGGCTGATTTCTCTCCTTTTCAGCGGCTCTAGCTCTCGAACGAAGACCTAGGGATGGTTGTATGAGTCTACAGATACAACTATTCCCTCATATGATTCTGTAGACGGTATTTTATCCACATGATATAATCCTCAATTGTTCCACGACTTGGCTTCTTGGTACAATGTCGGAAAGCAAGGGTGATGTTTTCTCCTCTTCTGGTGCCTTCAAGGGCCCGACACCAATCGTGAAGATGGATGGGACCAACTATGAGTTATGGTCCATGCAGTCATGGAAGGCCATGTCGCGATATATCGGCGATATATCGTCGATATATCGATATCGACATGGGACCGATATCGAAATCGATATATCGATATATCCGATTTTCAGGCATTTCCTTCAGAAAGATTCCTAGACATAACTCATAGTTGGTCTGCATGATGCAGTCTTGCCCGCTGATTTTCAGGCATTTCCTTCATACCCTAATGAGTGTCATAATAAGGAGCATATTCTGACTAATTCGGAGTCAGCAGACAAGACTGGGGCGAATGCATCATGGAAGCCAGACGATGCATATGCTCGTATCTGGCTTTATGGGACACTTAGCACAGAGATCGCTAATGATATTGTCAATCAGCCAATGGCGAAGGCTTTGTGGGACATATTGGCAGACACATACGGGCAAGCAAAGAATGAGAGCAAGATTCTTCAGTTGCAGTTCGACATTTTCTCAACCAAACAAAATGGTCGACCGCTCCACGCACACTTCTCTCATCTGAGAGGCATATTTGAGCGATTACACAGCTTCATGCCTATTACCACTAGCACTGAACAGCAGCAGGCATATCGGAATGCCACCATGACAGGAGTTTTCTTGTCCTCTCTTGACTCAGAGTACGATGCCGCTCGTACTCAACTTCTGACTGGAGAAACGATACCGCCGATGGAGGAGGTCTACAAGCGATTGAGCAGGATCACTACTACAGAGGGGGTCGTCCCAGTTTCGTGGTCGTGTACCTCAAGGTCGAGGAGGCGGCCGGCAGCGTGGTCCTTGTTCGTGTTGGAAAAGAGTCTTAGATTATTATTCAGAAAACCCTAGGCTCTCTTATATAGGGAGAGACCTTCAGGGTAAATTACAGAGAGGTCTATCAAAGATAAAGAAAATAACAAAAAGATACATAAAGAGATATTAATACTACGAACTATCTCTACACTCCCCCTCAAGGTGGAGCATAGATGTCTATCATGCTCAGCTTGGATGAACATCTCTGAAAAGGTCCTCTGAGCAGTGGCTTGGTGAACACATCTGCAGTCTGATCTCCTGAGCTCACATGAGCAGTAGATATCCATCCTCTCTAGATCAAGTCCCTAGTATAATGGCAGTCAACTTCAATATGCTTGGTCCTTTCATGGAAAGCTGGATTATTGGCAATGAACAATGCTGCCTGATTGTCACACTGAAGCTTCATAGGTAGGGGCACCGCTACATGCAAATCTTCTAGTACTGAACGGACCCACACCATTTCCGTGCTAGCTTGAGCCATGGCCCTATATTCGGATTCGGCACTGGACCTTGCCACAACAGTTTGTTTCTTGCTTTTCCAAGAAACCAAAGAGCCTCCCACAAAGACTGCAAACCCTGAGGTTGATTTTCGATCCTTAGGACATCCTGCATAATCTGCATCTGCACATGCTGAGATGGATAAGTCTGTGCTCTTTCTGAATAGCAGCCCTGACCCTGGAGAAGACTTCAGATACCTCAGTATCATGTGTATAGCATCCATGTGAACCTGTCTTGACTGCTCCATAAATTGACTCACCCTGCTAACTGCAAATGCAATGTCTGGATGAGTAATGGTAATGTAGAGGAGCTTTCCCACCATTTCTCTATATCTCCTCTTATCTACTTCATCCGTATTATCATCATACAGCTTCATGCTAGGGTCCATGGGAATACTTGATGGTTTGCACCCATCCATGCCAGTCTCAATCAGGAAGTCTGTAATATACTTCTGTTGTATCATCACCAAGCCTTGTGCATTCCTTGCAAATTCCAACCCCAGAAAATATCTTAGGGTTCCAAGATCCTTTGTAACGAACTGACGGCCTAGGAATGCCTTCGCCCTCTCTATGCCCTGAACATCGTCTCCTGTAACAAGAATATCATCCACATAGACCATAATGACAACCCTACCTGCCGATGTCTTCTGCACAAACAATGAGTGATCAGCATTTGACTTCTTGAATCCTTGTTGCTCAATCAGGTTGGACAGCTTCTGGAACCATGCTCTCGGACTCTGTTTGAGTCCGTATTTCGCCTTGTGAAGTCTACAGACCATCTGCTTCTCCCCCTCAGCAGTAAACCCAGGTGGCTGCTGCATGTAGACTTCCTCCTGTAAGTCCCCGTACAAAAAGGCATTCTTGACATCTAGGTGAGATATACTCCAATCACGGACCACAACAACTGATAAGAGACGGAGAGTAGAGTGTCTCGCCACTGGAGAGAATGTATCCATGTAATCCACACCATAGGTTTGTGTAAACCCACGGGCGACCAAGCGTGCTTTGTACCTATCCAATGTGCCATCTGCATGATATTTTACTGTGAAGACCCATTTGCAGCTCACAATTGATGCATCATAAGGTGCATGGACCAAAGACCATGTGCCACGAGACTGTAAGGCCCTCATCTCCTCTTCCATTGCTAATCTCCAACACTCATTCTTCAAAGCTTCCTGGTATGTCCGTGGTATATCCACGGAAGACAAGGTTGTGGCAAACCTCTGAAAATCACCAGTGAGATGGTGAAAAGACACCTGCGAAGCAAAGGGATAAGAGGCACATTGCCTCTTCTGCTTCTGTTAGAGTATTTGGTTGTGCGCCCTTTATGTTGTAACAGGGTAAATGGATCCTGGAGAAGATCCATTTACCCCCATCCAGTGTTTAGTCCCACACCGCCTGTGGGTGGGACTTGGAGGCTCTGGAGAGGCTATATAAGGAGCCCCAGACCTCCTGTACTCATTGAGAAAAAGGAATGAAGTATCCGCCCCTTTGAGGGCTTCTCCCGTGGTTTCATCCCGCTCCTCACGGAGTAGGGTTCCACGTAAAATCCCTGTTCTTTTCTTGTTTATTTATCTTTTCCATGTTTACGCTTCCGCTTCCGATTTTCTAACATGGTATCAGAGCGGGTTCGTTTCTCGGGGTTTTCATGATTTATTGTTTTTATTCGAGATGCGATTGTGCAAGTTCTCGAAGATCTGAGTTTGAAGATTATTCTCTTGTTCAATTTTTTTTTACGATGATCATCAAGTTGATGTGATCAGAGGATTTCCAAATAGGGCTTACTCGACAACCCTAGATCTAGTTCTATGTGAAGGTCCAGACGGTGGCGGCGCACGGCAACCCCAGCAAACCCCAGCGCAACTCCCTGGAGGAGTCACAACCATCATCGTTCTCCTTCAGCCGACTCAAGTGTGCAGGCCCCCAAAGCCTCTTCCAGGGCTCTGCACGGAGGGGCTGCGCATGAAGCCCCAACGTCGCCCCTCGCGTAACTCAGTTCCTCTCCAAGTCATTACGCGCAGGCTGCGCGATTCAGATCTTCCTCGCGCGAATCCCCTCCAGAACCTTCGACGTCGACCCAGTCCTCCAGTGCATCCCAGGCGCAGGCATACCCCAGGCAACCAACCACAACGTGCATAGGCGCACAGGCGGCGCCCCGATGGCCGCTCTTCCCATACGGTGCGGCTGCGATTCCCAGATCCCCCCGTTAATCCCAAGCCCAGGCGGAACCCTCACAGGCCCGGGCGGACCCCCGATGGCCGCTCTTAGGCTCTGGATCTACATGGAGGAAGAAAGGCGCATCATCTCGCGCCCCATCTCATCGCCCGATGCGCGCCATGCCGCACATGCGCAGTTCTCCTTGCGCCTATCACCTCCAGCACAGCCCCGCGCAGGCGGTGCCCTCGACCTCCTCACGTGCAAGCGGCGGCGGCGCCCCCTTGTGCGCGCGCTCCAGGCGCATCGCGCGCTCCAGGCGCACCCCCGCTCCCATCTCCATGGCGACGCACATGTCTTGGCGGCGGCGCCCTCCCATGCGTGGGTTGCGATCTGAAGGGGGTTCCCAATCGTGGGAACCCTAATCACACGTACAGGAGGAAACGGGGGGTCTCGATTGCTCCTTTAAAAATTATTTTTGTATGCCCAAATGATGGGCCGTACATAAAAAAGGGGGAGGGGTGATAAAAAAAAAGAGAGAGAGAATGCCATGCGTTGAAAAAAAAGAGGAAGGGAGAGCGGCTGCTAAGAAAAAAAAGGGACGGGGAGTTGGCCGTATAAAAAAAAAGAAAGGAGGGGAGGTGCAAGTTGGCCCATTGGGTCGTATTTAAAAAAAAAAATTAAAAAAAAAAGGCACGTACATGGAAAAAGCCGTACGTATTTTCAAAAAAAAATGTGCAAAGCAAAAGCCGAAAAAAAAGAAAATGAACGGCTTAAAAAAAGTTGCAAAAAAAAAGAAAAGAAAAGATGGCTTTTAAAAAAAAATGGAAAGCCGCAAGTATGGTTTGTTTTCCCCATTATGTTCTCTTCTCCCAACTTTGTCGATTTGTCTGTTTTCCGACAAGTATGGGAGAAAGGGGGAGTATATGTGTAGAGTCACAGGTCATGTTGCAGATTCAGATTTCCAGATCGGTCAGATTGTTCAGACTCTACAGTTGATGTTCAGACTCGACTATCATTGTTTCCGAGTCTCCAGTTTTAGACACGCACGAGTGTGCGGTCATTGTCAGATGAGCATAAGTTGCCATCATTGTCAGAGGTCCCCATCATTCTTCTAGTTGTCATGCCAGAGTTTTAATGTGAGCCATAGGGACTCCAGAGTAGAGGACCATTCCCTATGTCATATGTTGGCAAGGGTTTTCATGTGGTATCATAGGTACACCAGAGCAGTGCACCATTCTCTGAGCCAGATGGGCGAGACCCAGTTCTCCGACGAGGAGACTTCAGGCGCAAGTTCAGACTCGATTGTCAGGTTACGAGTCTTCAGTTGACTCACACTCCAGCCCGTTCGTCCTCCTCACCTGCACGGCATGAGAAGCAACGTCCTCGACTGCAGCATGTGCGCGTTGGGTTGATATTGTCCGTAGTGTCCTGTAGAGTTGAGTTGAATTTCTTTCTGTTTGTCCAAGCTGAGCATTGCATGCTCCAGCTTGAGGGGGAGTGTTAGAGTATTTGGTTGTGCGCCCTTTATGTTGTAACAGGGTAAATGGATCCTGTAGAAGATCCATTTACCCCCATCCAGTGTTTAGTCCCACACCGCCTGTGGGTGGGACTTGGAGGCTCTGGAGAGGCTATATAAGGAGCCCCAGACCTCCTGTACTCATTGAGAAAAAGGAATGAAGTATCCGCCCCTTTGAGGGCTTCTCCCGTGGTTTCATCCCGCTCCTCACGGAGTAGGGTTCCACGTAAAATCCCTGTTCTTTTCTTGTTTATTTATCTTTTCCATGTTTACGCTTCCGCTTCCGATTTTCTAACAGCTTCCGAATGGCAATCGGAACATCAAGATCATCATCATCTGCTGTACTGGATGGGCTAGTGTATGCCTGTACTGAAGGATCCTGTACATGTACCAAACCTGGCCCGTCAGTAGTAATGCCATCTGAACATACCTGAGGCGTGATGATTGGCTGTTGTGTAGCCTGAGCAGGACCTGTCTGGCGTGTATAGAATTTAGGTAAAGGTGATACGAGAGGCCGTGGAATGGGTGGAGGTGGAGGAGGTGGTGGTGGTGCTGGCGTGGAGACGGGCATAGGAGACAACTCAGTTGTACTCAATGTAGGTGGTGGAGGAACAAAGACATCATTAGTGGTAGTGGATGGTACCATTCTGTCACCTGCTGGAGAAAAATACATGACAGACTCAAAGAAAGTAACATCAGCACTCACGAAGTACCTATTAGTCACAGGATCATAACACCGGTAGCCCTTCTGAGTTCTGGAATAACCAACAAAGACGCACTTGACTGCTCTAGGAGAGAGTTTGTCAAGTCTGGGAGATAGACGATGAACAAAAGCCGCAGTACCAAAAACACGTGGAGTCAGTGAAAATAACTCCTTGTCCGGGAAAATAAGAGAGATAGGTATCTTATCACCAAGAACTGAGGATGGCATTCTGTTAACCAAATAACATGCAGTAAGAATAGCGTCGCCCCAGAATGAAATAGGAGCACAACTCTGAATCAACAGTGTTCGAGTAATATCCAAGAGATGGCGATGCATTCTTTCTGCCACACCATTTTGTTGTGAGGTATACGCACAAGTGGTTTGGTGAATAATGCCCTTTGTTGAAAGGAATAGAGAAAGTGAGCATGTACAAAATTCAAGGGAATTATCCGTCCGAACATATTTGACAGAAGAAGAAAAGACATTGTGCCCTTCATTAAGCAAATTCTTGATCACATCTCCTGCTTCAGATTTATTTTTCAAAAGAAAGACCCATGACACACACGAGAAATCATCCACTACTACAAGATAAAACCTGTGCCCCTGATGATCGGGAACACGACTCGGACCCCATGTATCTATATGTAACAACTCAAAAGGGGAGCTACTGTTCCGACTCTGATGACTTGGGAAGCTCGACCTGTGATGCTTTCCCAACTGACACGCTTCGCATCGGAAGGACGAACTAGGAGATATCTGTGGCAGAAGATGGTGCATTTTCTGGAGCGGAAGGTGACCAAACCGGAGATGCCAAATGTACGGAGAGTGTTGAAGGGAATAAACGAGATAACTTTAATCAAACCCTAGAGCTCTCTTATATAGGAGAAAAGCTCTATGGGTAAATTACAGAAAAAGGGACACTTAAACGAAACAAATAACATAATTACTCTAACACTCCCCCTCAAGCTGGAGCATATATATCTATCATGCTCAGCTTGGAACAACACAGATGAAAAGGACCTCTAGCAAGAGCCTTGGTGAACATGTCTGCAATCTGCTCTCCTGATGATACATAAGAAGTTGAAATAAGCCCCTTTTGAATTAAGTCCCGTGTATAATGTCAATCCACTTCAATGTGCTTTGTCCTTTCATGGAAGGCTGGATTATTTCCTATGAACAAGGCTGCCTGATTATCACATTTAAGATGCATGGGAAGAGGTACTTCAATAGTTAAATCAGTCAAGACCGATTTAACCCACATCATCTCAGCACTACCTTGGGCCATTGCCCTATATTCTGACTCTGCACTGGATCGAGCCACGACAGTTTGTTTCTTACTCTTCCATGCTACTGGTGAGCTACCAACAAATACAATAAAGCCTGAAGTAGACTTTCTATCATTAGGGCACCCAGCATAGTCTGCATCAGCACAACCTGTGACAGATATAGAGGTATCTTTCCTAAACAGAAGACCAACACCTGGAGACGACTTCAGATATCTCAAGATCATAAAAACAGCATTCATGTGAGCCTGTCTGGGTTGCTCCATAAATTGACTTACCCTACTGACAGCAAAGGATATATCTGGTCGGGTAATAGTGACATATAACAACTTCCCCACGAGCTCTCTATACCGTCTCTTGTCCACCTCCTCAGAGTCATCATCATAGAGTTTGACATTAGGATCCATAGGAGTAGTAGCTGGTCTACATCCTGTCATTCCTGTCTCAGATAACAGATCAGTAACATACTTCCGCTGTGTCATTACCATGCCTTGCTCATTTCTTGCAAACTCCAATCCCAAAAAGTAACGAAGTGTACCCAGATCCTTCGTAACAAACTGCTCACTAAGAAAATCCTTGGCCGCTTGAATGCCCTGCTTATTACTACCAGTGATAACAATATCATCCACATACACTAAGATGATCACAATACCTTGCTGGTCTCTCTTTACAAAGAGAGTATGATCTGCTATAGATCTGATGAAGCCCTTCTGTTCAATCAACTCCGAGAGCTTCTGAAACCAAGCCCGTGGACTCTGCTTCAGGCCATATATGGCCTTATGAAGACGGCACACCATACTGGACTCCCCCTCAGCAGCAAACCCTGCTGGCTATTGCATATAGACCTCTTCCTGCAAGTCACCATACAAGAAAGCGTTCTTGACATCTAACTGAAACAGGGGCCAGTCACGGACAATAGCAACTGCAATGAGAATCCGTAAGGTAGAATGACGGGCTACTGGAGAAAACGTCTCCTGATAGTCCACCCCATATGTTTGGTTGAAGCCACGAGCAACCAACCTGGCTTTGTATCTATCAACCGTACCATCAGCCCTATGCTTAACAGTAAAAACCCATTTGCTTCCGACTATGGACGCACCTGGTGGAGGATGCTCAACACTCCACGTACCACGTGACTGCAATGCCGCCATCTCCTCTTCCATAGCCAAACGCCGTGGACTGCTCTGTAGTGCCTCCTGATATGACCTTGGGATTTCCACTGCTGATAACCCAAGGACGAACTTGCGAAACTCCGGGGACAACCGCTCCAAACAGGCATGTGATGCAAAGTCCATCCCATATTTGGGATTCATTGTCCGCGCACGCTTTTGCCTTCTATGGGCAATAGGAAGATCAAGATCATCAACTGGAGTAGTGGTAGTATCATCTGTGCCCTGTACATCTGTCTGCGCATGCAAATCACCCGTGCCATTAGTAGTACTCAAATGTTCATTACATACCTCGGGCGTGCTGGATGATGGAGGAGGCACATGAGCAGAGGGTCGACGCTGATAGACCTGAGGATAAAAAGTAGAAGGTGGTGGTGGAGGTGGTGGTGGTATAGGCTGTGGTGGTGGTGGCGGCAGAGTAGAGCATGGAATAGATGGTGGAGGAGGGACATAGATATCATCTCCTTCGTCTGAATGAGTGAGGCTGTCACCTGTAGGAGAGAAATACATAATGGATTCAAAGAAGGTGACATCAGCACTAACATGGTACCGTCGTCTAACTGGATCAAAACACTGATACCCTTTTTGGATTTTGGAATAACCCACAAAAACACATTTGACAGCTCTGGGAGAGAGCTTGTCAAGACCAGGAGAGAAGAGATGAACAAATGCAACGGAGCCAAAGACGCGAGGTGTTAGTGAGAAAAGATCCTTCTCGGGAAACGCAGTCAAGAATGGGATCTTCTCTCCTAACACTGATGAAGGCATACGGTTGACCAGATAACAAGCAGTTAGAACCGCATCCCCCCAATAGGAGTGAGGGGCACGACTCTGAATCAAAAGGGTCCTGGTAATGTCCAATAAATGACGATGTTTCCGCTCAGCTAACCCATTTTGTTGGGAAGTGTAAGCACATGACTTCTGATGCACAATTCCTTGAGACATAAGGAATTTTGAGATATGAGAACTACATAATTCAAGAGCATTATCAGACCGTATGAACTTCACTCGAGCAGAATAAATATTTTTTATTTCAATAATGAAAGACTGTATAACAGACGCAGCATCAGACTTATTTTTAAGTAGAAAAACCCAACATAACCTAGAAAATTCATCAACAACAACAAGATAAAACCTGTGTCCTTGAAGATCAGGGACACGACTAGGACCCCAAATATCAAAATGTAGCAGCTCAAACAGACCATGACGACTTGGACCTATACGACTCGGAAATGAGGACCTGTGATGTTTGCCAAGTTGGCATGCCTCACACTGAAAATTAGACTTGGGAGAAATCTGTGGAAGAAGATGGACCATCTTTTGCAATGGAAGATGGCCAAATCGAAGATGCCAAGTGTAGGGTGACACCGATCCAGCCTTCATAGAAGAAACACCGGCATAAGGAGATTGCACCAGTCTATAAAGACCCCCTTGCTCACAGCCAGTTCTAATCAGTCTGCCCGTTAGTATGTCCTGAAACACAAGAGCAGATGGATCAAATATGGCACGACAATGTAAATCTTTAGTGATTTGACTAATGGATAGTAGATTCATGGAAAAATCAGAAGCATAAAGAACGTTCTGAAGTCGTATCCCAGGGGTCAATTGCACCTCCCCCTGACCAGTAATGGGAGAGTGTGTTCCGTCAGCAATTACCACGGAGCGTCCTGTCTGAGTCGCAGTAAAATCATCCAATTGCTTTTTGTCACCACATAAATGGTGAGATGCTCCTGAGTCCATAATCCATTCTGATAGATCTGCTCTGTAACAACTAGTAAGTGCATACGTTGTACCTGAAGAGGATGCTGATGTTGAGCCGGCTATCTCTGAAGATCCTGAAGTACCAGCAGGTCCCTGGCTAGGTATGATCTCCCGGAGTCTCGATACTAACTCCTCAAACCTCTGATCCGCTACTAGGGAAGGACCCCCTTCCTGCTGAGCCTGCTCCGCCACACGTGCCGTAGTAGTAGGAAACCCATGCTTAGAATAGCATGTTTCCTCAGTGTGTCCAGTCCTGCGACAGTAGGTGCACGGCTGTCTAGGAGGTCTGTTACCTCCTCCTCGACCACGACCACCTCTACCTCTGAAATGGGAGTAGTCTCCTCTGCCGCGAGAAGAAGCCATGGCTGAAGGTGTCGGAACTCCACCATGCGATATGGAGAGTCTACTCAACCTGCGATAGGCCTCTTCCATAGGTGGTATGGTGGCATCTGTAAGAATCTGTGCTCGGGCGGCATCATACTCCGGATCAAGGGCTGCTAAAAACACTCCAGTCATCACCGAGTCCCTGTACGCCTTGAGCTGCTCCGGTGTAGCTGTCAATGGAATGTAACCGTGTAGCTTCTCAAACATACCCCTCAGAGAGGTGTACAGGGTATGAAGAGGACGCCCGTTCTGCTTCGAGGTAAAGATATCATGCTGGAGTTGTAAGATCTTGGACTCGTTCTTCGCCGGAGAATACGTGGCTGCCAGGATATCCCACATAGCCTTCGCAGTGGGTTGACTCAGAATGTCGTTGCTATTTTCATGGACACAGTACCGGATAGCCAAACACGCGCATAAGCATTGTCAGCCTCCCATGAGGCGTTAACCCTAGTCTTGTCAACAGGTTCCTCTTGTGTGAGGATATGCTTCTTGCCATTGCACTGCATCAGACTCATGAACTGCATGGCCCACAGTTCATAGTTCGTGCCATCCATCTTCACAACGGGTGCTGGACCTTTGAAGGCACCCAGAGATGGAAAATCTACCTTGTTGTCTGACATGACGACAACAATAACCTGTAACTGGGGTTACACAATCAGAAGACAATGTCTACGCGTACATAGACTCAACGCAGGCACACGCACAGAACATGTGCATTCAAGGAAGCACGGTTAGGGCATATAGTGCACACGCACATGACTTGCGTGCACAGGACTTGCAGAGGAAGGCGCGCTACAGGCACGCTGACTTGCACAGGACTTGTTGCATATGACTTCAGACTTCAGGCATATGCCTTGCATATGACTTGCATATGACTTGCACAGGCACGCTGAGTTGCACGGGCACTTCAGGCTTCAGCGAAAGGCATGCTATCGACTTCAGGCTTCATGCGATGGCGCTACAGGCGAAAGCGAGACTTGTTGCATATGCGCCAGGCGAGAGGCGCTACAGGCGAAAGCGATCAGGGATGCGATGGCGAGATGGGGTCGCCAGGCGAGACTTCAGACTTAGGGCGACTCAGCCGACTCGCGTTGATCGCAGACTTCAGGCGAGACTCGGGCGATGGCGAGATTGCAGATTTAGGGCGAGAGCGAGCGACTGGCATTGATCGCCAGGCGATGGGCACAGAGGCGCAGAGGGCTCGCGCGCGATGGCGATGGCGCAGGCGCACAGGGCTCGCGCACAGGGCGCGATGGCGATGGCGATGGCGCACAGGAGGGTGGCGCCAATCTCAAGATAGAAGGAGAGAGAGAAGGGCGGCGGGTGGGGTAGGGTTAGGGTTCAAGAACTCCGTCCTAGGACCGTCGCTCTGATACCATGTTGAAGGGAATAAACGAGATAACTTTAATCAAACCCTAGAGCTCTCTTATATAGGAGAAAAGCTCTATGGGTAAATTACAGAAAAAGGGACAATTAAACGAAACAAATAACATAATTACTCTAACAGAGAGACTGGTCCAGCAGAAAGAGAGGAGACGTCAGCATAGGAATCCCGAACCAGTCGATATAAGCCATTCTGCTCAGAGCCACAGCCAATCACCTTGTCGTGAGTATGTCCTGAAAAATGAGAGAAGACGGGTCAAATATAGCACGACAATTCAAATCCTTCGTAATCTGGCTAATAGATAACAAATTCATTGAGAACTCGGGAGCATGTAGGACGTTCTGTAGCTGCATAGTCGAGGATAGAAAAACCTCCCCCTGTCCAACCAGGGGCGAATGAGTACCATCTGCTATCTGCACTGAACGGCCGGGAGGAATATCCTTGTAGGCCTTTGTTGGGAAAAAATGAGCAAGTGTCTTATTCCATAAGCCCTAGGCTCTCTTATATAGGAGAGTAGCCTATGGGTAAATTACATAAAGCATACAATGAAAAATAAAATAGAGAAGAGGTACAGATACTACTACTATATGCGTTAACACTCCCCCTCAAGATGGAGCATAGATATCAATCATGCTCAGCTTGGACGCACACTTCTGGAATGGGCCTCGTAGCAATGCTTTGGCGAATATATCCGCAGTCTGATTCTCTGAGCCAACATGAGACGTAGGAATGAACCCCTTCTGAATCATGTCACGTATGAAGTGACAGTCAACCTCCATGTGCTTGGTCCGCTCATGGAATGCTGGGTTGTTTGCAATGAACAAGGCAGCCTGATTATCACATTCCAAGTTCATAGGAAGTGGTACATCTAAACATAGATCTGTAAGCACAGCTTTCACCCACATCATTTTTGTAGTAGCCTGGGCCATAGTCCTATACTCGGATTCAGCACTAGATCTAGCTACCACCGTCTGTTTCTTGCTTCTCCACGAGACTAGGGCATCTCCAACATAGACGGCATACCCTGAGGTGGACTTCATGTCCTTGGGACATCCTGCATAGTCTGCATCCGCACATGCAGAGATAGAAATTCCCTTTCCTTTCTTGAATAGCAGACCTGCACCTGGAGAAGATTTGAGATATCTAAGAATCATATGTATTGCATCCATATGCACCTGGCGTGGTTGCTCCACGAACTGGCTCACACGACTCACTGCAAATGATATATCTGGTCTAGTGATCGTGACATACAACAGTTTGCCTACCAGTTCTCTGTATCTTCTCCTGTCCACCTCCTCTGTGTCATCTTCATAAAGCTTCATGCTGGGATCCATTGGTGTCGTAGCAGGTCGACACCCAAGCATACCTGTTTCACTCAACAAGTCTGTAACATATTTCCTTTGTGACATTACTAACCCATATGGATTTCTTGCAAATTCAAGCCCCAAAAATATCTAAGGACACCAAGATCCTTAGTGACAAATTCACTACCCAGCATTTCTTTCGCCTGCTTTATGCTCTGCTCATCATCTCCTGTAATCAAGATGTCATCAACATAAACTATAATCACAATGATACCTCTAGCAGTCTTCTGTACAAACAAGGAATGATTCGCATTGGAGCGTTTGTATCCTTGTTTTCCGAAGAGATCTGAGAGCCTCTGAAACCATGCTCTGGGGCTCTGCTTAAGGCCATAGATAGCCTTATGCAACCTGCATACCTTGGAACACTCCCCCTCAACAGCAAAACCAGGTGGTTGTTGCATATAAACTTCTTCCTGCAAGTCTCCATATAGGAATGCATTCTTTACGTCCAGCTGATGAATCGACCAGTCTTTAGCAACTGCAACTGACAGCAAGATCCGTAGAGTGGAATGGCGTGCGACAGGAGAGAATGTGTCTAGGTAATCCGCGCCATAAGTCTGTGTAAAGCCACATGCAACAAGACGCGCCTTGTACCTGTCAATGGAGCCATCTGCATTGTGCTTCACTGTAAACACCCACTTGCAGCTCACCGGGTTCACATCTGGAGGTATAGGAACCAAACTCCAAGTTCCTCTGGACTGAAGTGCCGCCATTTCCTCTTCCATTGCTAGCCGCCATCTATTGTCTTGCAGAGCATCTTGATGATTGCGTGGAATATCTACAGCTGACAGTGCCACAACAAATGACCTGAAATCTGCAGATAGCCTGTCAAAGGACACGGATGCTGATAATGGATATGTAGCACAGCTCCTCTTCGACTTGCGTAGAGCAATGGGAACATCTAAATCAGTTGTAGCCTCATCTGGCCCCTGCACCATATCCTGCTCAGAATTGTCGTCAGATCCATCAACAGTAATATTTTCATTACATACCATAGGCGAGCTAGTAGACGAGTCATGACCATGAGCGGGAGGAGGCCTGCGGGTATAATGGAACGGTAGCGGTGATATAGGTGGTGGTGGTGGTGGTAACGACATCTGTGGTGGTGGTGCTGGTGATGGCATCTGAAGTGGTGGTGTCATATATATGGCATCAGTGGGTAGAGGTGGTAGCTGCTTATCTCCTGAGGCTGAAAAATACATAACATTTTCAAAAAATGTAACATCTGCACTGATCATATACCGCCGACGCAGAGGATCAAAGCACTTGTACCCCTTTTGAGTTCTGGAATACCCAACAAAGACACATTTGACAGCCCTAGGAGAGAGCTTGTCAGTACCAGGCGACAACTGATGGACAAATGCAACCGACCCAAACACACGAGGAGTAAGAGTAATCAGATCCTTCGTAATCTGACTAATTGACAACAAATTCATTGAAAAATCAGGTGCATGTAGCACATTCTTGAGCTGCATAGAAGATGTCAATCTAATCTCCCCCGGCCAGTGATGGGGGAATGTGTAACATTGGCAATTACTACTGTCCTTCCTGGAGGGATCTGAGTGTATCCTGTAAGTAGACTCTGGTTGTCACATAGGTGATGTGTAGCACCTGAGTCCATAATCCATGGTAATGTATCTGATCTACTACAGTTGAGTGCGAGTATACTACCTGAAGCACTGGTAGACGCAGAAGCAGAAGCAGCGGCATCAGAATGACTCTCTGTAGTTGCTGTTGGACCGGATGGTGGAATAATGCCCCTCATACGGGCAACTAGATCATCGAACCGTTGATCCAAAGTAGCAGCAGATGGAGGCTCTATCTGCTCAGCAGCTCGTGCAGATGCAGGAAATCCATGCTTTGAGTAGCATGTGTCTTCATTATGTCCAACTCTGTGACAGTAGGTACATGTTGGCCTAGTGCGGCCACCTCTTCCACGAGGTCCACGTCCACGGCTCTGATGATGGAATCCGCGACCTCTGTTGGCTGCCATGGCTGAAGAATTCTGACTCGCAGTCGTGGAAGGAACTGTGATCCGATTCAATCTATGGAAAGCTTCCTCCATGGGAGGAATAGTAGAGTCAGCCAAAATCTGTGATCGTGCAGCCTCATACTCTGGATCGAGTGCAGCCAGGAACACACCTACCATAGTTGCGTTCCTGTATGTCTTCTGCTGTTCTGGCATGGCTGTAAGAGGCATGAAGCTATGGAGCTTCTCGAACATCCCTCTCAGTGATGTATAGAGAGAATGTAAAGGGCGACCATTCTGCTTTATTGTGAATATATCATGCTGAAGTTGCAGAATCTTCGTCTCGTTCTTCGCCTGAGAGTATGTTGCCGCCAGAATATCCCATATATCCTTGGCTGTGGGTTGATGTAGAATGTCATTGGCAATTTCAATCGCCAACGTACCAGATAGCCAAACCTTGGCATATGCATCATCAGCCTCCCAGGAGGCATTGACTCCAGTCTTCTCAGCAGGCTCAGGTTCAGTAAGGATATGTTTCTTGTCTGTTGACTTCATCATGCTCATGAACTGCATTGCCCACAGTTCATAATTTGTACCATCCATCTTTAGTATAGGCGCTGGACCACGAAAGGCGCCAATAGATGGAATATCTGACTTGTTTTCTGACATCTTGGATACTGAAGAGTGGAGTTATTGACCAGTGATTGTCTTTGTCTACAATGACATTGACGGGTTTAGTTGCACTGGATGCGCACTGGATGCAGGAGATCACACGCGCTGGGCACTGGATGCGCTGGACACGCGCACTGCTCGGCCGCACAGGAGGTCACGCGCGCACAGCCTTGCGCAGATCACGCGCAGGCACGCGATGGGAGAGGCCCGTGATCACGCACTGAGCCGCGCGATCACGCGCAGGAGATGCGCCGGAGATGCGCAATGGCACGGAAGGGATGTGCCACCGGAGATGATCTGCGCGGCGCTGATCGGAGAGAAGGAGCGCACGACGCTGATCGGAGAGGAGGAGCGCACGGGAGAGAGGGCGGCGCCGATCAGATGAGAAGAGAGAGAGAGAGAGAGAGGCCGACGGGTGTGGTGGGTAGGGTTAGGGTTTCGAGAACTCCGGTCTAGGACCGTCGCTCTGATACCATGTTGGGAAAAAATGAGCAAGTGTCTTCTTCCATAAGCCCTAGGCTCTCTTATATAGGAGAGTAGCCTATGGGTAAATTACATAAAGCATACAATGAAAAATAAAATAGAGAAGAGGTACAGATACTACTACTATATGCGTTAACAGCCTTTAATCTACCTCTATCTCAGCAGAGATGATGTGTGGCTCCGGAATCTATAACCCAGTCAGATATATCATGAGGTGTTGTGCATGCAATAGATCTACCTGACGTGCTCGCAGCGGCGGATGAACTGGCAGAGGCAGTGGCAGCAATATCTGAAGAGCCACCAGACGAATCAGCAGATGACTGTGGCATAATATCTCGGAGACGGGCCACCAGTTCGTCAAATCTACTATCTGCAGTAGAGGATAATGGAGACTGAGAGTGCTCTGCAACACGTGCCGATGCTGGGAATCCATGCTTTGAATAACATGTCTCCTCTGAGTGTCCAGTGCGGTGACAATAGGAGCACGTCTGACTGAAACGACCACCCCTTCCCTGGGGTCCACGGCCACGTCCACGACCACGGCCAGAATGTGGTCCACCTCTCCCACGCGAGACTGCCATCGCCGATGGGGGTGGAGTAGAAGAGCTGGAGGAGACTGGAATGCGACTGAGCCTTCTATAGACATCCTCCACTGGAGGAATAACTGCATCAGCTAGAATCTGGGACCGGGCGGCATCATACTCTGGATCAAGAGCCGCAAGTAGAACACCCACCATGGTGGCGTTCCGAAACGTCTTCTGTTGTTCAGGAGTAGCATTGAGAGGAATGGTACTGTATAGCTTCTCAAATATCCCTCTTAGGGATGTGTATAGGGAATGGAGAGGTATGCCGCTTTGCTTCATTGTGAAAATGTCATGCTGAAGCTGCAACATCTTTGTCTCATTTCGCACCTGCGAATAAGTAGCGGCAAGAATGTCCCACATTGCCTTGGCAGTGGGCTGATGAAGGACATCGTTAGCAATCTCCATCGTCAATGTACCAGATAACCAGACTTTTGCGTAGGCGTCATCAGCCTCCCATGAGGCATAGATCCATGTCTTCTCTGCAGGCTCATCCTCGGTAAGAATGTGTTTCTTACCATTAGACTTCATGAGGCTCATGAACTGCATCGCCCAGAGCTCATAGTTAGACCCGTCCATCTTCACTATTGGCGCAGGACCTTTGAATGCGCCGGTGGAGGGTAAATCGACTTTCAATTCTGACATACTGCTGCTTGGAGAAGAACAAGAGTATATAGACACGGTGATGAATGTCTACACAAACTGCATCGGATTTGAGTGCGTATGTAGACGTTTACGCACTCAAACCCACATATCGGATGAAAAGAGTGCTAGGGCACGCCTCAAAGAAGGCTTACAGCCCTTTAATCGGCTAACGAGTGCCAACCGGTGGGACCTCCGGGACTGGGAGCCGCTGATCTGAATCGCGGCTGGGCTGGGGGCGTAAGGCGGCTAGGCTGGAGGCTTAAGGCGACAGCTGGGACCTCTGGGGCTGGGCTGGGGGCCACCTTGTGCCCTAAGGCGGCAGGTGGGACTGCCGGGGATGTGCTGGGGACCCCCTGGAGGCGAAAGACGATGCGAGGCTGGGGTTGGGTCCTTCGGCGGTGGTCTGGGATCGCTGGCTATGGGCTGGTACCGCCGGTGGTGGGCTAGGAGAAAGTCCTAGGGTGGCGCGGGAGCCTCGATCGGAGCCGGAGAGAGAAGCGGCGGCGCCGAGGAGAGGAGAGGGCGGCGGGTGGGGAAGGGGACGGCACGGGAGCCCTAACCTGGCTCTGATACCATGTTGGAAAAGAGTCTTAGATTATTATTCAGAAAACCCTAGGCTCTCTTATATAGGGAGAGACCTTAAGGGTAAATTACAGAGAGGTCTATCAAAGATAAAGAAAATAACAAAAAGATACATAAAGAGATTAATACTACGAACTATCTCTACAGTTCGCGTTGCCATCGTCCTGGTCACTCTGAGGAGACATGCTTTCAGAAGCATGGTTATCCAGCGTCTGCACGTGTTGCTGAGCATTCTAGTTTGCCTACTCTGGATCCACGTTTCGATGTTATTGTCTCCAGACTTCGAGACATGATGACCACTCCTACGACTCTGACTCCATGTGCTACAGATGCTGCAGCCACTGCTAGAGCATCTTCTAGTTCATCTGGTACTTCTTATGTGTTTACAAGTAGTAGCAGTTCAGATTTGACTGATTGGATTACGGACTCTGGAGCGTCACATCATATGTGCGAAGATCGGATGCAGTTCCGTACATACAGATCTATCCCACCTGGCAGATCCGTGGTTATTGCCAATGGAGTTCGTCTACCCATTGACGGTCTGGGGGAGATTGTTCTAGCTCCCTCAGTGAATCTTCAGAATGTCTTATATGCTCCAGACTTCCAGATGAATCTTTTGTCCATTAGTCAACTTACAAAAGATTTACATTGCTGTGCCATTTTTGATCCCTCTTCTTTTGTGTTTCAGCACATACTAACTGGCAGGGTGATTGATCATGGTCGTGAGCAGTGAGGTTTGTATAAGCTTGCCATACCACCTTGTGCTGATGTCGCTGCTATACCTTCATGATTTGTTTCTCCCTTCATGTGGCATCTTCGATTTGGCCACCTTCCACTTCAGAAGATGTGTCATGTGCTACCACAGATATCTCCTCGTACTACACTGGATTGTGAAGCATGCCAACTTGGGAAGCACCATCGCTCCTCTTTTCCGAGTCGTCCGAGTCGTCACGGTAGTCAGTCCTTTGAGTTGTTTCATTTTAATATTTGGGGTCTGAGTCATGTGCCTGATCATCAGGGACATCGTTTCTATATGGTTGTTGTGGATGATGTTTCTAGACTTTCTTAGGTTTTCCTGTTAAAACACAAGTCTGAAGCTGGTGCTATCATTAAAACCTTTCTTATTGAAGTTAAAAATATATTCTCTGCTAATGTGAAGTTCATACGTACAGACAATGCTTTGAAGTTTTCCACATTACACTTATCTGAATTTCTCAGGTCCCTCGGTATAGTTCATAAGACTTCTTGCAATTATACTTCTCAGCAGAATGGCGTGGTTGAACGTAAACATCGTCACCTTCTTGATGTTACAAGAACATTATTGATTCAGAGTCGTACCCCTCATTCTTTCTGGGGAGACGCCATTCTCACTTCTTGCTACTTGGTGAATCACATGCTGTCAACTATTCTTGGGGAGAAGGTTCCCTTCTTGATTGTGTTTCCCGAGAAGGAACTTTTCTCCCTCACTCCCAGAGTGTTTGGATCTGTGGCCTTTGTCCATAACTTCGCTCATGGTCGTAACAAGCTCTCACCTAGAGCTGTCAAATGCGTCTTTGTTGGTTATTCTCGTACCCAAAAAGGGTATAGATGTTTTGATCCTGTATGACGGCGATATTATGTGAGCGTTGATGTTACTTTCTTTGAGTCGATAATGTATTTCTCTCCTATAGGTGACAAGTTATCCAATGCTACTACTAGTGAAGATATTGTTGTTCCTCCACCTCCATCTCCTCCACCGCCTCCACCACCTCCTCCACCTCCACCGCCCCCACCACCTCCACTTCCATCTACCCAGTCCAAGGTCTTACCCCTTGTTTACACTCGCAGGTCTTCTACTCGCTCCTTTGCTCATGCGTCGTCCAGATCATCCACCACGCCTCAGGTATGTCATGAACACATTGTTTCTACTGATGGCAATGGAGCTTTACATGATACACAGGATGAGTTAATTCTACAAGACAGAGAGGCTGATGATCTGGAGATTCCTATTGTCCTAAGGAAGTCTCGTCGCCAATGCGCCACATATCCTCTTGTTGTTCATGTTTCTTTGGATCATCTTTCAGAGGAGTACAGGAAGTTTGTAGTGGGACTCTCGGCTGTCACTATCCCACGTACATGCCAGGAGGCACTACAGGACAATAGGTGGCGACTTGCAATGGAAGAAGAAATGGCAGCCTTTAGGTCGCGTGGTACATGGAGTATTGTATCTGTTCCAAAAGGTGCCTCTGTTGTAAGATGCAAGTGGATATTTACAGTCAAGCAAAGAGCAGATGGCAGTGTGGACCGATAGAAGGCCAGACTTGTGGCATGTGGGTTCACCCAAACTTATGGGATGGACTATCAGGGTACTTTTTGTCCTGTGGCTAGACATTCGACACTACGCATTCTTCTTTTTGTTGCTCTCACGGGACTGGCCTTTGTACCAACTTGATGTGAAGAATGCTTTTCTATATGGGGATCTACAGGAGGAGGTTTACATGCAGCAACCATCGGGGTTTGCTACTGAGGGGGAGTCACAGCAGGTATGCAGGCTACACAAGGCAATTTATGGCCTGAAGTAGAGTCCGAGAGCTTGGTACCAGAAGCTATCAGAGTTGATAGAGCACCAGGGGTTTATGCGGTCTATTGGGGACCACTCACTCTTTGTTCAGAGGATCCAGAGAGGTATTGTTGCTATTCTTGTTTATGTGGATGATATTGTTGTCACAGGAGATGATGACCATGGTATTCATATGGCCAAGGAATTCCTAGGTCAACAGTTTCTGACGAAGGACCTTGGCACTCTTCGATTCTTCCTTGGGTTGGAGTTCACCAGGAACCAGCATGGTCTGGTAATGACGCAGAGAAAGTTTGTGATGGATCTCCTTTCTGAGACTGGTATGACAGGATGCAAGCCTTCTACTACCCCTATGGATCTGAGTATGAGGTTATATGATGATGACACTGAGGAGGTAGAGAGCAGGATATATAGAGAGATGGTTGGAAAGCTTTTATATGCCACCATCACCATGCCGGATATAGTGTTTGCAGTAAGCAAAGTTAGCCAGTTCATGGAGCAGCCCAGAAAGGTGCATATGGATGTTGTCTATATGATATTGAGATATTTGAAGAATTCACCTAGCTTGGGTCTTATATTCAACCGAGATACATCTCTTGAGGTGACAGCTTATGCAGATGATTATGCAGGTTGTCCCAGAGACAGAATGTCTACTTCAGGCTTTATTGTGTTTGTCGGGAGCTCACTTGTTTCATGGAAAAGCAAGAAGCGGACAGTTGTGTCCAGATCAAGCGCAGAATCTGAATATAGGGCCATGGCACAAGGGAGTGCAGAAATGATGTGTGTTAGATCGGTATTGACTGACCTTACTATTGAGGTCCCTCTTCCTATGAAACTTTTATGTGATAATCAAGCTGCACTATTCATTGCCAATAATCCTGTATTTCATGAAAGGACGAAGCATATAGAAGTTGATTGTCATTACACTAGAGACCTGACCCAGAAGGGTCTCATATCTACTGCCCATGTATCCACAGGAGATCAGACGGCTGACATCTTCACCAAGGCATTAGCTAGAGGTCCATTTCAAAGGTGTTGCTCCAAGCTGAGCATGATAGATATATATGCTCCAGCTTGAGGCGTAGTGTTGAGATAAATATATCTCTTGGTCTATTTTATGTTTTATGTTTCTGTATGTATCATATGTATGTATCATGTAATTAACCCAAGGGCTTTTCTCCTATATAAGAGAGCCCTTGGTCTATTCTAAATGCATGGTTTTATTTTCTCCCAACAAGTCTCGGCTTCATTTCAATCATATTTAATTTGACCTTTCCACGTCTTGTTGAAATTCAATCCGGTCAAACTAGTCCACCTTTAATTTGATTGAGTTGACGAATTTATCATGGTTGATCCTTTATTTAAGACCGACCTTAGTCAATTTTGTTGAATTGGGTTGGGTCACGATTGATTAATTGGCTGCACATGAACCAAACGAAATATTACCCTCCCCTGTGAAATGCTTCTCTCAATCCCTCCCATGTGAAATTTTTCTCTCAATCCCTCAAGTTCTTTATTGGCTACAATTAGGCTGTCTTTTTAGAATTAATGTGATTCTCATGTCATGATGTACCAACCTGTGGTTGGGATGGGGGTGATGCGGTGCGGAGACATGTACATGGCGCTTCTCACGAAGTAGGCGATCAGAATCTAGGGAGATGGGTTTGAGTTGCTCTCTGGGATGATCCAATCTAATTACTCTCTCACTCATTTTTTGTGCATGTGTAGATGTTATGGTCTCTCCTTCCAAGTTTTGGGTGTGATGGGATGTGTAAGAGGTGCAATGAGGCTACATTGGATATGAACCACTGCTTCTTCAGATGGCCTAGGTCAAGGGATACCTGAGTGGCGGATGACTTACCTAGAGTCCATTGGGACAACATTCATTCTGAGCTCATATGGTAGTTACTGGAGAGGGTTAATTGAAGGCATGACTAGGGTGATTACTCTCATCTGGGGTTTCTGGCTGGTTAGGAACTATTTGATTTTCTTGATGTAAGATTTTACCATGAGAATGTAATTGAGCATGCCAAATATTTGTATGTAACATGGTTCTTGTATTTTTTTTGTTTATAATTCTTAATGAATATAAAAAGTTTGGACTGGTCTCTTATGGAGGTTCATCCTATTAGTTCGCAAAACAAATCATTATGGCATGCGATTTTAAATTTTATGGCTCCTGTACATGAGAATGTAATAAAGCATGCCAAATCTCTATGGACCGTCTCTCGCTGGCGAGGAACTGTTTGATTTTCAAGGACGTGAAATTTTACCATGAAAATGTAATTGAGCACGCCAAAATCAAAGCTGAAACATGGTGCTTGTAAATTTTTGTTTATAGTTCTCAATGAATATATAAATTTTGGGTAGGCCTCTTATGGAGATTCATCCTATTAGTTCTAAAAAAATGGTGATGGCATATGTTTTCTATGGCTCCTGTACATCTCAGATTTTGATCAATCCTCTGAAGATCAATTTGAGTATAGTTTCAACCCCCATTGAAATTAAGAGCACAAGAAGCCATCAATAATCTCGAGAACATAGTGTTCTCACTCTTACAATTTCCATTTTTTTATTGGTTTCAACCAGGGACTGACAGTGGTGAGTATATCAGCAACAACATTCCCTCAGACGTTGGATTGGCTTCATGGTTACCTTTTACAGGTAACATAATGTTGGAATTTGATGCTTCTAATGTTTCATATTTCAACTTATGTATCATATAATCTGCCTATTGTCCTTTATGTAATGACTGATTTCTACGCACACAGTATCCTCATTTACGGTTAAATTATATATTAATTCGGCATTCAAAATTACTAGAAAATATACGTACATTCTACACAGAGGGCTAACCACCTAAAGGTACTAATTAAGTGAAATATATGGAAATTCATGAATCTTGCGAAGTTGCTTTAGTTTGTCCAAGCTCGAGGCTGTGTCCAATGAGGTTGACTGATGTGAGCTGGGATTTTATTTATTTGTTTGTTTTCTATTTTTAAGGGAGGCTTCGGATAAGTATTTTGTTGAAATTTCATTTGAAACTGGTACTAGGAATCTTTTATAATAATAATTTAGTAGTTGGGTTTGGTTTTTTTCATATTTTGATTTTTACTTGCTTAGAAAGCCGGGTAATCATCTAAGTGACTTATAAAGGTCAAAAGTTAATGAGAAAGATCGTTTATTGGACTATTTATCCCTCCCTTTTCATTTTGTGGAATCCAACCCTTAAATTATTTTTTCTAGAGCTGTGAAATGGTCTAGTGGTAGTATAGTGTGTCTACCACACAAAAGACCAGGGTTCAAATCCCACTCTTGCAGGGGTTGCGTTAGGTAGTCGACGGCCAGCGTAAAAAAAACTCGAATCTTTCAACATGGATTTGAGCAAGAATCCATGTAGCCGACCCTACTTATAGTGGGAGAAGGCTTAGCACTTTTTTTGTGAATCTTTTCACATTTTCTTTAATCTTTTGTCATCTTATGACTGTTTGCATCAACGACATTCTGTTAACTAATTGTTGTACTGCCCCTCTATATAAAGGGCCCTAGATTTTGCAATTAAGTATGTCATTCTAGTTTTGATCTTTAAACATTTGTTATCTATTTCACCTCTTTTCTTCCTGATTGTTCTTTCAACTATTTGCAACATGCATGTGTTCCCTCTTTCCTCAAGTCCACTATCTTTGCCATATCTGTTGTGTTTGCATCACCCACTCGCAAGAACACTATGTGCTACATGTGATTTGCAACTTCGCACTATATAGAAGGGAAATTGAAGCCTTTTCTTTAATTTCGTTCTTCGGAAAACAGTTGCAAAGATAAAATTATGATGCACAGTGACCCCCTGGAAAATTTTCAATGTAAAAGTTCATGAAAAAATGTATGAGGTTCAAGTATTCAAGGTATTGGCACTGCTCATAGAAATTACGTTGCCACTTAGCATAACCAGTAAGTCCGGTTTGGTACTGGTTTCATATTTTCATTATGTTCTTCTCAAAGAAATATTTCCAATTATGTTTATTGGATGAACCCATGAGCATGCTCATGTTAATATGTTTGGAGAAAAATGAATCATACATTAGAATAAACCGAGGTCTCTCTTATAAAGGAGAAAAGCCTTTGGGTTAATTACATGATAAGTACACAAAGAAAACATAAAACATAAAATAGACCAAGAGATATATTTATCCAACACTCCCCCTCAAGCTGGAGCATATATATCTATCATGCTCAGCTTGGAGCAACACCTCTGAAATGGACCTCTAGCTAGGACCTTTGTGAAGATGTCAGTCGTCTGTTCTTTCGTGGAAACATGAGAGGTGGATATGAGACCTTTTTGGATCATGTCTCTAGTGTAATGACAATCCATCTCTATATGCCTTGTCCGTTCATGAAAAGCAGGATTATTGGCAATAAATAGTGCAGCTTGATTATCACATAAAAGTTGCATAGGAAGAGGAACCTCAATGGTAAGGTCATTCAATACTGATCTAACCCACATCATTTCTGCACTCCCTTGTGCCATGGCCCTGTATTCAGATTCTGCACTTGATCTGGCCACCATTGTCTGCTTCTTGCTTTTCCATGAGACAAGTGAGCTCCCGACAAACACAGCGAAGCCCGAAGTAAACTTTCTGTCTCTGGGACAACCTGCATAATCCGCATTTTTTCAAGTTGTCACCTCAAGAGATGTATCCCTGTTGAATATAAGACCCGAGCCAGGTGAGTTCTTCAAATATCTCAATATCAAATAGACACCATCCATATGCACCTTTCTGGACTGCTCCATGAACTGGTTAACTTTGCTTACTGTAAACATTATATATGGCCCGGTGATAGTGGCATATAAAAGCTTCCCAACTAGTTCCCTATATCTCCTGCTCTCTACCTCCTCAGTGTCATCATCATATAATCTCATACTCGGATCCATAGTGGTAGTAGCAGGCTTGCATCCTGTCATACCTGTCTCAGAAAGGAGATCCATCACAAACTTCCTCTGGGTCATCACCAGACCACGCTGGTTCCTGGCGAACTCCAACCCAAGGAAGTATCGAAGAGTGCCAAGATCCGTAGTCACAAACTGTTGACTTAGGAACTCCTTGGCAGTCTGAATGCTTTGGTCATCATCCCTTGTGACAATAATATCATCCACATAAACAAGAATAGCAACAGTACCTCTATGTGTCCTCTGAACAAAAAAGGAGTGGTCTGCAGTGGATCGCACAAACCCCTGGTGATCTATCAACTCCGATAGCTTATGGTACCACGCTCTCAGACTCTGCTTCATGCTATAAACCGCTTTGTGGAGCCTGCATACCTTTTGAGACTCTCCCTCAGTAGCAAACCCTGGTAGTTGCTACATGTAGACTTCCTCCTGAAGGTCCCCGTATAGAAAGGCATTCTTCATATCATATTGGTACAAAGGCCAATCCCGCGAAACAACAACGGAAAGAAGAATGCGTAGTGTCGAATGTCTGGCCACAGGAGAAAAGGTGTCCCGGTAATCCACCCCATAGGTTTGGGTGAACCCGCATGCCACAAGTCTTGCATTGTAGCGATCCACACTGCCATCGACCCTTTGCTTGACTGTAAATATCCATTTGCAGCTTACAACAGATGCACCTTGTGGAGCAGATACAATGCTCCATATCCACGCGACCACAAAACTGCCATCTCCTCTTCCATTGCAAGTCTCCACCTACTGTCCTGTAGCGCCTTCTGATATGTTCGTGGGATAGTAACAGCAGAGATCCCACTACAAACTTCATGTACTCCTCTAAAAAATGATCCAAAGAAACATGTGCAGCAAGAGGATGTGGCACATTGACGACGAGGCTTCCTTAGGGCAATAGGAATCTCTAGATCATCAGCCTGGAATCATCTCGTCCTGTATATCATGCAAAACTCCAGTGCCATTAGTAGAAACAATGTTTTCATGACATACCTGAGGCGTGGTGTATGATGTGGACGGCGCATGATCAGAGGGGCGAGTAGAAGACTTGCGAGTGTAAACAAGGGATAAGAATTTGGACTGGGTAGATGGAGGTGGAGGTGGAGGTGGAGGCGGTGGCGGTGGTGGAGGTGGAGAAGGCTGAGGTGTAGCATGGGGTTCATATGATGGAGGAGACGGAGGTGGAGGAACAACAACATCCTCTCCAGAAGTAGCATTGGACAACCTGTCACTTGTAGGAGAGAAATACATAATCTACTCAGAGAAAGTGACATCGGCACTCACATAATATCTTCGTCCTACAGTATCAAAACATCTATACCCTTTTGGGTACGAGAATAACCAACAAAAACACATTTGACAGCTCTAGGCGAGAGCTTGTCACGGCCAGGAGTGAAATTGTGGACAAAGGCCACAGATCCAAAGACTCTAAGAGTGAGAGAGAATAGTTCCTTCTCGAGAAATGCAATCAAGAAGGGAACCTTCTCTCCAAGAATGGTGAATGGCATGCGGTTCACTAAGTAGCAAGCAGTGAGAACCGCGTCCTCCCAGAAAGAATGAGGGGTACGACTGTGGATTGTAGAGATAGTTCGTAGTTTCATTATCTCTTTGTGAAGTTTATCGTTATTTCTTTATTTTATATAGACCTCTCTGTAATTTACCCTTTAGGTCTCTCCCTATATAAGAGAGCCTAGGGTTTTCTGAATCTATAACGAAGTTTTTTTTCCTAACATGGTATCAGAGCAACCCTAGGGCTCTCCACCCCCCGCCGCCCCTTCCCCACCCGCCTCCCTCTTCTCGGAATCACCGCCGCCTCCCTCTTCTCGGAATCATCGCCGCCTCTCTCTCTCTCTAGCACGCGCCGCCGCCGCCTCTCTCCGAAGGACCCAACCCTCCATCGTCGGCGATCCCAGCCCTCCATCGCCTTCCCACCACCAGCGGCTCCAGCCAGCCCGCCGCCAGAGGAGATTCCAGCCCCCAGCCAGCCGCCGGAGGAGATCCCAGCCCCCCCTGCGGCTCTAGCCACCTGGCGGAACCACCATCTGCCGCTGCCGATACTCCAAGTGCGTGAACAGCCACCCGTGCAAGGTCTCCAAGCGGCTCCCAGCCGCTACGAAGGGTTGTCAGCCCCTTGTAAGGCGTGCCCTAGTTCCTTCCTCGTCCGTTCTATGGGTTTGAGTGCGTAACGTCTACATATGCACTCAAATCCGATGCAGTTGTTGTAGACATTCATCATCACGTCTACATATCCTAGTTCTTCTCCAAGCGGCGGTATGTCAGAATCAAAAGTTGATATGCCCTCCACCGGCGCATTCAAAGGTCCTGCGCCAATAGTCAAGATGGACGGGTCTAACTATGAGCTCTGGGCTATGCAGTTCATGAGCCTCATGAAGTCGAATGGTAAGAAACACATTCTTACCGAGGATGAGCCCGCAGAGAAGACTGGGATCTATGCCTCATGGGAAGCTGATGATTCCTATGCAAAGGTCTGGTTGTCCGGTACCTTGACGATGGAGATTGCCAACGACGTCCTCCATCAGCCCACTGTTAAGGCAATGTGGGACATTCTTGCCGCCACATATTCGCAGGTGCGAAATGAGACGAAGATGTTGCAGCTTCAGCACGACATATTCACAATGAAGCAGAGCGGCATACCTCTCCATTCTCTTTATACATCCCTAAGACGGATGTTTGAGAAGTTATACAGTATCATCCCTCTGACTGCTACTCCTGAGCAGCAGAAGGCGTTTCGAAACGCCACCATGGTTGGTGTTCTACTTGCGGCCCTTGACCCTGAGTACGATGCAGCTCGATCTCAGATTCTCGCTGATGCAGTTATTCCTCCGGTTGAGGATGTTTACAGAAGGCTTAGCCGCATTCCAGTTTCCTCCAGCTCTTCTACTCCACCTCCTTCAGCGATGGCAGTCTCGCGTGGGAGAGGTGGACCACCATCTGGCCGTGGTCGTGGACGTGGCCGTGGACCCCAGGGGAGGGGTGGTCGCTTCAGTCAGACATGCTCCTATTGTCACCGCACAGGACACTCGGAGGAGACATGCTATTCGAAGCATGGATTTCCTGCATCTGCACGTATTGCAGAGCACTCTCAGTCTCCACTGACTTCTACTGCAGATAGTCGATTTGACGAACTTGTGGCCTGTCTCCGAGATATTATGCCACATGCTTCTGGTGATTCATCTGGTGGCTCCTCAGATATCGTTGCCACTGCCTCTGCCAGTTCTTCCGCAGCCGCAAGCTCCTCAGGTAGATCTACTACATCTCATGATATATCTGACTGGATTATTGATTCCGGAGCCACACATCATCTCTGCCGAGATAGAGGTAGATTACAGGCCTACAGGGACATTCCTCCCGGTCGTTCAGTGCAGATAGCAGATGGTACCCATTCGCTCCTTGTTGGACAGGGGGAGGTTTTCCTGTCCTCCACTTTGCAATTACAGAATGTTCTGCATGCTCCTGAGTTCTCAATGAATTTGCTATCTATTAGTCAAATTACGAAGGATTTGAATTGTCGTGCCATATTTGACCCGTCTTCTCTCATTTTTCAGGACATACTCACGGGCAAGGTGATTTGTTGTGGCTCTGAGCAGAATGGTTTGTATCGGCTGGTCCGGGAATCATACGGTGGCGTCTCCTCTCATTCTGCTGGACTAGTCTCTCCGTACATTTGGCACCTCCGATTTGGTCACCTTCCACGTCAGAAAATGCGTCATCTTCTGCCTCAGATCTCTCCTAGTTCTTCGTTTCAATGTGAAGCGTGTCAGTTGGGAAAGCATCACAGGTCGAGCTTCCCACGTCGTCTGAGTCGGAGCAATAGCTCCCCTTTTGAGTTGTTACATATAGATATATGGGTTCCAAGTCGTGTTCCCGATCATCAGGGACACAGGTTTTATCTTGTGGTAGTGGATGATTTCTCTCGTGTGTCATGGGTCTTTCTTTTGAAAAATAAATCTGAAGCAGGAAATGTTATCAAAAACTTGATTAATGAAGTGTTCAATGTCTTTTCTGCAAATGTCAAATATGTTCGGACCAATAATGCCCTTGAATTTTGTACACGCTTACTTTCACAATTCCTGTCATCAGAGGGCATTATTCACCAAACCACTTGTGCATATACCTCACAACAAAATGGTGTTGCGGAAAGGAAGCATCGCCATCTCTTAGATATTACTCGTACATTGTTGATTCAGAGTTGTGCCCCTATTTCTTTCTGGGGCGATGCTGTTCTTACTGCTTGTTATCTGGTCAACCGAATGCCATCCTCAGTCCTTGGTGAAAAGATACCTATGTCCATTATTTTTCCAGATAAGGAGTTATTTTCACTAACTCCACGTGTCTTTGGTACTGTGGCTTTTGTGCATCGTCTATCTCCCGGACTTGACAAACTCTCCTAGAGCAGTCAAGTGCGTCTTTGTTGGTTATTCCAGAACTCAGAAGGGCTACTGGTGTTATGATCCTGCAACTAAGAGGTACTTTGTGAGTGCTGATGTCACTTTCTTTGAGTCTGTCATGTATTTCTCTCCTGCAGGTGACAGAATGGTACCATCCACTACCACTGATGATATCTATGTTCCTCCACCTACATTGAGTACACCTGAGTCGTCCCCTGGGCCTGTCTCCACGCCAGCACCACCCCCACCACCTCCTCCACCTCCACCCATTCCACGGCCCATCATATCACCATTACCTATGTTCTATACACGCCGGTCGGGTCCTGCTCAGACTACGCTCCAGCCGATCATCACGCCTCAGGTATGTTCAGATGGCATTACTACTGACGGGTCAGATTTGGTACATGTGCAGGATCCTTCAGTACAGGCAGACACTAGCCCATCCAGTACAACAGATGATGATCTTGATGTTCCGATTGCTATTCGGAAGCAGAGGAGGCAATGTGCCTCGTATCCTTTTGCTTCACAGGTTTCCTTTCACCGTCTCACTGGGGATTTTCAGAGATTTGCCACAGCCTTGTCTTCCGTGGATATAGCACGGACATACCAGGAAGCCTTACAGAATGAATGCTGGAGATTAGCAATGGAGGACGAAATGAGGGCCCTACAGTCTCGTGGCACTTGGTCTTTGGTCCCTGCACCTTCTGATGCATCCATTGTGAGCTGTAAATGGGTCTTCACAGTCAAATATCATGCAGATGGCACGTTGGATAGATACAAAGCACGCTTGGTTGCCCGTGGGTTTACACAAACCTACGGTGTGGATGGATACTTTCTCTCCAGTAGCGAGGCACTCTACACTTCGTATTCTATTATCTGTTGCTGTGGTACGTGATTGGAGCATATTTCAACTGGATGTGAAGAATGCCTTTCTGTACGGTGACCTACAGGAGGAAGTCTACATGCAGCAGCCACCTGGGTTTACTGCTGAGGGGGAGAAGCACATGGTCTGTAGACTTCACAAGGCGATATATGGTCTCAAACAGAGTCCCAGAGCATGGTTCCAGAAGTTGTCTAACCTGATTGAGCAACATGGATTCAAGAGGTCGAATGCCGATCACTCATTGTTTGTCCAGAAGTCATCGGCAGGTACGGTTGTCATTATGGTCTATGTGGATGATATTCTTGTTACAGGAGATGATGTTCAGGGCATAAAGAGGGCGAAGGCATTCCTAGGCAGTCAGTTCGTTACAAAGGACCTTGGAACCCTAAGATATTTTCTGGGGTTGGAATTTGCAAGGAATGCACAAGGCTTGGTGATGACACAACGGAAGTATATTACAGACTTCCTAACTGAGACTGGCATGGATGGGTGCAAACCATCTAGTATTCCCATGGACCCCAGCATGAAGCTGTATGATGGTGATACAGATGAAGTGGATAAGAGGAGATATAGAGAAATGGTGGGAAAACTCCTCTACATTACCATTACTCGTACAGACATTGCATTTGCTGTTAGCAGGGTGAGCCAATTTATGGAACAGCCAAGACAGGTTCACATGGATGCTATACACATGATACTGAGATATCTGAAGTCTTCTCCAGGGTCAGGGCTACTATTCAGGAAGGACACAGACTTATCTGTCTCAGCGTGCGCAGATGCAGACTGTGCAGGATGTCCTAAGGACCGAAAATCAACCTCAGGATTTGCAGTGTTTGTTGGAGGCTCTTTGGTTTCTTGGAAAAGCAAGAAACAAACTGTCGTGGCAAGGTCCAGTGCAGAATCTGAATATAGGGCCATGGCTCAAGCCAGCACGGAGATGATGTGGGTTCGTTCTGTACTAGAAGATCTACATGTAGCTGTGCCCCTGCCTATGAAGCTCCAGTGTGACAATTAGGCAGCATTGTTTATTGCCAACAATCCAGCTTTCCATGAAAGGACCAAGCATATTGAAGTTGACTGCCATTTCACGAGGGACTTGATCCAGATAGGATTGATATCTACTGCACATGTGAGCTCGGGAGATCAGACAACAGATATATTCACCAAGCCACTGCTCAGAGGACCGTTTCAGAGATGTTCATCCAAGCTGAGCATGATAGATATCTATGCTCCACCTTGAGGGGGAGTGTAGAGATAGTTCGTAGTTTCATTATCTCTTTATGAAGTTTATCGTTATTTCTTTATTTTATATAAACCTCTCTGTAATTTACCCTTTAGGTCTCTCCCTATATAAGAGAGCGTAGGGTTTTCTGAATCTATAACGAAGTCTTTTTTCCTAACATGGATCAACAGTGTTCTTGTGACATCAAGAATGTGACAATGTTTAAGTTCAGCCACACTATTCTGCTGAGAAGTGTAATTGCAAGAGGTTTGATGAACAATACCGAGAGACCTGAAAAATTCAAACAAATGTAATGTGGAAAACCCCAAAGCATTATCCATACGAATGAATTTCACATTAGCAGAGAATATATTTTTGACTTCAATAAGAAAATTTTTAATGATAGCACCTGCTTCAGACTTATAATTTAACAAGAGCACCCAAGATAGTCTAGAATAATCATCTACAGCAACCATATAAAAAAGATGCCCCTGATGATCAGGAACACGACTAGGACCCAAAATATCAAAATGAAACAACTCAAAGGACTAACTACTGTGATGACTCGGACAACTCGGAAAAGAGGAGCAATGGTGCTTCCCAAGCTGACAGGCTTCACAATCCAGTGTAGTACGAGTAGATATCTGCGGTAGCACATGACACATCTTCTGGAGAGGAAGGTGGCCAAAGCGAAGATGCCACATGAAAGGAGAAACAGATCATGAAGGAATAGTAGCAATTCCAGCACATGGTGGTACGACAAGCTTATACAATCCTCTCTGCTCAGGGCCATGACCAATCACCCTACCAGTTAATATGTCCTGAAACACAAAAGAAGAAGGATCAAAGATGACACGATAATGTAAATCTTTTATAAATTGACTAATGGACGAAAGTTTAATCTGAAAGTCTGGAGCATATAAGACGTTCTGAAGATGCATAAAAGGGTCTAGAGAAATCTCCCCCTGACCAACAATGGATAGACAAAACCCATTGGCAATGACCACGGATCTGCTAGGTGGAATAAATCTGTATGAACTAAACTGCGTGCGGTCTCCACACATATGATGTGATGCTCCAGAATCCATAATCCAATCGGTCAAGTCTGAACTGCTACTACTGGTAAACACATAATGAATACCTGATGAACTAGACGATGCCCTGTTAGTAGTTGATGCATCTGTGGAACCTTGAGTCGGAGTCGTAGGAGTGCTCATCATCTCACGAAGTCTGGAGACAATATCATCGAAACGAGTATTTGTAGTAGGCGCAGAAGAAGCCTCAGTCTGCTCAGCAACACGTGCAGACATTGAATATCCATGCTTTTGAGAGCATGTCTCCTCAGAATGACCTGGACGATGGTAATGGGAACAAGGACCACGCTGTCGGCCTCCCCCTCGACCATGAGGTCCATGGCCACGAAACTGGGACGGCCCTCCCCGGCCTCGAGTAGTTGTCATAGCAGAAGGAATTGTTTGTGTCGTAGTAGTGGATGTGGTAGTAATCCTACTCAATCGCTTGTAGACGTCCTCCATTGGCGGTATTTTCTCGCCAGTCAGAAGTTGAGTACGAGCGGCATCGTACTCAGAGTCAAGAGATGACAAGAAAACTCCTGTCATTGTGGCATTCCGATATGTCTGTTACTGCTCAGTGCTGGTGGTAATAGGCATAAAGCTGTGTAGTCGCTCAAACATGCCTCTCAGATGAGAGAAGTGTGCGTGGAGCGGTCGACCATTCTGTTTGGTCGAGAAAATGTCGAACTGCAGTTAAAGAATATTGCTTTCATTTTTTGCCTGCCCGTATGTGTGTGCCAATATGTCCCCCATAACCTTTGCAGTTGGCTGATTAATAATGTCATTAGCGATCTCCATTGTAAGTGTCTCAGAGAGCCAGATACGAGCATAGGCATCATCTTGCTTCCACGATGCATTGGCCCCAGTCTTGTCCGATGACTCGGAATCAGTCAGAATGTGCTCCTTGTTATGGCACTGCATTGGGATACGAAACTGCATGGACCATAACTCATAGTTGGTCCCATCCATCTTTACGATAGGTGCCGAGCCCTTGAAGGTACCGGAAGAGGAGAAGACGTCACCCTTGTCCTCTGACATTGTATGAAGAAGCCGAAACGCGGAATGATTGAGAGGTAAATCAAAGAAAACGCTTCTACAGAACCATAGGAAGGATAAGTTGTATTTGTAGACTCATACAACTATCCCTAGATCTCCGTGCGAGGTTTAGAGCCGCAGAATATGATAGAAATCAGAAAATATCACGATCCGCGAACCAGAACAGATCTCGTATCCAGTCAAAAAAGGCCGCGACAACGCACAGAGCATGCTGGGACCCTTGCGGCGGCTGGACAGGCGGCAGGAGGCCCCGACGACTGCAGAACAGGTGGCCGGAGGCCCCTGCGGCGGCGGGGTTGGTGGTAGGAGGCCCCTGTCGCGGTGCGGGGGGGGGGGGGGGGGGGCGAGACCGCTGGTCGGCGGCACTGGAGGCTTGGTGCCCCTCGTGCGGAGGTGTAGGGACTTCTCTCGGCGGCAGGGGAGGGGGGTGGCGGCGGGTGCAGGGTTAGGGTTTTGGGTGGGATACGGGAACCCCGATCTAGGACCGTTGCTCCGATACCATGTTGGGAGAAAAATGATCATACATTAGAATAGACCGAGGGCTCTCTTATATAGGGAAAAAGCCCTTGGGTTAATTACATGATAAGTACATAAAGAAAACATAAAATATACCAAGAGATATATTTCTCTCAACATAATACAACCTGCCCAAGATGTTGTGCTATTTGCAAGATGAGTTAGAGTTAAAATGTCATTGGAAACATCATGTAGCAGAGCAGTTATTCCATTCTTCTTATCAATGACCTGGTATCATTTGCTTTTGAGCATGTTCCAGTATGCTGTCTTTCTTCTGTGTAGAAATCTCTAAATGTGGGGCCAAAATAATAATCTTTCTGTGTTTTTAAATTGATTTCATAAGCTTATAATTCGCTGTGAAACTTGTAATTTTAGCTGTTGTTTATGGTACCCTCTCTATTTCAGTGCATTGAGAATGGCGTCTCTACTTTTCCAACTCTTCGTAAACATTCTGAAGAACGATAGTGTTATGATCTCTTTATGGTGGAAAAGGTGCACCATTTGCTTGCTCTGTATTTACACTTACACGTACCTATTTGTTTGTAACATATACAATGGGAACATATGGAACCCTGACGGATATTTATTATGTTTATAGTGCTCGTGATGATGCAATTGAGGCCTCTTATGTGTTTGTCCGTATCTGTGTTTTGTTGTTCATGACATGGCTGTGGGCTTATTATCTATGTAAATACTCTCCGGTGAGGCTAAAGAAAGAGCCAAGGAGCGATAATTGTGTTTGGCTCGCTATGACCATGATTTAATCAACTTCATATTAGTTATCTAGTCCCTAGTTTTATGCTCTTGTCATTATGTGTTTGAAATGCCTTATTTTAAAATTGATAGTCTCCGTTACTTTCGCAATCATTTTTCTTGTGATGGCTATGTTCAGCTTAATTGGTAACATGATGCATCTCTCTCCCCTTCCCCGTAGGGTGTCCATAAAATCATACCACAACTTAAGTGGGTATTTTACAATTAAGGGTAAAACGACTTTTAAATACGTGTTCTAGGAAATTCTCTTCTATCTTTTTCATGAATTAGTTAAAATCATCCTCTGTGATTTTCTTGTACAGTTTTTTTTAATAAAAAGTGTCGGTGGAAAATCCGGTATGCAAGGTTTTTCATATTTATTAGTAGCATAAGGTAATAACTGAGAAATCTAACGAGGTTTTCAATTTAATTGCTAACTGTAATCTTGTCCAGATCAGTTTAAGTGGCAAGTGAAACTGATTATATGGCAGTCAATGGCCATTAAGCCCCAAGAGGCTATGGATACTGTGGTATTAGGTGTGTTTTCCTCATTGATTTGAAGGAATAGCATAAACATTCAGTTGATATGCACAGGAGGTGGATTATACATCCAGCTTTGCTACCCTGAGACAAAAGGAAGTGCAGGAATCAGGCCAAAATCCCACTTATTCGAGTGGGATGGGATAGTTTGGATTGAGTTGTCCTAATCACTATTAATAAATTCACCTGCATGGATCCATAGTGGAAGGCTAATGGCATTGCAGTTCTCAGCAATAGATGTGAAACAGAGAAGGTTGGGTGGGGGGGTTGTGGTTGTTTTTTGGAGGTGGTGTTTTCGCTTCAGGGAGCATTTTTTTCCAGAAAGCTGGCCGTGTTGGCGACCAGTGGTGGTGCCTCCATGTATGTGCAGCTAGGCTCCGCACTGCGGGCCCAAGCATGGGCTTGGGTAGCATGGGGACTGGCGCTGAGGAGCCTATTAACAGTAGGTTTTTACCCAGAGTTGTGCATGGAGGAATGCTAAGGACAAGTTACTGGGATCTGTCTTCTACGCTATTTCCACTTTCTTGTCTTCTAGGTAGATGTGGTTGCAAATATTGCAAGACTTATACACACACAAGCATGCAAGAGAATTTTCGATATAATGCCACCTTTTTTTCTTGGCCACCCAAAAGATCGGAGTTCAAATCCCCCTTTAGGGGAATTGTGTTAGGTAGTAGACAATCATTGTAAAAGTAGTTGAATTTTTTAACATGGATTTGAGAAAGAATTCATATCGCTGACTCTACTTGTAATGGGAGAAGGCTTCTCCATTAACTTGTTGACTGCTTGGTAAAAATGTGACCCACCATCATATTGTGTGGTAATTTTTTATTTTTGTAAAAGCTGCCTGTTTTTTTAATAGGATAATGCTTTTCAAGGTATCCAGAATCTTATCCGTCCTACTTGGCCATCCATGGACCGTCAACTCAGATTTTATTGGGAAATTGTGACTAACATTATTTAAGAGTAATTTCTTTTCTCCAATCATACGCACGCTATCATCACCTTCAAGTCTTTTATAGAATGAAGCTTTTTTCTTTAAGTGGCGATGCTATTTTTTTTAAACACATGCGCAGGGAACACTCGACATATATGTATCATTATATCGTCTTCTATATTTTGTTCTCGATAATAGCACGTTATTACCTTTTCTCGATCTTAATAATAACATCGTGTTATTTTTCGTAGGAATTGTGCCACATATGCATTGTTGGTGCAATTTCTATGCTGTATGATTTTATCTTTGGTGTATATGGTGTTATTTTTACGTTATATGTTATTTCTTAGCATTGTGCTAATTATTTGGAGTACATGGTGCTATTGTTTGATGTTATTCGTTGGAGTATATGGTGTAATTCTTTGATGCTATTTTTTGATCCTGTTATTTTTCTATTTTTTTCCAGTGATATTTCCCCAATTCTCTATGTTATTTTTAAGAAATTATTTCCCATTCCTCTCATGCTATTTCCTCCGTTTTCTTATTCTATTTTCTCCTCGGTTATCTCTCATTACACCTAATATTTCTCCCATGCTACATATCTACATTCCCATGCAATTTCCTCGTTTCCCCTTTTTTTTCCATTTTGTCCTAACAGATATAAATAATGCTACATCATATATTTAAAGAATTTTCACACCTGTGTCTTCTACGCTACAATACCATGTGTCCTATATTTTTAAGAAAGTCGTAGTTGCCTTTTATTAATACACATGTGCTACTATATTACGTCAACATAAGAACAACATTGTAAATTTTGTAAGACTATAGGGGCACAAATGTAATTGCAAAAAAGGAGTGAACGGGCATGATAAATGTTCTATCATATTTATATAAATACATATATATGATGCTTAAATTTGATAATTTTAAAATTATTTAAACTATTATTGATGACAAGTGTTGTTAATTTGATGTTTGTCATAGTATGGCTATGACAACTTTGTGTGGAGGCATCATTTCCAGCAGTTAGAAGGGGACAACTTCATGCACAATGTAGGAAAAGAGAGGTGATGCTTGTAAGGGAGAAAAAGAGAGGCAATATTGGGTCATGTGCATGTGTGCTCTCAAAAGGATGTAACCATTTAAAATTTTAGATAAAAACTTAAGGGGAGGAGACTAACATTGAAAAAATATGGAAGGAGAAGAAATAAAAGAATAATATATAAAGAGGGTAGAATGAAATTAGATTAGGGATTTTTACACCCATAACAATGAGTAATTTTGCAATTACAATCATAACCTTGCATAATCATGAATTACATGAGGAACCTTGAGTAATGCTTAACTCTTACATGACACAATCCCATGTTATATTCCGTTTGGGATACCCGTTACATTTGACGGTTTCTGTTGGAAAAGACAAAACTACCCTTAGAGCTCATTCCTATTTGCAATAACATGCCATCTCTCTCCATCGAAAGCCCCCCCTCCCCCCCCCCCCCCCCCTCCCCCACGTCTACCACAAGCTCTCCTCAAAACACTACCTGCCACTGCTCGACCCCCTCCCCTGCAAGCTCCTGCTCGAAGCCCCCTGCCTGCCGAGTCCATCCTCGAATTGAAGCCCCACTCGTACCGAGTTCCCTCCTCGAAGCCTCCACTCCCGCACCCCCTCCGTTGAGCTCCAAGCCCCCCAAACCTCCTGTCAGGTCCTCTTTCCCTGCTAGAACCTCACCCCCCCCCCCCCCCCCCCCGTCGCCAAGGACCCCAGCTCCTCCTAACAACACTTCCTCTCTCCTAAATCCACTTCCATCCATGCTTTAAATCACAAGAATATTTGCACTTTCACGGATAAATCACACGGTACGAATGCGATGGTGATTTTTATTGGATTTTTTGACAAACTTTTTTGGACGAATTAATTGGATATTTACATCAGAAAAATAAATACACTAAGTTCCACTGTTCATAGGGGAACTTCCTCTGTTTTGTCCTCTTATTCTTGCAACATCCTTTGCATCGTTCTTCTTCCACTTCTTCTCTGTACGTGCTCGCTATCGATCCCCACTTCAATCTCATAGCTCTGCCCACTCCTTCTATCGACGATGCCCTGCATCGCCCACACAAGTGCACCGCCCCTCGACGTCTTCTTCCTTCACCGTTCCTTCACCGGCTAAAGCGCGTCAAAGCTCCACAGTCGGTTGTGTGCCTACCTGCCTCCGCCTGCACGCATCATCTCTAATGCAATCCACCTCATTCGACAACAGCACGCCTCCATCACCTCGCCTCCTCCTTGCAACGGAGGACCCACGCACGCCATCTCGCATGCATTGTTGCTGAACTACCTGCTCGTTTGCAGCAGCACTTCAACCCATCGTGCGTGCTACCAAGCATCAGTAGCCGGCCCACACACCGCGATCGCATGTGCTTCGCACTGCAGCTCCGCCACCACGACCACATGAAGACACTAGCAGCTGCTCTAGCTACACCTTGCCTCTGCCAACCTCCATCGAGCCGCCAGCCATGCAGATCATCCTGCCGCCAACCCTTAGGGGAAGGGAAGGAGGTCAGATGGGGGAGGTTGAGGTGATGGAGGGTGAGGGGTGTGAGCTGAGGAAGGTGGATGGAGGTTGAAGGGAGACGGTTTTTTTGTTTATTTCATAGCCGTTGGATTGGGGATGAGTTAGATTAACTCATTCATATGGTTGAGTTAATGTATTAAACTAACAGAGGGTTATGAGTGTGAGGCGGAGTGACTATCCAGGGTTTCTCATGTAATTCATGATTATGCAGGATTATGATTTTAATTGCAGAATTACTCAAGGTTATTGTTGTAAAAATCTCATTAGATTATGAATAGTTACTAAAATATATATTTTATTAAATAATTAAATCTTATTTTTTGCAAAAATGAATGGTCGAACTTGTGGTTTGGTTCAATTGGTTCAACCGCATCAAGTGATCCAATCGAGTTTTTATTGGTCTAAAGTGTTTATTATTTTTGAGTAAAAATCAGTTGCTTAGATCATTTTTCCTCCGGTTCTCGATTTAACTGGTTGAATTAGTCAATTCGGTTTGATGTTTAACCTTAGTTCAATGTCATTTCTAACAATTATAGCATATGATGGGACTCGGGGACATGTCTGTGTTCACATTGTCATACTTCAGCCAAATGAGATTTGCATAGAATTTTTTACATATTCTCAAGTGTAAATAATATATTTCTTTTCAATAGATATATACATGTCGTTAATGATTTATACTTTCCATCCATAATATTATGGGATTTTTATCCCACGAACCTTAGAAACTTGTTAAATTACTTCTACGACCTTTTGCACAACATAATTACCCATTGACCCCGTAAATGACCTCAAGAACCCTCACGAGCTTTAAACAAATTAATCGCATGGTTCATAGGATAAGAGTTAGCAAATTTACACAGTCGAGGGAAGAATTACGATGTTTCAAATGCTGAGAAAGTAATTTATAAAATGTATAGTGTTCTGGGTAAAAATCCCTAATATTATTATGAGTATTAGCATATCATTGTTTCATTTAGCCTAATTTTGTGCTACATATCTGGACTTTTATTTTTCAAGGTACGTGTTGTACCCGAAAAGTGTTCCAAACGTCCATCGAGAAAGATAGGAGCGCGGATTGGTGAAAAGAGCCCATTTATATTTGTAAGTTAAGACTTTAAAATGTGCTATATAAAACTTTGGCAATAGAAACGTTATATAGATGGAAAATGGAGTTCTAAATATGCATATGGAAACTAGAGGAGGACGTCATAGTTTTCTCCCCGGAGATTAGGGATACAAATAAATATGGTATATGTTTGCATTTGATTCGCTACCTTATCCACTTTATGTAGATGTCACCGTCCGTACTCGTTCAAAAACTACCCACATATCACTTTAATACCCACAAGTATTTGTATCCATATCTATATGTTCATTTAAGTATTTATTACATAAAATTTTATGCTTTCCTTCATTATATATATATGGGGCTGGGGAAGCTGGGGGTGTAGCTAACTAGCTGCACCGGTCCTTTGTTTTCATTGGTTTTTTGCGTTTTAGAAATGAAACCTAGGGGGATTTAAATCACTATATATCACCATGATATCATGCCAATTTCAACTAAATTCGACACTTCTATCATCTCCATCAAGACTATCACATTTTAACGGTTTCAGAATTATTGAAAATTATTTAAATTCATTATCATATCCCTATATTATGTCATTCAAATTTCATGAGAAACAGAAACTCCTACGACCTCCATCCAGATAGGGTCGATTTAAAAAATCCTGGGACCGTTAAAAAAATGACTGTCTGGATGAAGGCCGTAGGATTCTCTATTTCACACGAAATTTTTATGCCATAATATAGGAATATAGTGATGAATATTCACAAAATAATTTTTCAAAAAAAATGGAGAAAATGGGGTGGGGGAGCTAAGTTAGCCCCCCCTAAGGGGCAGCCCCATTTTACCATATATATATATATATGATGTAATTGTTATAAATTACATTTCATATATTTATTTCCTTTTGCATGTATTTGTATTGTAAATGTATATTTAATTGAGTGTATCATGACAATGCGATTCATCTTTGGTACAATGAGATAGGTCTGGCACTGGCAATGGCGACGTCGAAAGCGACAACCTAATCGTAAGCGTTGGACCTCCTCTTTCCGTTTTGGTAAGTCACTTGATTAAGATGCATTCATGCTGGATTTTCCACCGAAACCCTAAATTTGAGCCACACCTATCTCCTCTACAAGACATAACCTAATAATGCAATTTAAATTATCAAACTCCCCCAATAAGAAAGCTACTCAGACTGCTCAAGCCGCATCTTTATCATATTTAATGAGATCACATTCCAAAACAAATATGGTAAGAAAAAAAACAAACCACAAAAGTAGTTTTATTTCCTCTCTTCCCTTGGTGATGCCAACTCCATCGTGATCAATTGACATGGAACATATAATCCCAGAGCATGATGGTTGTCACCACCAAAGATTAGTTTGGACTTTGTGCACATAATCACATGATCGATGAATCCACATGCTTTAACTACCTCGTTTACCCTTGGAATTCTTTCCTATCTTGTTTTATTCGGCGGGCTTGGAACCATGTCTCCCAAACTATTTCAGTACATATGGAGCTAAATGATTCCATATATCGAGTTTGGAATGTGATCAAATGTTTTCACGTCGAACTCTAGTGCATGCTTTGTCTTGATAAAAGATTGATGAACAAGAAGGTCTATAATATTAAAAAACATCATCTTTATATAGTACTAAAAAAGAGATAGTGGATACTTTGACAAAGGAATGGATACATAAAATAGAAAGATCAGAATATCGGAATAAAGCAAATACTAATACGGACTATCTATTTCCATTGTTGTGCTTTCTCAAATTGTAGGGTCAAGTTTCGATCGATATTGATTATCCCTGTCGAAAATGAAAATTCAGTATAACTCATACATTCGTCTACAAACAAGTGCGTATGAAGTAACGAAAATATCTCTGGTAGTTAGTCCATTTCCATCATCCAGCCAGTGGGGAGGGAGAAGTAGGCGATATGTCTGGTGTTCCATCCATCAATTATCTGAATCTTCATTGTATATCAACTAATTATGGTTTCATGGGTCATCCATTACAAAAAAAAACTTTCCTTTGAGTGGATATGTGGAAGTACGCTATGATGATCGAGAGAAACATGTGGTTTCTAAACCCATTGAGATGACCCAAGAATTTCATTATTTCTATTCTACTAGTCCTTGATAATAGCAGGGAAACAAAGTAGTCCTATAATTTCAACGCAACATAGGTCCACTCTAGGGGACAAAGAAATAGGAAATGTATTGCAGGAGAAGTGAGGGATTTTCTAGGGGACTCATGGGGGGTTGGGGGTGAAGACTTAAATAATATAATTCAAGTGTACCATCTTCTTTTTCATTTTCAAGGAAAAGGTTCAGGGGAGATATATAACAATGGAGGGATTTAAATCTGGCCTAAAGGGAATGACATGAAAAGTCTTTTTCAAAACCTATCAAGGAGGGTGTAACGATGATATACTATATGAACGAAAAAAACTCGTGATTGGTGTGAAGAGGGAAGATCTGTTTATTGAATAGGAAAAAAGACTTGTCTCATGCTTGTATATATAATTCATTCCTTCCACTTATTTTCTTGGATGTTACAGAATCTTCTCATTCGAGCATCAACCCTCAAACCAGGTTGTCAAAAATGGATTCTTTCTTTCCTCTCTCTCTTATATAGAAAAATAGAGAGGAGAAAGAAATAGATTCTCAAAATTTGGCAATAATATAGTCTTTCCCCCGCTCTTCAAAGTTTGATTCGACGAAGGGTAGGAGAGGTACAAGGGAAGGCCAAGAAATTCAGAAGAAAAGAAAGACCTCTAGGGAACTGTCTTTTTCTTAACAAGTCATGTTCTTCCCCCTACCCCCGATGCGAACCTCCCAAGGATGAAAGTGTTAGACATGTGAGACCTTGGCAATGCTTATGTAATCATTTTATTTTTTATTAATAAAAGTTATTTATTTTCATTCCTTATACGAGATTAATAAATGCATGCACTTATAAGATCATTTCATTCAATTAGGATTATGTACGACCATCTTGATAATCATATAGTTGTTTATCCAGTGGTTGGATCATAGAGTCAAGTGCTGAGATGATATCTAAAAGAGTTAGATTGAGACTCATATAACACCGTCAAATGAATGTCAAGAGAGGATCTCCAACTTGAAAAGGAGATGGCAATCCTTACTTCAAAGGCAGATATCTGACTGACATCTTGATGTAGGTCCTCTACATAGAAATAGAGATTCAGAGGTGTCGGATGTGTAAAGTCAAAGAGTTTACTTAATGGGATAGAGATAATAAGGCCTATGTCATATGCTTTCATGATATAGACACGCATCCTATGACTTAAGACGGATATATTACTATATATTTGAGTATGTACATTAGGAGGTCTATACACCAACGAGCTAGTGTGCATATAAGGACATATAAGTAATATGATCTCTTTAAGGGATCAAACATGTTCACTACTGAATAGGAAGACATGAGCTCATTTATGAGATATGGGGACCAACCAAATTTCGTCGATAATCATCTTGCTTTGGAAACATGATAGGATTTATAGGTATAATATATTCTTTTTGAAAAGCATATGATAAATACCAATTCCCAATTATCGACGAGAAACACAATAATAAACTCCTGAAGGAGATAGTTCAAAAGTGATCAAAACTTCATGTTTATTTTAGGTCTTCCAATGTGCATGATGTACAGGTGTTAGGAATACTCGAGGGTAAGGTGATCTTAAAGATTGTCTGATCTTGATCCAATTATTGGATATTGATCTGAATATGATTTGGATGCAATGAAAAGAAAGGATATTCTGTCTGAAATGATCATACATCTCTGAACGGTCTTCTAGATATGGTTATGAGATTATATCTCATTATTCAAGTCACTATACATGGCATATACAATTTCTCTGACCTTATCTCCAAATATCTTAGGAGAAGGCACGTAATTACTAAAAGAGTTCGAGAATCATTCCATGAGCAATTTTATCTAAGCATTTGAAATTTTGAACAATTAATTAGGATTTAAATATCACAAATAATGTGGGTATGATTCATATTATTTAGACATATGTAGAGAGATATCCTAGATAATTAATTTGGATTTAGTTACCATGGATATGCTGCTCTCATGCTTTCATAGTTTTTGGCTTTTACTGGTTCAGTCCTCTATATATATATATATAATATATAGAGAGAGAGAGAGAGAGAGAGAGAGGGCTGATCCAGTGAGAGCCAAAAATCGTGAGAGCTTGAGAGCAATGAATTTGGACCACTAAATTCTGCTCTTCTCTCTCCTCCTGCAATCAATGAGGAGAGAGATGATAGAATCTAGTGATCCAGAATCATTGCTCTCATCCTCTCACAGATTTTGGCTCTCGTAGGATCAATCCCCCATATATATTAATGTGGATAATATTATCCACAATAATGATGGATATTGTGCATATAATCCGCAATATCTTAGGGAAAGTCAATTGTGAATGAGATTCACAATTTATATGTTAATGTGAATTGGATTCACATTACATAATTTAATACAAATATGATTTACATTAAATAATAGATAGAAGAATTTAGTTCTTAATAATCAATGGTATAAATGTAATTATCACAATAATTGGGAATCATTTGGTGATTATTCAATTATTCAATTAATTAATAACGTTGATAAATTAAATGGCTCATTCCAAATATGGTAAGTGGATGGAGCCTTTAATCACCTATTAACTAATTGATTTAATTATTGATACAATTTGGAATGTATTTTAAATTATCTCTTTATATTTTCTATTATTTTTTTGTGACTAAAAGAAATACAAATCAATCTAAACCATTGATTATTAGAATCATATGGTTTGGGATCCGTTGATGAATCCATGATTCATTAACATTTTTGTCATATTTTGTTGTATTTTGTCGTATTTATATGTAAATATGCATTAATTCTCGTCTTTTATAAAAATCCCATTCATAAATAAAATTACATTTTTATGCATTAAAAGGACATAAAAATAAGAAAAATAAAATAAAGAAAAGAAAGGCATACTGTAAATATGTATATATTGTACACGATGACTAATAACAAAATACATATAGTTGTAAGATATATTTATATAACCTAACCCTGAGACCAAGTCAACATCGATTGGTCAATAAACAAAAAGTAGGGGAGATAAGGAAGAAAACATAAAAAAAACTAACCTTGTACATAATATACTGATTCTATTTATTTATTATATATATAAAATATTCATCGAATTTTAATTAATTCAGATGTAAATATTTTTCAGCAAACACTTTTCTACTGTGTTTATAAAAATATACAAAATATATAAATTATAAAAAAATCCAACCTGTATATTTGCCAAAGAAATCTAGATTAGAAATTGTTAATTTCTCGACTTCCAAACCTCACAACTTCTTCATACGAACTCCAATTTCACTCTACTCTCCTTTAAAGTTAATAAAACAAAATTCTCTAGTAATGAAATGATTTCATTAAAATCGGAGTCTGTTTTAAAAAAATTAGCTTTTGGACCAAATGACAATCGGGTTTCTGGGCTATTTATTTTATAATGTAAATACTATTTATATGACAAATGATTTGACAATTTAAATTATTTTCTTGATATTGTATTTTATTTATAAAGTAAAATTCAAAAATAAAATCATTTTTAATATTTTGCATAAATGAAAAACACTAAAAAATAGATGAAATTGAAATGTAGTACATATACCGATATTTATGAATGCCTATAAATTTATTTATTAAAATCTATAAAAATTCACACAATTCTAATTTATTATTATTTAATTAATAAAATATAAAAATGATACCTTATTTATTAAAATATCTAATTGAAATTGTATATGTTATTTATAAGTAATACTATATATATTTATTAATATTAGATTTATTTACCTTAAAA